>JAMAGW010000002.1:1413597-1816065 GCA_023626355.1 Penicillium sp. S1602
CTGTTATGAATCGATGAGGTTATCATTAGTAGTCTGATATGAAGATATGGGCTTGAACTTACTGATCTTATCTAAATTGGTGTGTGTACCTAGACGATTAATCAATCTTCCAGAAACCAATAGAAGTCAGGTGATATCACGCCCTGTCGTTGACAAGTGTCTGCAATTAAACTCCCGCACAGACCACCCATATAGTACTTGAGCAAGATATGTCCATATCTCGGCCATTCAAATAGAATGTTTTATTTTCATACCACTCTTCATCAAACAATCTACATCTCCTACAGACTTTGACGGATAGCATCATGGATCACGCGCAGCCACCAACCTTCTCCCCCATAAAATCAGCTCTCAGTCGGAAAGAAGAAAACAGATCACCAGCATTCGATCGAATAAGAATATTCACCATACCAGATCTTCTCAAACAACCATTTCTCCATGAATTGCGATCTGTCATCAACGCCAGCTATAGTGTCCATGAAGAGGGTCTCTGGAGCAAAACCGGCGACCGGCTCAAAACGGCTACTGAAATTGCAACTGAGGTTGGAGAGGATGGGCTCACTGGCATTGCATGGTCTCAAAATGAGATCGTTGGTACAGTCAGTGTGAAGAAGTGGGACTTTGGTAGTTCTGAGGGTGTTGTGTGGAAGAAACCTGGATTCTATGCAGAATGGCGCGACGAAGACGATGAATCTTCGACACAGGTTGATGATCAACTGGACACAGATTCTATTGTCTGTGAGGGAGATTTTGAGGTCTTAATAGTTGCTGTGAAGCCAGGGGCAAAATATAGAAAGAGGGGAATTTCGGAGAGCTTGCTACTTGCCTGTGAAGATGAACTGAAAAGGAATTGTGTGCTCAATATCGATGAAAGTACTCGTTCGTTGAAGATTATGCTTAGGGTGGTGAGGGAGATGAATGGACGTTATTGGTCAAAGAAGGGGTTTCGAGTCGTTGGTGAAAAGTACTATCCACCGTTCACGTGGGATTTGGAACGGGGTTTTATCCTATGGGCTATGAGAAGAGACTTGGAGATACCTCAGTCAATAAAATGAATGATCTTGATATCTTTGATTAAGAACTGCACATCATTTGATCGAACATCCCAGTTCTGTTCATTTCACTACCAACTTCATACAGTCGTGTATATAATTGATCATAGTGGCTAGGCGAAGACGCAGTCCTCGAGCCCAGTCCCGATCTTCTGTGAGAAGGGGGTTTTATGCATATGGGTATAAAGCAAAAACAAAGCCAAAAAACCACCCAAATAGAAGATCTTTGTTCAGACATCCATACAGAAGGGAGTACGTACTTTCAGACTCCATCTGAATAGAGCGATATCACCAGATATTAGCGGTTCCGTGCCAGCAGAATTAGAAACACGCATCCAGAAAGAGAAATAAAACAGTTCGTAAAGCCATTCGGTAAACGGATCGGTCGTAGATCAAATTATTCGTACTTGCTTTCCGTGCAGCAGATTTAGCTGCTAGTGGAGGTGCTGTCCTGTTTATTTTCGATATGAGCACCCTTGCCATTCTCCAGTTGACCACTTGAAGCAAAGGTTTTACCATGCTTCTCGGAGACATGACTGGCGCGGCGGAGATGCTCTTCGGTGTCTTGGTAATTGATGAGCAGCTCGCCGTTCTTGCCGTAGCGGTGGGGCTGGTTGCGGGCGACAGAGACGACGTTGAAGACGCTGGTAGACTTTTGGAAGATAGTATCCATCTCCTCCAAGGATCGGTAGGCGGTCTCGGGGTAGAAGAAATAAACGACGGGGAAGATGAAAGCGTTGATGACCGCAAAGATGATGTAGGTTTGGTATCCGATGTTCTCGAAAGCGACGGGGGTTATCATGACAACCAAGAAATTAAAGATCCTGGTTCATCATTAGCTCGAGTCCGTGAATGAGTGAAGAGTTAAACTTACCAGTTTGCGGACGTAGAGAGGGCATTTGCAGGAGCACGGATACGCAGGGGAACAATCTCGGCTGGGTAGAGCCAAGTCATACCTAACCAACCCCAAGCGAAGAAGGTATTGAAGACAAACAAGAACACCGCAGCGGCAATACCGGGCTTAGTTTCTCCCTTAAAGCTAGTGCAAATAGCCAGGACAGCCATTGAAAGGGACATGCCAGCAGCGCCGACCAACATCAGGCTGCGACGGCCAACCTTCTCGATAATGAAAATAGGGATGAGAGAGGCGAGGAAGTACTCGGTACCATTGCAGGCAGCCATAATCCGTGATGTGAGACCATCCATACCAATCGAGTTTTCGTAGATAGTGGCTGCATAGTAGGTGATCAAGTTAATGCCAGAAATCTGCTGGAACATCTGGTTGATATATGCGAGAACGACACGGTGCAAATGACGGTTCTCATCCATGGTGCACAGATCCCGGAAGCTAACGGTATCGGCATCCAGAACAGCATCTTTGATAGCAGCGAACTCGGAGTGGATGTATTCGTCGCCCTCGGGAAGATCCAAGATCGCCGATAACACTTCCATTGCCTCCTCCTCACGACCTTTCATGATCAGCCAACGGGGCGACTCTGGCAGCGGAAGCACACATGCGAGAATGACGAGCGTGAAGAAGTTTTGGAAGGCAATTGGGAATCGCCAAGCCACCGAGCTGGGATCCAGGAAGGAGAATCCAAGGTCAATCCAGTAACTGATAGTGATACCACCTGCAATCAGGGAGCCTTCCAGCATAACCAAGGGGCCACGGTGGTGAGACTTGGAACACTCAGCCTGCCAAGTAGCTAGATGTAAAGTAAGCGGTCATGCATTGGTAATGAGTATCAGTATATGATATACTTACGGACTGTCGAAGTGTTCATGCCATTACCAATACCAGTGAGCACTCGGCCAGCAATCAGATGTGGAAGACTGTATGCACATGACTGCAGAGTTGCACCAATCACCATGATAACTGAGCCAGTGAAGATGGTCTTGCGACGACCGAGATAGTTACCAATCCAGATACAGAAGACAGCCCCGAAAAAACATCCTAGGTTGTAGGACGCGATTGTGATACCCTGTGTAGTGGAGCGGTTGCTTTTCTGCACCTGGCCGAGGCCCATCTCACCCGCTTTTGTGGTATCAATCTCAGGGAAAGTGGTGACAAATGAGTTCAAGGTCAAGAGACCTCCCATCACACCTCTGTCCTGTTAGTAAGAAAACATGAAGCCTGAAACCTGAAGCAACAACATACTGGTCATATCCAAAAAGCCTAAGAGAAGCACGTTAGTCAAAGAATACAATGTAGAAGACTCATAATATGAACATACAAGAAATCCAGACCAGCAATAATACTGATCATGATATTTAGGGATGTACCCCGGAGTCCAAAGTATTGCTTCATGATGGCGGAAGCGAGTCGAAAGCCGTATACAATCTGCCAGCCAAGCCTTGTATATGGAAAATCGAGTAACAAAAACCCAACACAATGTCCAAACCTGTGGACAAAAGATTATGAGCAGAGACAATGGTAAAGGAAAAAATGAAAAAAGTCCAACTAAGGACCGGGGAAGCAGCTTGAGCTTATGAACCCGCGTCCCAACGGCCATAGCGTGCACGAGACAGGGATCCACAGCGATCGGGAACCTGTACTTGATTGAAAATGACGGGAACCACGAGAGATCGGAAGCAAGGTAGCATCCACGATGGCTACATATTCGCCGGATTGGGTGAGAAGCACACTCCACTCCCCATACAGACATTGAGCCGGGGAGAACTCCACTCTGAAGTGAACATCAAATCACCAGCTACACATAGAACTCTACATGTCTTCCACGATTCAGGTTCCACCGGGTCAGGCGGACATGACTTCGGGAACCAAAGTGCAGCGACTTCGGTAGCCATCCGGTATCATTTACTTGTAAGGCCCAGTCATGGTACGGCTGCTGGTTGCAGAGAATATCGAATGAATGACCAGTGGGACTACACTCATGATGTCGGTGATTTTCTCCGTGACTCGCGTGGTTCCCTTTACTTGTTAAGGAAAGTGGAACAGTCCCTCTTTTTATTATGGGTCGCATATGGTCCCCCAGGTTTCACTGTTCTCCACGATAGAATGCATGGGGAGGGGGAAAATATCAGAGAAAGGGGGAATGTGACGATGCACCTGCACGAACAAGAAAGCTGCTTGAATCATCGTGATTTCTTTCTATCGGCTCCTCGCGTCCTTCGGGCTCCCGGGGCGCGCCAAGTACGGCGTTGAACAGGGATCAGCACGCCCGACGGGATTTCTCGACACCACCGAGTCGGCTTTGTCCTCTGATTGCCCGTGCGAGTGTCCCGAAACTCTGCCGTCTCTCTGTATATACGGCTCAATCTCGGGCCTTTTCTCGTCTATTCGCTAATAGAAATCCACCGCATTGGGCCCACATGTGCGGAGAAGGGTCCAAGATGCAATTTCAGGCAAAACCTACCTCTTTGGCGCGTCTATTCTATCGAAAGGGTCTCTTATTAATGCCTCTCACAGGGGACCCGTGTTGAAAATCTGGAAATTCGGTTGATCGCCATTACGGAAATAATCCAATGACGTCATCATCAGGTACGTGAGCACGGAGAATCCAACGGTGTTTTCTGATATCATATTTTTCTGAATATGGAGTATACAATTTCATCATGGTAAAGATAGATTGCAACCTGTAATGCTAGCTGTGGTCTACTCTACGGGTGAAAGAGGAAACCATTATCGCCACTTTCCCCGGCAGGGATACCCCAGCATTCGGCCCCGGTCTTCTGGCCCGAATCTGGGGATTCTCGGTGACTTTGGGTGGGCCACCCCGACAACACCTGACCGAATAGTATTTGGACGAAGACAGATCAGAAACGCTGAATTTAGTCAGTAGAATGAATAATGAGATTTGATGTAGCATTGAATCTATCGGAATCGACACGAATTTGTTCTTCCAGAATGTTGTACCGCGCCAGTGGTTGCCCGATTGGGGAACCCGTTTCGGTGGATCCCGGTTCAAATGTGTCGGTGTGGTGTGATGTGAAATCCACGATAACTACAGTATTTGGGCCGCGAGATCTTCCATATGTCTATGCATGTGGCATGTAGGTTATATCCCCCTGGCGTCGAAGAAGCGCCTGAACTCAACGTGGCGGGATCGTGGCACAAGGTTTGAGAGAAAGCTTAATTGGAACTACAATTCGCTCGGGATAATTGATTGTAAGTATGAAGCCGATGAAATTGTTGGTCCTACAGTGCAAACGCTACAAAGTATAAGAACTCTATCTGCACTAGAACCTGTAACCTACGAGTACCAATAAATAAGTCTACCCCGCGGTATGCAAAATCAAGGCCGGATTCGGTCATGAGCGATAATCGATAATTACCGTTAAAACAGCGTATCACCACGTCAACCCGCGCTATGCATTTAATACGTCGACCTGCAAACTCTATCCTGTAGCAAGTCACGACTATTCATCGAGCATTTCCTATTTCTCCAGAAAATACCTCCCAATCCGAAACAAGATCAGGCATCGCTCTCACGCAGGATGAGGTCATTCTGCTTGCCTAGACAAGTTATTGGTAGGACAGCCGTAAAACTCTGATATCCCGCGTGGTGATCGGCAATGCCGACAGGGATCAGCCCTGTACGCCGATATGATGCCGGGTCGGAAAAGTGAAGTTCGGCGTTTTGCTGTTCCGCCTTTGGTCGACTCCCGGGCTGGTTGTGGCTCGGAGTGATACCGTCATCATAGACTTTGGTGGGAACGCTCAAATGCAACCTCTCTCGAATACATGGAGTCGATCTTGTGTCTAGAGCTGTCTGGACAGAGGTATAGTGCTGGGAAATAGGCCATCCTGCAAGGTTCAAGTAATTAGCATGCATGTGCTGGGGAAGGGGTTTCCATGTTTCGAGCTCGGTGATGGCCAGTCAGGAAGTTTTTAAAAGAGGACCTGAAGCTTGGAACCCATCTTCATATCTAATCAAAAACACGTGCACCTACTTGGTCCTCACAATTGGATAACAATAGTGTTAAATTATCCAGGTAATGATATCTGGTCCAGCCATATTTCACTCCATAGCATAACATGTTATCTGCCGCAACCTTGAAACTCCCTTCCGTAACGATAGAATAAAAATTCTGCAGGTCACCTCCGTAACAATAAACACCCATTGAGGGCGATCCTCACACAGTCAACACGAAACACGGGAAGGGGACCTTGTCAATCAGGATAGCCAAACGGTACAAAAGAACCGGGTTCTCAATCATTCATGACACAGTCCTTTGTCGTCACTCGTGAAGGTCTGAAGACAAGCAAAGAGCAAGAAACAACACAGCTTAGTGTTTGGTTGAGAGGGCCAACGTGAATGTTCACTTCGGGATTCTTAATCGGTTCAAAGCGTCTCCATAATCAAAATGGTTCGCCTTGCGGCGTATCATTGACAGATTACCACGCCTGGTCCTTAAGATCGTCATCATCAGTCACTGGTACCACTGAAGCTGGCCGCGGGTCAGCAGCCGATCCCGGTGCATCTGGATTATGATCGTCGGCCGTCTCGTTGTATTCGGCCTCGACCGGGTCCTCAGGCTGTGGGCAACGATGGACAGTGTGGCCGACTGGTATGTATTATTAGCAAATGTGTTTGGGGCATTGGATTTCTGATCTTGTCGACTTACATTCGCCACAACGGTTGCACTGAACCTTGGACCAGTCCTTGGGCTGAGGACATTCACGGCTGGAGTGACCTACTATTTCCATTTGTTAGCGCCGTGAACGCCGTTGCCGTAAGTCATCAACACGTTTCGACGATTTGTATTGACACATAACCTGCAAGAAGAATGATATAGAACCGGCGGGAGGGTACTTACGCTGGTCACAGTTACGGCACATGATAGTGGCCGGGTCGCGAGGCTTGTCACACTCACGAGCGATGTGATCCTCGGATCTACTCCTGTTAGCGGATGAATGACATTAATGAAGGGGCATAGTACATACCCGCAGTTACGGCAAGTGCGCGGGCCCCGGTTATCACCACCCTTAGGACAGTCCTGGGCAAAGTGACCGACTAAAAGGTTAGCATGATGCTTGAATGTTGGGCTGGAAGCAGTTTGTCATACGTTCATGGCACCGGCGGCATTCAGTGTCAGGGGGGGCAACACGAGGCTCAGGGCACTCCTTAGCCTGGTGTTCATCGGAGCTGCAAGTGGGTTAGTATTTCATGTTGCACTTTCATTTAGGAACAAGTCTTACCCGCAATTACGGCATCCATGCTTGCTGCGACGTGGCTCTGGGCAGTCACGCACACGGTGGCCGACTGCCTCGCAGTTAGAGCACTTGATTTCAGTGCGCTCAGCCTCAGTACGTTCCTGTTTGCAATTCTTCGCAATATGGCCGATTTCTATCGCTCCGTTAGCAATTTAGCTAAAGTGGGTAGAGTGGAACTGGAAATACCATCACAGTTGCGGCACTTGACGACATAACGATTGCAAGAGACTCCTGCATTTTCCAACCGCTCAAGGTTGTCCTCGGGGCTATCAGGCCATCTGTCATTGAGAATGTTTCGCGGAGAATTAGGGCCGCGGTAGAATGCCACAGTGTATTTCTTATCCAGGTTGCCTTGGAGGTCAATCAGAGTGTGCATATCTCCAACTTCCTTGTCCTTTATTTGACATCGGCTGTTAGCGGTTTCATTGCCAAAAGTCACTGTGAATGTAACAGTAATAAACTTACCACCGCAATCGTGTAGAGGGGGAAGTTGTCTTCTCGCATCTTCTTTTCAATTTCAACGTAGGTAGCCTCGGGGGCTGCTTTGGAATACACCTGAAGGGCCTTGGACCTGTCAGCAATCGCCTTTGGTACTATACTCATGAGAAACTTACCGAACGGAATGCCTCGGTATCCGTTCCCGCGGCCTTCATCATGTCCCACGCCTCCTCTGGCAATCTATCTGAGACTTTGTTCAAATCGAACTTGCGCGGCGCTGTGCAGACAAAGGCTTGGTGGCCTACAAACAGCATTAGCTCAGTCACCTACGGACTCCACGACATTTTTGCTGACCTTCAGCTCCACAGTTGCGGCAAACATCGGGAGGTCTCTCTGGGCACTCCGAAGCCGGGTGACCTTCCTTCTCGCAAAGGCGGCAGGCGCCTTTAAACACTCGCGGATTGGTGCACTCGGTTTTAGAATGGCTATTGTCTGTTAGTAATGCGGTATTGAACAATCATATTAGAAGACAACATACCCTTCCTCGCCACAGTTGAAGCAAGCGCCGGTGAACTTGCGGGGCTGGGTGCAGTCCGCCTTGGAGTGGCTATCATGGACATGAGTTAGTGGTTCTTATTCAAATTCTTGTGCAGTGTAGAGATGGTTACCTTTCTTCGCCACAGTTGAAGCAAGCGCCGAAAGACTTTGGAGGCTCGGTGCATTCGGCCTTGGAGTGACTATCATAATCACACGTGTAAGTATCGGCACAACAACAACAACAACATGGAGAGTGTTACTCACCCCTCCTGGCCACAGTTGAAGCAGCCGCGTGACTGTTGCGGGTATGACGAGTAGTTAGGGACCTCATTTGGACAGTTGCGGGCGAAGTGGCCTGAACCACCACAGCTTTTGCGAGTCAGTTAGCCATCATCTCTTCCTCGAGCCTACAACAACTCACATGCGGCAAGCATTCTCATCGTAACCGCCGCCAAAGCCCTGATCTCCAGTCGGGCTGCTAGCATGATCATAGCCTACTGTTGACAGTTAGTTGCCTCGCTATCAAATACTCCATGGTAGGACCATTTCTCGACATACCTTCAGGCTTTCGACCCCAGCGGGTCCCATCTTCTTTCTTGTCGGGATCCCAGGAGGCACCCTCGGCGTCATCATCATTCCAGGTGTCAGACATCTCGAAGCAACACTGTATAAATGCATTAATTCGGGAAATTATTCCAGGGCCCGCCACATCAAGTTTCTGTTTGACTGTCCTCGAAAAGCAAAACAGAAAGGGAAAAAGAAAACGAATGAAAGACATCGTATCAACAGGAAGGTAGACAAGGGGCTCAATGAGAGAAAGAGAGAAAATGAACTCAACACATTCGTATCAAGTTGGTTAAAAAATATCATGGAGAAAGTGAAAGGTAATTTGGTGAAATACCATACATGATGAGGCGGAGGGAAACAGAATATCTTCATTTTGCAGGGCTTCACAAACAATCACATTCAAAGACGAAGGATTCAAATAGATATGGAAAAAGTACTCACAGGATGCTTGTTGACTGAGATGGGGAGAAGGGGGGGGGGGGGGTAACTGCGTTGAACAGCAGGATTAAGTGGTGGAAAAAATTAGAAGATGAGGAATAGGATCCAAGGGCAGGGTCAGAAACAACTGTCGTATGGATGGATCCTATCCTGGTCGTGGGAAAAGCGAATTGGAAACGAGAAGGAGAAGGAAAATGGGTATTATGGAGAGAGAGATGGAGAGAGAGAGAGAGAGAGAAAAGAAGATGGAATTCACGATAAGGAATAATAAACACGAGGGTTTGGCAAACGCATCGCATCTACCCCAATTGACACCCCGTTTTTAAGTGGTCTTAACGACAGCATGTCTAGGCGCCCGTTTTTATTGATGGCTTTAGTATAACACATCCAAATTGATTGCTGTATGAAAACACTTTGAGCATACATGGAGTAGAAGTCTTAATAAAAGGGTCATCACTATTTTCTAGCAGATGAATATTGTGCAAATCTCATACTTGCATCAAATCACCGGAAGAACCTGCCCAGCAGGCCACTAGCCAGATTGTTCACGATGCCACCTCCAAGAGCGCTGTTCGCGAAAGTCGAAGCTTGGCTGAACTTATCACATCGAGAGAAGGCCACGGTATTCGTAATAGTCAGGATGAGAGCAATGCCTGCGTCCATCAGATTAGTTCAAAACATTCCGAACAACAGATCATAAACTGCCAGGGTCATCTTACCAACTAGACTGAGCCAGATCACACCGACTAGTCTCACAATCGCCAAAATGGCCAAACCCACCCACAGAGCCGGTGTCACATACAGACTCAACCAGAAGAACCGTTTGTCCGTAGCTGTAATTGTGCGAACATTAGGGTCGGAGGATTCGAAGACCCAGTGCGAGTCACCGGAGGCTGTGTTGACCTCGTTCCACCACCGTAGTCCAACTAGTCGCCGCCCAGCAATGTTTTTCAGGTAGTAGAAGTCGGCCGAGAGAAGGAGGAGTGTCAGGATGAAGACGAGTACGCTGTAATCAACTAGTTAGCTCGGAGATCGCTGCAAGCTCGCGGGAATAGCTCCAGGGTTCATTAGACACTGATGACGTACAAGTTCTCGATAAAAAGAAGTCCGAAGAGATACATCATCAGGGCACCTGTCCACATGGTTAGTCAAGCATTCTATCAGTGGTCAACAAAGTGAGTACTAACCAATGCGGATACCCAAGAAGACAAGTAGTGTGATCGGGTGGGAGCTGAGACGCCAGTTCAGCTCTCCTTGAGCTCCTTGATCCATGATGAGCGACCGAGAACCGTAGGTTCTGATGCCTCGAAAATAGGTTGGTTTCACGAATCGCTGCTGTCGCAGTGGCAGTTGCAGTGCTAATGGTTCGGATCCCTGATGTGTTCACAACATAACAGGCGGCAGGCGGTAGGAGATGACAGAATAACACCGCCTTCAACGCTTATTGGTCAATGTCCACACTACGACATGCATGTATGCACGCGATGAAAGAGCGAGCACTTGTGAACAAATAAGTGTGATGATTAAGTGATGAATCATGATGGATCTTGCCAGTTGGCTGCCTACTTTGGAAACTGTGTATATGGCAAAGTCCATAGACTTTAGATGGGTTACCCGGCTGGAATATTAAGACTAGGGATTTCCATACTAATAGACAAAGCGCCCGATTTTTTTTTTTGGTACATGAGGGTAAGCCTGGGCATAGTGCTAGGCGCTCCAGATATTTGAATGAAACAGTATATGCGGGGTCACTTAATATTTGAAGGCAGAATTCCAGAATTGGTCAGTATTAAAAGCCTTTAAGCACCGGTAGTTAAATTTCTGACTTTCTTTCACTTACAACACTATCTTGGGATCAAGATGGATTATTAATATTGGACTATGATGTTTTGGTTTGTAATGAAAGACGTAGGCACAATTACGCATGTGCAGGCTTCTTTTCCTGATTTCCTGCATCTGAGAAGCCCATGAATGAGCTACATGTCTTGTTTTGTGGAAAAAATGGAGATACCTTCGTCTTCTTGATGTGGACCCAAAATGACAAACAAGATAGAGGTCTGTCTCGAGAACAGTAAGGATTCTGACAAGAATAAGTATCATGGAGATAGATTTGATGTAATCTGGTTAGTCTGAACCGTCAGCGGTTGCCATTTACCTTACCAGCAATGATACATGATGCTTATCTTAGGTATTGATCACCCACTTTCATTCATTCCTCATACTGTTATGTACACAATTAAATCAACTGTGTATCCCCCGGGCCAAGTGTCTGTCATGTTCCCCTGACAATGACATGGCCGTTGCACCATTCTTGTGCACATGCAAAATACAACTCTCCCTTGACTTTGATGAGACATGAGTTTATTTGCACTTGAATAAAGAATGAGATTTTTGAGCCCTCTTTTGCTATTCAATTGCAAACATATTGCATCGTCCCGAGGTTTTCAGAGCAGGTCAGACCTGAGCAACAAGGCGCAGCACCAGCACCAGTACAAGCCGCGCCAACTATAAGAAATGGGTCAGCATGTACCCAAGGTCTGAATATCCACAAACAATCTGAATATCCACAAACAAGTACTTACGACCACTGCATCCAGCACTAGCAAGGGCAGTCATGGTAGCAGCAACGAGAACACTGAGGAATTTCATTATGAAATTTAGATTGTGGTGGAGGGAAAGCGGTGACTCGAGACGTAGAATTGATTTGAGGTGATCAAGAGCCTTTTATTGAGAATCGTATACTCCTATTTATATTTTCCCTGAGATCCTGGCCGGTTTCGGAAGCTCTAGTGAATTCTGTGAATCCTGCTAACTATTTGGCTCAGTAACGTAGGAGCGCGGGTCTCCACATGCAACCCTACTTATCGAATCAGATAAGATCGAATTTGATCTACGTACTACAGTACCAGGTCAGGGACATAACCCCACTGGAAGGTTTTTTTTTCTCTGGAGCGATTTTCCCACTAAATTCGTCTAACTGATCATTAAAATGACTACTCTCGTCACCGTCTCTAATTGGCTCGGGTCGTCCTTGTATGAAGAGTGCGCTCATACAAAGGATCGATACAACCAACTTTGAATGTTGAAGCATGTTAACTCTAGAAGAGTTCCAAATAAAATGTCTATCGGGATGCATCAAGCTCAGTCAATGGTTGTCATTTCATCAAAAGGCTAGATACAGAAATTGCATGGCAACGTCTCTTCACAGAAATCAGAGAGCAATGTCAATAAAAATCTAGCAACTTCTTCAGATACCCATTTAGAAAACCAATCCTGCGATGCATGACAACCTTGTCCTCTCCTTATCCTTCTCTTCTCATAACAGCTTTGGCGATTGGTAAACCAACCTGGACCACTGCTTAGACATATGTGACGGTGACACTGTCCGAGGTAGAAGAGGTAGAAGTAAGAACCTCTCCATCCTGCTCAATGTCCATAATAGTGGCACCAGATGGTCCAACAGTGCTACCGTTATCAGTTGCCTGGGCATTACTAAAAGTGACGGAGCCAAAGTCGGCAAAGGAGACAAGGGAGTCGCCCTCTTCAAAGTCCTCAACAATCCACTCAGCATTAAGCTCACCAAGGTCGCCCTCAACATCCCTCGAGAAGGTGTGAGACACACTCTGGCCAGTGGAAATATTCTCAATGGTTGCAGTGCCCGAAGCCTTAGAGCTCGCTTCCACGGTCACCTTGATCTCATCTCCCGCGGAGATGTCAATGCCACTGAAGTCGTAGGCATAGTCGGGGTACCATTCGTACCAGGCATCGTAGCTCACCTGGCCGCCCTCAACGATGAAATCGACACCGGTCTGCAGGATCGCGTCGCTCCAAGTATCGCCATCAATGCCAACCCAGGCAGAGGCGGCGGAGTAGGAGGAAGAGGAATCCGCGAATCCTCCACCGAATCCTCCACCAGATCCTCCGCCATTGCCACTAGTTGACTGGGGGGTCGGGACGATGAACGTGCCCGTAACAGCAGTGTAGCCCGAGCCAATGAGAACAGCACCGGCCCAGTTGGAGCTGTACTCCTCCTCGGTGGTCTCGTTGAAGTTGATAACCTCATGAGTACCCGGCTTGTAGGGAGGATTGCTGTGGCGCTGGACCGACCGGGTCTCTGCACGAGCAAGACGGCGAGCTTCGTTGCGTGCTTGACGTTTAGAAGTCAGAGGCGCAGCAAAGGCGGCAGTAGCAAGAAGCATACTGCTAACAGCGGCAGTGGAAAACTTCATGATGACGATTCGAATTGGGTACTTGGGAGGAAGCCTTGGTTCGAAATTGAGTGAACTTGCTTGAGTGCTGATCAATTCGAACTCCAGGCCAAATAGACAAGCTTATATAGCCAGCTTCGGGTCTTTCGATCCGAGTACTTTGGCTCAAAGTCCGAAGCATTTCATTCTCTAACCTGCCCAACATCTTGCGTTCAAGTGTCGATGCAACATCAATATCGAGATAAAAATGCCATAGGCTGTTCATGGTCGAAGAAGCACGCTATAATGGCAAATTCGTAGCGCCGTCGGAGACCGATGTAGGCGTGAAGCTTGGTCGCGCAATACTGTGTTTTGCAGGTGCCTAAGGAAGAAAAAGGCTTAGCTTCCGCCTGGTGCCATTTTAACATCGCGGTGTTAAAGCAACCTGTCTTTCAGTGACTGAGAGTGACAACGCGCTGATATGGCCATTGTGAAACTATTCGACGAGTCATAGGCCGTTTTGAAACAAATCGATCGGCTTGAAGAGTGTTCTGAAGCCGAAATTGTTAGCTAGAGACATTTCGCGGAGTTCCACGCATCATGCTAGTCTTATCGGTCTCTACGGCCGTAAACCGGCTGAGTAGCACCTACTAGAATGGGTTAGAGCTTCTGCAGCTCATCAGGGTGATATAATAATGCTTGAAATTTCATAAGGCAAGTGCAATTTACTCTAGCATCCTACAAGTAATGTAGAGATGTGAAGCAAACAGCGAGTGTAGTGTCGAATTTGGACCTCCTCATTGGTCAATCGGGTCGGGCCCTGAATCAGCCACAAAGCCCCTTGAGCGCCCTCCGGTCGGTGCTAGCGGGGTTCAATGAGACCTGCAGAAGTCCTTCAGATAAGACTCCGAACTATCCGTGAGTTGGTCCGGGTTTACCTTCAAGGCGGTTGAAGCCTCTTCCGATGGCAAAATGTGTGCGAAAATGGCTCTTGACAAAACTGATTTATAATGAAAAAGAGATTCAACGGATGCTTATGTCAGGGTACATTCTTCAAACACCTTGGAGGATTCAGGTTTGTGGCAGATATGATCTTATGGGTTCGAGTGAGGTGGGTTTCTCACAACAACCGAGAACGCCGTTCGTTTCGCTGAGCCAGCAAGCCTAATATCAGCTTCTGAGATGACTTAAGCCATGCTATTATCTAGGGGTTTCAGTCTCGTGTTGGTCTAGCCCTGTCACATACTACTCGACTGACAACCTTGGTCCCTTGAGACGGGAAAATGCGACAGTACATGCGAAAATACATGCGAGAATACGGGCGCAATTGGCGAAAGGACATTAGTAACTTGTATATTGGTTATTGCTAGACATGGCTTAGGTTTGACTTGAGTACTTTTAAGAAGGTCTTCGCGCCCGAAAATACGAAATACTTAGTCTTTGGCTCGGCGTAGCTCACTGTGGGTCCATGGCATATAGGCTATTCCGAGCGCCACCCGAGCTCTCGGCTTCCAAGGAACTTCCCGGACGCGAACCACATATATCAACGCCGCAACCTTGGTTAAAACAACATCAGTCAAACTCCAAAGGCCATTGAATCATGTCATCTCCCGCAATGGCTGCCCGCAATACTCTTCGCCGCTCCCTACTTTACGGTAAGAACGCCGCGCAGCGCGTCTTCCCCGCATTTCAATGCCGAAGCTTTACGATCACCGCAGAGCTGACCAGTGACCTGATGTACTAGTCCCGGGCTCTTCGCAGCGCTTTCTCGACAAGTCTCGCTCTTTGGCAGCAGACTGTCTCACCTATGACCTTGAAGACAGCGTCACCCCGCACATGAAAGCGGAGGCCCGCTCCCT
Organism: Penicillium sp. S1602; assembly: GCA_023626355.1. Taxonomy (NCBI): domain Eukaryota; kingdom Fungi; phylum Ascomycota; class Eurotiomycetes; order Eurotiales; family Aspergillaceae; genus Penicillium; species Penicillium sp. S1602. The sequence goes on from JAMAGW010000002.1 coordinate 1,428,854, forward strand.
CGTGCGGAGAGCGATCGACCAGCCCACACCGAGCAATATCCGGGAACGAGCAGTGCGAATCAACTCGGTTGACAGTGGATTAGCGCTGGGCGACTTGACAGAAGTGGTGAGTCGACCTAACAACACTAAATCTAGAAAACCAAATACTAATACCGCCCCAGCTGCAATCCCCGAACTTGACTACCATCGTTATTCCCAAGGTCAACTCAGCCTCGGACCTCACCTTCGTCACGGACGTGATAAACCACACTCTCTCGCAACAGAAGAACCAATCCCCAGAGACTCGTCCCCCAATTTCTCTTCTCGCCCTTGTCGAATCCGCTAAATCCCTTACAAACTTGACTCAGATCTGCTCCTCCACCCCACTCCTCCAGGGTCTAATCTTCGCTGCCGAAGACTTTGCCCTAGACCTCAGTATAACGCGCACCCCTTCCTTAACCGAATTCCTCTTCGCGCGCTCCGCAATTGCAACAGCCGCCCGCGCCGCGGAGCTTCCCTCGACAATCGATTTGGTCTGCACAGCCTACAAATCCGAGAAAGCGGATGGCTCCCCACCCGCGACGCTGGAAGAGGAGTGTCGCGATGGAAGGCGACTTGGATTCAATGGAAAGCAGTGTATTCATCCGACGCAGGTGAAGACCGCAAATGCTATTTTTGGACCGGATGAGGAGGAGACGCGGTGGGCTGTTCGGGTTGTTATTGCAGATGAGAAGGCTGCTGCTGCTGGGCGGGGTGCTTGGACGATGGATGGCAAGATGATTGATGTGCCGGTTGCGGAGAAGGCGAAGGCTATTGTTAGGAAGGCGGCTGCTTGTGGGGTTGATGTTGAGGGGTTGCGGAAAGAGTGGCAACATCAGGAGCCTGAGTAGATAATTCTTTGTGAGAATGAAGAACTCGAGTATATACATACATAGCTCACTGTTCGACAAATTCGAGCAGTTGCCGAGGTATTCTATATTCTCCTCCAGGGCTTTCAGTAGGATATGATAGACTACAATCATACCGAGGCATGGCTGGGGTGGAAACATCAGGGCTACTATTGTTTCTATACGATGGCCTCGAACTCTGCGCCTTTGGCCTTCCAGTGGGCACCCGCAAAGAATAGTTACAGTTCAGTTTCAACTGAGAACATTTCTGGCAAAATGGAAGTTCACCGCTGCATTTCACCTTACTCCTCCCTATTTGTCCTATTTGTTCAGCACAGGCATTAACAGCGGGTATTTAGGTACTTACTACAGCGGTCACACGCAGAACGTCTAAGCTTTGACTTATGGGCTACTCCTAGCTTGGAACCACTGACTAAGGCCTTATCGGATGGCATTGATTTAAACATAATCACGGCAAGAAGTCATTGGTGAGGAGGGCACGAACGAAAGATCTTTAGTGGCGAAAGTAAGTTCGCGTCCGGCTCAAACCTTGGAACCCTTGGCACCCTGCGGAATATGTCCACGGGTATTTGCCGATATATTCTTCTTCTCAATCTCCTAGCTTCAAACTGGTAGGTGGTGGTGCATATGTGTAGATTTAATTGATATTCAGTATATACAAGGTTAAAACAGTCATTATAGCTTGTGGGGTCGAAGGATATTTTGTTGCGTCATACACGCTACTAGGTTACCATTCCGATCCCATAATCGCGCCTCGCTGTAGGTCCTTCCCTCTCCTCCACTGATAGTCTTCATTTCTTTTAAATGCCATTCGTTTAGATCCACTTTATTTGAGAACAGGCGCAGGGCAACATCCAGGCTTGCACAGGCCGACGCGTCCTCAAGAAATAAACCACTATGGGTAAGAGGTAAAAATGAGAGCGCTTCGTCCATGTGAAAAGCAAGGGCACTGAGCTGCTGCGATTCGGTCTCAATGTGGGATTTACTCCGCATCCATTCCGCTGATGTCTTGGATGTGAGACTCAGGTGGTCTTGAGTTGTTCTGAGATGCTTTCCAATTCCGTGGATTGTCTGCTTCGTCACGCCTTCAGGAATCGGCCTTTGTTCAAAGAAGCGGGACATGAGGCCAAAGAGAGTATCATTTCTCTGGAACATCTCCGAGGATATATCACCGGTCCGCAGTAATGCTTCGCAATTGGTCTCTCTTGTAGGGCTTGATTCGACATCTGAGTATTTCGCTGCCGGTGGCGAAGAATAAGTCAATATAGACCCTCGCTCTTGCACTTGGAAGTCTGCAATTATGGTAAGGCATGATCGTTGGGTGCTGTTATCGTGTTCTTGAGTGATATCCACCTGTCGGGTTGCAAATGTCCTCGTGTCTCGAATGCGTCGAACCGTGCAGTGCAATTTTCGGTTGATCAATGCGGGGCCGAGGTAATTGCCCAGGACCGAGTAGAGATGATAGCCGGAGGGAACGGTTTGGTAGGCTGCGTTGACTGCGATAGAAATGGTGCAGCCACCGTAGGCGATATCGCGATCATTTCCCATTTTACCCGGGTTGAAAGCTGACACGAACTTGGTATCAGAGATTTTTTCGAGCGCAATTTGCTCGACAATGGTTGATGCTAACGACATTGTGTTGGACGAACGATCAGAGGAGTTCAAAAGCTTTGTGGAGCTGAGGAGGAGTAATTCCAAAGGGGAAGCAAATGGTATATGTGGGAACGGTTACGGATAAACGGATCGGCCAGTTCGGTGTTGGTTCAGTGGACTATTCGGAAGAATATAAGCCTTTGCGCATAAACGAAATCAACAATGGATTCTTCTGCGAGTCCACGGATCTTTTTCCGTAGCTGTATTTTCTTTAAAATGAAAACAACCAGCCAAATAAAAGCATCCATCGGATCGGATGCTTTACAGTAACTCAGAGAGTTCTGGTAGTCGAAGTGGGTCCCAGAGAGTTCAATCATAATACACCCCATACTGAACCATTCTTGAAGACAACGGTAGTCCTTAAAGACAAATACTAGAAAAGAACAAAAGTCGGTATTAGGAGAACATTGTGAATCAGTTTTGACATTAGGTACGGAGGGGCTGCCAAAAGTCGAATTAGTGAAAATTTGATACATCGGCGCGTTTTGACCATTCCAGCTGACTAACGGGGATGCGGCGACGATTGTTGATCAAAACTCTCCGGGACTAGACTTGCTTGGTTCGATTGACCCATAACGCATCTGATGGCAACATCGTCTCCCAGCTTGAAAATCATGCTGGGAAAAGCTATTGCACTTCCGTGTGATCAATCTTGTTTGCCTAGCTGGGGCTTTCAACATGCGTATATGTAGACCCTGGCTCCAGGGTTTCCGGAAAATACCATATTTCATACTCCCTCCCTACTCCCCGTATCTTTGCCATGGCTTCAACCACGTTTGTTCTTTTCTAGTGTTTGTCCAAGATAACGCCGACTTGTATGTATGTATGCATGGGTACGATCGGGACCTGGAAAGACAATGGCGGAAACCTTTCCGGCATAAAACAATTTCTAGTCTTCCCCCAAGGACAGTTGCTTTAAGGCACTCGGGGCCAGAGGTCTTGCCCTGTGTCTGTTGCCACTTGCCGGTTGCTGACTATCACTTGCCGCCCTAATCTATTGTGCTACGTACCCTATACGATAGTGGAGACAGGTCGGTGGACTTGCCCGTATACATAATGATCTAACAGACCCGTTTAAATTTCGACATATTGGTTGGAAGATAGAATCCCATTTAATCACATCGTGTCTACGAGTGGATCCAAGGGCTTGGAAAACGGGACTAGCGTCTTGGCTCCAAAAGTTTGTCTCGTATACGCTCAAATTTCCTATTCAAGTATGATCTGTGACAAGGTGCTCTATTTAGCTATGTATGACCTTGGATGCGAACCCTATGCCACGTGATACGACCCGGTAGAGTAACAGGTAGTGCAAATCCAGTCAAAGTTACATATCCACTTCGTCGGCCCAACTATTTTGAGAGTGCAAGTACCGAAGATTTGCCATGTTATGCTCGACACTATGTATAATGGAATCAGGGTCTTTCGAGTAAATCAAGGAAGTATTTCACGGAGGGAGCTATAAAACCACTGGATGAGTAGAATCCATTCGCCCTAAACCCGATTTTGGTTTCTCTTCCTTAGCCCCATATCCGCTATTAAATTTACAGACGCCAATATGGTGCTCCTTTCACCACTTTTACTATGCTCCACTTTGCTTTCGACCGCGGCCTTTGCTAGCTCAAAATGCAAGTCCACGCCCAACGATCTGACTTGGCCATCTATCGAGGAATGGAAAAGTCTGAACCAAACTATTCAAGGTGCCTTGATCAAGACTGCCCCGGCTCCCTCGTCCTGCTATGAAGGTAATCCATTCCATTCCTCCACGAATTGTTCCGACGTGACCAAACATTGGACATATGCTGCCTACCATTCAGCTTGGCCGGAAAGCGCCGACTACTCCATTTTCACAAACAACTCTTGCTTGCCCCCTGCTGCCGACGGTTACACAAAAGACCGGGGCTGTAGCATTGGGGCTTTACCGCAATACATTGTGAATGCTACAAATGAGCAACAAGTTGCTACCGCACTGCGATGGGCAACAGAGAGAAATATCAGAGTCGTTGTTAAAGGAACCGGACATGACCTAAGCGGCAGGTACTACACCCCATATCTCTACACTGGCTGTGGTTTTTACTGATTCTGGAAATAAGATCTACTGGTGCATATTCACTCTCGATCTGGACTCACAACTTCAAGCACATCGAGCATCAGCCCGAATGGCCACTTCCCGATGGAAGTGGAACCGCCGATGTAGTTATTTGCGGGAGCGGTCACACATGGGGAACTGTTTACAACGCTGTGCATGCCATGGATAGGTCTGTTGTGGGCGGCGAAGACGCAACCGTTGGTCTTGGTGGACTTATCCAGAACGGAGGCCATGGTCTACTATCCAGTCACTATGGACTTGCATCGGACCAGGTATACCAAGTCACCGTCATCACGGCAGACGGGCGACGGCTGGTGGCCAATAATAAACACAATGCGGATATCTTCTGGGCTGTCCGTGGTGCGGGTGGAGGTCAATTTGGTGTCGTCACTGAATTTGTTCTGAAGACTCACCCCGTGTCTAAAAACGTGATTACCGGTGGACTCTCTTTCTATCAAGTCTCTGCATCGAAAACCGGTAATACTTCCTGGGTGGCGCTTGCTGAAGTCGCAAGTTCGATCCCTGACATAACGGACGATGGCCTAACGGGGACCGTTGTTGCTATGACCGGAAGCTCAGCGACGGCGCTGACAGAACTGAATCACACTTCACCAGGAGTCGTGGCTTCGGTCAGCTTGGTAGGATTTAACATGACGACTGAGGCGATGGATCGAACAGTCCAGAAGATGACATCTCGCTTCGCAAATGTCAGCTCTGCAAATATGCTGAAAATTGTTCATCTGTCATCTGACGCATACAGCTATTGGGCATACACTAAGCCGGACTTTCTTTCCAGTACTTCTTGTGGTTCCTCAAGCCTCATGAGCAGCCGTCTGCTAGGACGTCACGAACTTTCAGATATTCCAATGACAGATCTGACCACTTATCTCCAACAAGCCTTAGTGTCGCAGTCTGATACAGGCTCTGTGCTTCTCTTCGGCTTGCAGGGTGGTCCTGGGCCAGCCAGCACACCAGATGATATGCGTGGGAGCGTTCTACCTGCATGGCGCAGTGCGTACGTCCATGCAATGTCTTACGGGGCATCTTTGAATGCAACTGCCGATCCAAGTGATGCGCTAGCATCTGGAGCTCACTGGTACGAAACGAACCTGGAGCCTGTTTGGAGGAATTGGGCACCAAGAACAGGCTCGTACATGAATGAGGGCAATGCATTCAGTAGTACGTGGAAACAAGACTTTTTTGGAGAGAACTATAACCGGCTCTTGGAACTCAAAAGAGCCTACGACCCTTCCGGGGGCTTTTTCGTGTGGAGTGGTGTTGGAAGTGATATGTGGGAGTACGACCTTCACAGTGGTCTGCTTTGCCGGATTGATTGAAAAGTGGACTTCTATTAGATGGAGAATGTTGCTACCTGGTATAGCTTCATCACACTTTGTTGGATCATAACTGTAAGCACAGAGCTCCAATGACTATTTATCACTTTATATATCCATGAAACACGCAAGATAGTACTGTATGTATTTAATAATGGTGATTCAAAAGGACTTATAGATAAAGAGCAAATCTCAGATCACTGGGGGCTTCACGGCGAAACCTTGACCAGAAGGGTCATGTAATCCCACTTCAACTCCCGAGGTCCACTCATGCTTAGCACCAAAGAGTGACTATAACCTCAGTCCGTTTCCTGGTATAAGAGTCATCCTCCTTTACCAGCAGTTCTCACCACATAACCTCTTTTATTTTTACCCGATCGATAGAAAGAAGTTGAGAACAATTCAGAAGCAAGGACATTATTTACGAATACGCAGTACAGCGATAACATAACTTAGCTGTGAATAACGCGATGGTGACTGGTTTTTTTAATAGGATAAGCAGAAGAATTTGAATTAAGAAGCACGATCTGTAGAAGAAACGGGGCCGGGCTGGATCGGACCATATAAGGTGTCGGGGGCAAACCCATGCATGTCCATTGACATACCCGACTTGTAGTGTCATGACGGAAGTAGATAAATATGCCACCGTCTGTTAATGTCGTGACTTCGTCTCTCCTTGACGGACATGAACCAAAATATCATCAGTGAGACAAAATTTGATACGTGGAGTTCAAGCTGGAATGCTATACACTGCTCATGCGTACGATAATAAGCTAAAATGATAATGCGCCTTCCATTGACAATCCCAAAAATTTACACGTTGTCGCCAAGCACCAATACAAGGTCAGACTTTGCGCGAGGCTTTGACAAGCCCCGAGGCAGTGCATCTGCCAACCTTGGAATTGAAACCGCCGCTTTTTTACTGTAGCCTGCTCTACGTATACTGTGGCTGATGTTAGCTCATCAGCTCACCCACAAAAGGAAATAATCACTGAGTAAGATGATCGAACCTTATATGTGCTCCACAGAGCACCCCTAAAAAGGAAAAGTTTTTACGAGTACGATGACCGAATCGTACAAGTGCTCCACTGTCTATCCATAAAACAAATCTAAAAAAAAAAAAAAAAAAAAAAAAAACTATCTTGACGAGTACGACGATCGAACCACAAGTAGCTCTACAGCCTTTATCAAATTTGCACGGGAAATATAAACTTTTAAAAAAAAAAAAGAAATTGGAAGATTTCCTGATCTATATATATATAATAGGTATCTATACCAGTTCTTAAATTCCATAGCTTTTGGATCAGTGAAAATCACAAAAGCTATCACCCTGTACGATACTCGAAAATGATGAAACATTCGCACGACGAAGAAAACCCGATGCCACCCCAATACCAGCCCCCAGTGGCAGAGTCCCAATACCCACCCTCAGTGGCACCGTCCCAATATCAACCCCCAGTGGCACAGTCCCAATACCAAACCCCAGTGGTACAGTCTGTACCTGGACATAGGCCCGGCAGTCGAGTGTAAGTAGATGACAACCTTGGAAAATCATCATATTTATCACTAACACGTTGGTACTAGGAATTGCTGCAACATCCTTCTTGCGTTCTTTCTTCCTCCACTCGCGGTCTTGTTCAGAAGTGGCTGCGGTGTAAGCGTCTTGATCAACATCTGCCTGCTTTGTTTAGGCTGGATTCCTGGCGTGATTCATGCATAGTAAGTAGAGCTTCGTCTTATGAACGTCACATCAATGATGGTGAACTAACTACTCTCAGTTACGTTTTACTCCGTGAGTGAAGACAGCAGCCCACATTCCACACCGAAGCTGCCACGTTCTTTGTGAATTTATTCTGGGACTTGACATGGGGGTTGACAAGCCGGGTACATCCCTTGAGATAAATAGCATCCATATATGTATATATCGTTCCTTTTCTTTTGTCATTGATTCAATACCGAGTCTTTTTTAATGTGTACCTTCAAAACCCAAAGTCGCTTTGTTCTAAATGGCCTGATTCAAGGCCAAAAGACTAACATAGTTGGTTAACAAGCGGCGCACCTAACCACCTTTCGCGTCTCCGCTCCTTCGTCTAGCATCGCCCCAAATTTTGAGTATAGATTAAAGATTTAGTCATCTTTACAAGGTTTAAATTACCTCTGACCTACTATAGATGCTTAACAACCCGACAGCTACCACAATATAGACAGTCTTCCCTATCATTAAACGGAGTTCAATCCTGTTCAGACCCTCCAAGAGCTTCCAGGACCGAATTTGGACTAAGCTATCTGTTGACAATCTTTTCTCTTATTCAAAGTAAACATAAAGATACTATAAACCAGAGTATGAAACGATCAAATTAACAGAGAATCAAGGTTTCACTAAGTAAGGAGTAGGGGACACAGATTTCCGGGTTAGCAACATTTGGGATACACCGTCTAATGCATGCATGCTTACGGTTACACGGCATAATCTTGGGAGTCGGTGTGATGAATCAATTCCTAGCTGCGATCGGTGAGCATCTCCAGCCATCATCCTGGAGACCTACAAGTCATCAGTCTGAAGATATCGAACTCTTGTATGAGACATGCGAATGGTTAAATTACCAATGTCCACGAAATTGAGGCACATATTGCAGAGGCAATATACGGCAAGTTTCCTCTCCCCTCCTGTACTATGTTTGCATATTTATGGATTCCTTACTTTTCAAAACTTTCCTCACCTAGTGCCGATCTCTATTGAATTGAAGTTTTATGCATAGTTAGACCAAGTAAAAAACGGCGAAGGAAAGTCAAGTCCCTTAAAACCGCATCACTGGAAAGGTTTAAACGCTTGATGCAAAGGGTATCGTGCGAAATGTTAAATTGACACGCTTTGTTTCATTGATTCGTCTCTAGATCCTCCCGTTTAAGAAGTTGAATCTTGCCCATAACAAGATTAGGCTGTCCAGTCTCTTCCGCAGCTGCGTCATCCTCCGCAAGACTTTTGGCAAGCGACTTGTCATAGCTTGTCGGGTCAATGCCGAGAATACCACCAACGTAGCCGCCCCGCTCGCCAGGCACACTGAACTCTCGGAACAGGTACCGCCACTCATTAAGCCAGGCTTTGACAGCCTTGCCGATCTTATCTTTGCCGTTTTTCGAGTGGTGGCCGGTGCCGGTGATCGCGTAGACGACGCGGAGGCCCTCGCGCGCATGTTTCAGAAGGATCTTTTCAAGATATTCGATAGCCTCTTCGGGGTGCAGACCGTGTAAATCAACGTAGAGTTCCTCGGAGGTTTCGTCCAGGCCAGCCTGGGCTAAGTGCTGATTACGCGCTTCATACAGCTGACGTGCGGCTTCTCTGTGGCAGCGACGCATAGCATCGTTTTCTGCTTGGCCACGTAGAGATAGAGCTTTGGCAGCTCGTGCATCATTTCGGTTCCACGCTTGAGCGGCGCTGATTGAAAAATTTTAGTCAGTTGTAAATTCGGGAGAGGTAGGTAGTTTGGAAAGCTCACCTTTGTAGAAATTTGTTCCGTACGGTCCCGTGGCGGATTGCTTCTGTACGGTACTTGATGTATTGCTGATTTGCCCGCGAACCGGTCTCAAGCCAAGGAATATTCTGGGGTGCTTGAATAGATTGGGCTGCAGCACTGTTTTCGCGGCTCTTGATATCCTTGTTGTTCTTAGAGGGTTTACCCTTGCCAGGGACAGGAGATGGAGACATGCGGACCACGTCTGCTAGTGAGGATGGGACGTTTTCTTTTCCCACGTTTGCGTCGCGGTTATGGCCCCGCTTACCATGATGCTTCTTTCCCGCGTTCTTTGCGTTGACCGCAGCAAGGGTTGGGAACGCATCTGGATCGTCTACGGACGGAGCAGTAGGGTTCAGTTCACGATTCTGGTGACGGCTGCTCGGGCGGGAATTGGGTCGTCCCAAGTGTGTCATGCTTCCATTTCTTCTTCCCATACCAGGATGAAGACCGGGAGGGAGATGCTTGCTTCCCTGCAGACCAGAAAGATGAGAAGGGTATCGACCGCCATACTGATAAGCCCATTCCTCCGTGCCCGACGATTGCAAGGGCGGGAACGCATCAGATCCACTGTCTACCTGGAAAGGTGATCCAGCAGGCGGCGAGGTTGGCCGGCTGCTACCTGAGACACTCAGAGTGGAAACGAGTGACGAGGGGTCATGCGAGAAAGGGCATCCATCACCGGCTAGGCAGTTGCCCATAACCCAGTATCTAGTATTTGATTAGCATTCAAGTACTGGAGTATTATTTCCAAACAGAAAGACCTACTTGCATAGATGACTGGTCAAGTCATGGCTGAAGCGGCAGTCGGCACGGAGACACTGTCCCGTAGATAGAAAGTACTTGCAAACTACGGGACTTCGCTCGACCCCAGATGGTGTGATGGGACGACTTTTCTCCATTACCATTGACTTACCGACCAACACACGGCCATCATCATGTTGCTTTGCAAATACGTCCGCGTCTGTATCTTGCGAAAGTGCCGCGATGGTCGCGCCAAGATCATAACTATTTGCTTCTAGCGCAGCTTCGATTTCGTCGTTTGACCGCTTATCGCCCAAGACAGTGCGCAAAATATCATGCGGACTCATATCCGGCACAAATTCCGCCGCAGTTGCGCTCAGCGCTCCTTGGATACTATATCCACCCGTAGAGGAGGTGACACTATTTGCATCATCTCCCACTAGCCAGTCGACATTGCTATCGCTGCCGAAATCGCCATAAAAGTCGGATAGTTGACTTTGGTCTGAAAACTCATACGCATTTAAATTCGGGGAGTGTGGGATGGGCTGTGCTAGGGCCAGTCGTGGAGATGGTCGTGGGGAGGTAAATGGAGACACGGTTGACGAGAGTGGAGGGCGGGCAAATGCCCCGCGTGAGCTCTGCACCCACGAGGTACTCCCGGGGCTGGTTCCAAGATTTGACGGCGACAGAGGAGTCGACGACCGCATCTGCCATGGCGCTGGTGATGATCGGCGAATTATAGTATGACGAGGTGGGGGAGGTGACGAGTCCGCGAGGGTGCGATTGCGATGCCGCCATAGAATATCCAGCACCGCATTCTCTAGCGATGATCCAGTAAGCGCAGTGTTGGCGCGCAAATAATCCTCCACTTTTTCCACTTGCTCTTCTTCATCTAGTTCTTGATCCTGTAGGATTTCTAGGCATTTCTCCAGCAAGTCCTCCGAAACCATGGTGTTCGGCTGTACTCGCAATGAAAGGGGGGTGGGAGTAAGCTCGAAGTTGAAGGTGGGGAAGGACAATCAAGGAAGGGATCAAGCCCGGGATGTCGATGTATGGAACTGGGATATAGTAGTAGAATTTCCGACGGGTCTTTCGTATTCAGATTAGGTATAGAATTTGTCAGAGATCAATCCATTTGGAATCGGATAAATGGTGGGTGAACGACAAGGGAGGTTTTGGAACAAATAAACCGGGAAGGACAAGTGGTAGGATGTGAATTACATCGCATCGGCCCTGACGCCAATGTAAAACGAGAGAGTTCCCCGAAGGTAATGAATAGACAAGAAAAAGCAAAAGAGGGGGAAGGGGATCAACAAGTGTAGATTTGGGGGTTTCAGCTGTCCGGACTCCACACCGACCTGAACCGTGAGCCCGCACCCTAAATCGGATTTACTGCAACGGACCGTTTTGTACATCGGTTCCTTGTATAGATCGTTCTATAGATCGTTCACTTCCAAGGTTATATACATTGACCTATAATCAAACGTACTTTCTATTGCGGTTAAATTTCATAAACCCCTTTGACTTGTATATTGTCATATGTCACATCATATGGTACCTGAATGGACCATGTAGTGCCTAGCTGCGCTGACCACCCAATAATCTTCAAGAAAATTGAACAGCAAAGTCCGGGCCCTAATCCGGGCCACACGACTCGGTTTATTACAATTTTCACCACGGAAACTTTTGCGATCAACGATCGACGTGCACGTAGCGACGCTTATATAAACGATTGCGCTTCCCGCCTACCATTTAGCTATGTAAGCCAAACAGTCTTCAGACCCGGTTGGATCCGCCACAATGTGAGACATACTTTCCCCCGAATCCCCGACTCTGTGGCTCATGTTCGGCCCCCGATACTTTCAGGGCCTTGGAATGCCCATCGACTCCTGAATTGTACGTGTTTTCTCTTTAGATTTCATCACCAAGAACCGTCCGATCCCTTTCCCGTCTCCGCAATCGCCGATCGCTCCTAGAGTTTCCTGCCCCAGATCCGGTCTCGACAAATTTACTCCGCCCAATCCATTTTAGCACCATGCCCGCGGACTACGAGTCCACAGCACGGGCATTGGCTGTTTCTCCATCATCAGAGCTACATTCTGCCTCCGCTAGCGATGACGAACAACCGCTCTGGAGCCGGGCAGGCAGGCGGAACTCAACGCGGCCCGAATCAGGCAACCTCCGCGACAGGTTGATGGATAAAGGCAAGGAACTGTATCGCCAGGCGCAAGAACGATGGAAGCGCATGACGTTCTGGCAAAAGGTCGGCTTCTATGTCGCGTCCTTATTAGTGGGCGCATCCGGCATCGGTTTCCTGGTCTTGACGGGCAAAGTGTTCATCTGGCTAGGCCCGGTCGCAGAAAGATGGGAGAAGTCTCCTCTCGTGGCCTTTGTGCTCTGGCTATGCGTCTTTTTCGTCTCATTCCCGCCATTATTAGGCTGGTCAACGTTCGGGACTGTGGCGGGTTTCATCTTTGGCGTGTGGAAAGGGTAAGTTGTGGAACCTGTCGCCCCAAGATGTATAGCACATGATTATACCACAGACAATGCTAACTGGAGATGGTATTAGATGGTTGATCTACGCCACGGCCACTATTCTCGGCTCTACCGCATCATTCTATGTATCCCGCACGGTACTATCCAGATTCGTGACTCGCCTGATGGAACATGACAAGCGATTTGCGGCGCTGGCGTTGACTCTGAAATATGACGGGCTGAAACTGCTCTGTATGATTCGCCTGTGTCCCCTGCCCTACTCTATCTGCAACGGCGCCATCTCAACATTCCCGACCGTCCAACCTTTGATGTATGGACTGGCCACAGCCATAATCTCGCCCAAACTGTTGGTCCCAGCCTTTGTTGGCAGTCGGGTCCGCCTTCTGACCGAGAAGGGTGGAGAAATGAGTGCCGGAGCCAAGGCAGTCAATATAATTAGCATTATCGCTACTATTTCCATTGGAGGTGGTACTGCATACTATATCTACCAGAGGTTGGTTGTGGCGCTTGTGCATTTCTCCCATCTTTGACTAACCGGTTACTTAATACATAGAACCCTAGCCCGCGCTAAAGAACTCGAAGCAAAAGAACGGGAAGATATCCGCCAATCCCTGCAGGCTGATCATGCCGCCCACCGCCCTCATGGCCGATTCGCCGACGATGATGCTGCCAATGCCGCAGCGACCGAACTCGCCCGAGACGAGGAAGAACGGATTGGTTTCAACGATTTCGACGATGATAACGTTGACCTTGATCTTGCTCTAGATGATGATAGTGGTAGCGATGGAGCCAACCGCCGCTGGAAGAAATCGAACCGGAGATCATACCACGATGAGTTTACGGACAATGATTCAGATGATTACGCTGGCGAAGGAGACGAAGCTTTCGGTCTGCATACCCATGTCCAACGGGATACCTAGTGTATCGGTTGACTCCAGAGCAACTGAATGTAAATGATGCTGTGGTTATGATCATGATCATACCCGATCCACTCGATACCCATGCGTAGATCGTGCTATTAAAGATAAGCTATATACACTATACCCGTTTTAGCCCTGCATATTCAGCCAAATGTAGATCAATAGAACCAACGTCCTTTAGTCCAATCTGTAGGTGCATGTATGTGTTAAATATCAGTAGATGGGATTGAAGCCCATTGCCGGAGGCGGACTGAGAAATACGCGCTGTTCCGAGGGATCAACCTCCTCGGTCGGCTTCCCTTCTTCCCTCTCGTGCCTTGTATAGAACTTTCTTACAATTAAATCCCTTTACTGGCCCGGATTTCAATCAGCCAGGTTATTCCTTTGCAGGAGATCCGGGCTTCTAAATGTATGTGTTCCTCCCGTGATCCCCGTCACTCGTCCCTTGACGCCCATCCACTTTTATCTACATGCAAAGATTTTATTGAAACGCCACTATTCGTCCAACCATAACCCATCAACTCTAGGCCTAACTGATCATTTCTCAGCTTACCTGTATGATTGAAACCCAAGTCAACATGATCGAACATGGGGGGTCTTGACGCTTGAGATATTCCCCCTCGTTCCACCTGATACCCCACTATCTCTTTCATACAAGGAACCATATCAGACCGAGTCTTTCTGTAAGTCGAAAAGCCGAGATGGATTTCGATTCAATTACCCTTTTAAATCCCATAGCTGATCTCGGTGAATCACAGCCAAGCTACAGCTACTTGTCGTTGAACATGATGACCTCTACCACAGGGCCGACAGGCCAAACCGCCTTTATCAACCATGTTGCTACAAATGAACGTTCCACTGAACTTGAATCAAGGCAACAAATGGTGTTTGAGATGGAAGGATCTGAACGGCCTAATAAGCGGCTGCGCAGTTCTGGATATCCTACATCCCCAAATTCACACTTCCCCGCCCCCAAGAGTCAAGGTCAGCCTGTGACGTATAAGAACAGTCAAACCCCCGCTTCCAATGGCAATAAAGGCACTGGAGGCTCTATGGGATATCTGTATATCAGTGGGAGCAGTAACACACCTGCTGATACATCATCAACTCTTTCACCCTCAGTCGACCCTAGAAAATCCACTTCTCCTCTCACAACCCCCGAGCATAGCGTATTTACCCCAGCATGCGTGGCCGGGGTGAGCGTGCTGGAGAGTGGAAAGGTATACTTGGCCAAGTGTCGGCCGCGTTCGTCAATTCCTGCTCATTTGACACCCGAAGTCTATGGCCAGCAGTGCGTAGCATCTGCCTATGCCTGTCGTCTGAATCCATACTCCCTTCACCCAAAAGAACAAGAAGCTCTACAAGATCATCTTTGCCACATGCATGTTACTCTGTATCTCAATATTCGAAATGGTATTCTGCGGCTCTGGACCCGGAACGCCATGGTCAGTGTGACCAGAGAAGAGGCCCTGGGTGTTGCAAAAGACTACCGCTGGATGAATCTTGCTTCCTTCGCACATGACTGGCTGACACGAAATGGTTACATCAACTTTGGCTGCGTCGAGGTCCCCATGCCTATTGTACCTCCAAGACGGGGTAGACGGAAGGAAGGCCCAGTCATTGTGGTTGTTGGAGCCGGTGTAGGTGGGCTAGGCTGTGCACGTCAGCTGGAAGGTCTATTTCGCCATTATCGGGATGCAGAAACCGCCCCTCGCGTAATTGTTCTGGAAGGACGTCGCAGAATCGGTGGAAGAGTCTACTCGCATCCCCTTCGCAGCATGGAGTCGGAATCGTTACCTCCGGGGCTCGTTCCCAAGGCAGAGATGGGAGCCCAGATTATTGTGGGGTTTGAAAACGGTAATCCTCTCGATCAAATCGTTCGAAGTCAACTAGCGTTGCATTACCATCTCCTGCATGACTCCTCTACTATCTACGATACCGATGGCTCTCCGGTGGATTTCGTGCAGGATTCAATGAATGATCAGCTTCACGTCAATTTGCTAGAGCGAACTGGAAAGTATCGTCACGAGGTGCTCATCCCTACTACAGCCCAAGGTGATGCCGACATGATTGACGCTGGTCGTGAATCTACGAGTGATGACGGTCTTACTGTTCGAGAGTATGAAGACGCTCGTCGTGCTGGAACTACCCATCTTCTCCTTCCAACCAAGCGAACTCGACGTCAGAGAGGTGCGGGGCACAGAACCGTAGAAATTGAACCCATCAACGACGTGGCAGCAAACTCTTTGGGAACAGAAGACCCCGCAGCTTCATTTTGCCTAGCTATAGGATGGAGGTTGAACGCTGGATATTCTGAAGACGATACAA
Organism: Penicillium sp. S1602; assembly: GCA_023626355.1. Lineage (NCBI taxonomy): Eukaryota > Fungi > Ascomycota > Eurotiomycetes > Eurotiales > Aspergillaceae > Penicillium > Penicillium sp. S1602. Next base: position 1,444,814 of record JAMAGW010000002.1, read on the forward strand.
TTGAGCTTGACGATATTGCACGTGCGACCCCGACACAAACCCTGGGCGCTGTGATGGATGAAGGTGTCAAACAGTACCAGGACATGCTTCCTATGACACCCAAAGATATGCGACTTCAGAATTGGCATATTGCCAACATGGAGTATTCCAATGCCACAAACTTCAAAAATCTCAGTCTCTCCTCGTGGGATCAAGATACGGGCAATGAATTTGAAGGAGAGCACTCTCAGGTGATAGGTGGTTATCAACAATTGCCATTCGGCCTGTACTCTTTGCCTACGAAGCTTGATGTTCGAACCAACAAGATCGTCCAGAGTATCTCCTATGATCCGACTGGCTCCGACAGCCGTAAATCGATCATCCAATGCGACGACGGTGAGAAGTTTGTTGCAGATCATGTTGTTTTTACGGGCTCTCTCGGCGTTCTCAAGCATGAAACAATTCAGTTCAATCCTCCTCTCCCCGACTGGAAGTTAGGTGCTATCAAGAGATTAGGGTTTGGACTCATGAACAAGGTGATCCTCGTATTCCCTGAACCTTTTTGGGACGAGACCCGAGATATGTTTGGTCTCCTGCGCGAACCAACGATTTACAACAGCATGGATCCAGATGACTACGTAAAAAATCGCGGGCGATGCTACATTTTCTGGAACTGCATGCAAACCGCCGGACTGCCTGTTATCACTGGTATCATGGCCGGAGACGCTGCATATGAAACTGAGGCCACGCCAGACGCCGAGATCATCTCGGAAGTCGTCTCTCAGCTGCGAAATGTGTTTAAACACACCAGCATACCAGATCCAGTCGAGACCATCATTACTCGTTGGGCTTCTGACAAATTCACCCGGGGCAGCTACTCCTACGTGGCAACCGAGGCTCGTGCCGAAGACTACGATCTCATGGCACGGCCCGTCGGTTCCCTCCACTTTGCCGGTGAGGCTACCTCCCGCAATCATCCAGCGACCGTCCACGGCGCATACCTCTCTGGTATCCGAGCCGCCGCGGAAGTGATTGAGTCCGTTGTGGGACCGATCGAGATCCCCACTCCTCTGGTGCCCGAAAAGCCAGTCACCAGCACTGTGCCGGCAACCACACCCAATGGCACCCAGCACTCTGAGTCCGTAGCGGCTCAGCAGCAATCTACCACTCCCTCCAACCACGTGGCCGACGAAAAACTACGTCGCGAAACCTACCATGAGGCCATGCGGATGGCCATCTCCGCCCAAATCGGGGAGGCTCCCGTTCCGCCACCAAAAGTGGCGTTGAACCCTTTCCTCCTGTACCAGAAAGACTTCTGGTCCAAATGCCGCGATCAGTGCGAGGAAACCCGTCGCGTGGGCTCTAGTAAGCCAAATGCTAAAGCTCCGCGCGACGAGATTCGCCACGCACTGGGCCACATGTGGCGTAATGCCCCGGCAGAGGAAAAGAAGCCGTACCTCGATCAGGTCGAGGTGAGCCGTGCCCTTAAAGAACGGGCTTGGAGCGAGTTTAAGGTTGCTGCAGAGGAGTGGAATCGACGGTTCCTGCAGGTGAAAGCGGAGTGGTGTGTCCAGCACCCGTACGAGGGGTGGGTGACGCCGGGTTTGGCGGAGTAGGGCGGGTTGGGGTTTGTTTCTTTTTCCGTTGGGCTCTTCTCCCTCCGGATCCTTATCATCCTTATTTTCAAGGTCCCGGGGGAGAAGGGCCCATGTATTTTTAGTTACAGTTCCTGAGAAGGAACAAAAAGATATCCAAGAACTGCTTCCTCTTTCCTCTGGTTCTGGAATTCATGTAGATTGTATTGGGGCTTTGTAGTCTATAGACCTATCCTCGTTTCTACTCTCTTCTAGCATCTGACTTACTTGTCAGTTGACAGCCAGGTCAATCCTCGCCTTCGATCATCTTTTGATCATTCAGTAAGCCTTCTTCTCATACTCGTATAATAGATCGCTAACTTGATTTCTCTCACTCATACCTTAGCTCATTTGCAGAACTACATGGAAAAAGATATCGGCCTCAACTTGAAGTTTCCGTCGCGGGAACCCTCGGTGCTCATCTGATAGGGCACGAAGCCCGATTTGAAACCACTCGGGGTGCTTGATATCCCGCAGGTCGTAGGCTTGCCAGACCTTATCTTCCGGTAACATCATGAATGCAAGCATTTGCTGCTCTTCCCCAATCAAGGATTTCCTGGCCTTTTTTTGACGCACGAAAATTATCGACAGCAAGCTGGAGTCTTTGCAGAAGCTTCAGGACTAAGCTTTCGATGGTTCGATCTCTAGTGTTCACAGGTAGCACCAGCGGAGTCTTTTGGGCTTGCTTAGCATTTCGAAATCCATCAAACGTATCTTCTGTGTAAACACGGAGAACTGTAGGATCGTACTTTGAGGTGATCTATAAATTAAGGTTAGTATCGATGTGACTCATTTTCAGTGATATTAAGGGAACTTACTCGGAGGCATCTACCAGCCGCTTGAGCCTCTTGGCTCCAGCTACCACCAGGTGCTGTGAGAATCACACAGTTACATGCCTCGTGCAGAATGATCACCACTGCTCCAACGACTTGGTAGTCGTAGAAATCCGATGTCGTGAACGGCTTTAAGAGCTCCGAAGTGAAAAGAAAGCCTGGGTCCTCAAGGTTCATCTTTGTGAACATCAATGCATCCAAGCATAAATCCAAGTGTGGCCCAACACGGGTGGCATACCCAGAGAATGCCGAATGCAAGATAGCGTACTCTTCATCAGCCTAGTGAATATATTAGCTTCGGCATTTTTGTGAAGTTCGGGCATAGATGATAGTGTCAGCGCTCACGTCGAGGCTGGTCGTAGATCAAAGGAGACAAGAGAAGAAGCACATACCGTACTACCTAGTACAACGTCGTGGGTCATTGAAAAAAGGAACGAGACAGACAGAACAATATGAGGTGAGGGATGAAGAGAGAAGAAGAAGAGGGAGAAGCGATGGTCAACGATATCTACTTGGACACCTCACTAACCTCACTTAGCACCTCATTTAGCGTGGCGCGATAATTGTCATTCAGACGAAATGCTATCTCTAGTATCGAAGCCCATATCACCTCACTTACTTCAAGTCAACGTGCAAGGTGACACATCATTCGAGTCAAGATAGACACTCACATTTCGATCGGAGTAAGAAAAAGAGCTGACTCAATGGTTATTAGATTCACTCCTCGATCACCTTCACATTTCAAGGTAGTCTAGGGACTAATGTAAGCAAGTAGATACCTGGCCATGTACGCGATGATATTAGTCTGAATTTGGAATACTGGACCTACCTAAAATTGTTAAGGTAGTAAATAACTTGTCTATGTGTGTGTTGTTAATTACAGCGGTCTATATTCTACCAAAGAGAGATACTGTTCTTTGAAAAAATTGTCTATTCTAATCTATCGGCCACCGACCACGCCAAGTAAGAGCTAAAACAACCGATATACGGATTGTATTCAGACATGCACGCAATCAAACCAAAGCAACAGACATAAAAGGAAATCCGTGAACCATGAGACAAAGAAATATGCACGGGGAATTCGAGGTAAATTCAAATGACATAACAGACACAAAGAGGCTTGGTCTAGTCTAGATTTGCACACGCGGTCTAAACAATATACTCCAAAGGAGTCGAGATCAAGAGGTATTCGGGTGTAAAGAGGTTAAAGGAGAAAGTGGGGGTATTTAGATCTTCTCCTTGGGCTGGGGGACATCGCCGAGTTCGGAGAGGTACTTCTCGGTATCGAGAGCGGCAACACAGCCAGAGCCGGCACTGGTAATGGCCTGGCGGTAGCGCTTGTCCTGGACATCACCACAGGCGAAGACACCCTCCAAGCTGGTGTAGCTGGTACCGGGCTTGGTGATAATGTACTGCTCCTCGTCCAAGTCGATCTGACCCTTAACAAGAGCGCTAGCGGGGTCGTGACCAACAGCGTAGAACAGACCGTTGGCGTCAACGATCTCCTCGGCGCCGGTAACAGTGTCCTTGACACGGAGGTGAGACATCAAACCGTTAGGCTTGGCGTCACCAATGACCTCAGTGGCAACGGTGTTGAAGCGAACGGTACACTTGGGGTGAGCGAGCAGACGCTCAGCCATGATGTTACTGGCACGGAGTTTGTCACGGCGGACAAGGACGGTAACGTGAGAGCCGTACTTGGCAAGGAACATAGCCTCCTCGGCAGCGGAGTCACCACCACCAATAACGTAGAGGGGCTTGTTGCGGAAGATAGGAACAGCACCATCGCACACAGCGCAGGCACTGATACCGTTCTGCCAGTACTTCTCCTCACCGGGCAGGTTCAGACGCCGGGCGTTAGCACCGGTGGCGATGATAACGGCGTCGGCAGTACGGGCAGGGGCGTCGTTGGGGCCATCGGACCACTCGGTCCACATCTTGAAGGGCTTCTCGGACAGATCCAGGCGAGAGATAGTCTCAGTGATGATCTCAGTACCGAAGCGCGCAGACTGGGCGCGCATCTTGTCCATCAGCTCGGCACCACCGACACCATCGGGGAAACCGGGGAAGTTCTCGACATCAGTGGTGGTAGTCAACTGGCCACCGGCGGCGGTGCCGTTGGCGAGCATACCCTCGTACAGGACGGGCTTGAGCTCAGCACGGGCGAGGTAGACGGCAGCAGTGTGTGCGCCGGGGCCGGAGCCGATGACTGGAAAGGGTCCTGGTTAGTTCACTGTCTTGCGGTAAAAGGACTATGTGGAGGGTCAATTGGCTTGGACCACACTTACTAACGACTTTAGAGTGCACCATTCTGGCGGTAGTTGTGGAAATGACGCGCGCGGGCGTCGAGAAAGACTGTGAGAGGGCTGAAGGAGGGGGAGGGGACTGGTTGTGGAGCGTTGAAGCGGCGGCAGCGGTGAATCCGAATGATCGGAGAGCGGAAGGAAAACGACGGAGAGTGGAGGAAAACAGCTTGAAGGTGTTACTCGGGAAGAGGGAGAGATTATATTTTCGGAACGAAAAAGGGAGTGGGCCGATGATGAGATCAGAGAGCAATTCTGTGTCTTTCCGCCGATACAAATTAATCATTTGCCCGCGTCGAGGCCCCTCGCTTTCTAAGCATGCGCACGTGAGCCGGTCGAGACCGGCTTACGTAGTCATCTGGGCTGCGTAGTCAATTAACTAATGCAGCAATTATAACTAGATCCATAAGGGCCGACATGACTAACATCAATTGATTTGATATTATGCATATATTCCTTATAAAAATGCTTCACAATCGTGGAATTATGTGGAATCTAGCTGACTACATAACCTGGGCTCTTGCCGGCGGTAAATCTATAGATAAGCCCTCCGGCTAAAGATTGAATTTCTACACTCGATAATTGAACATTGGTGGATCATAAACGGAACAATAACATTTGAAGGGTTCCACTTGATTTGCACGCTCTCATTACCAATGTGGACTGCATCCAGGCGTAAGTCGACTCTCCCAGGCCTATAAGCGATATCAATCTTATCAAGCGGCGATCCAGCCCTAGACCGCCGGGGAGATGGCGTGATAATGGATCTGCCGAGCCCGAGGCCACATGTAAGCCGATGCATACTTCAAAATCATAACTAGACGTCAATTCTTGGAAAATCTTAAAACGTCATCAAAATAATGAAATTCCTTCATCCGATAGATTAGATCAGCAAGGAATGGATATTGAGGTCAGAATAAAAAGATCATCGCGAATCATTCACATCATAAGGGGGAAAGAAAAATATCCTTCAGAGAACGCTAGCATAAATCATCATAATATTACATCTCAATCAGGTCATTTCATCCCAAACCACTTTTTCTTCCTCCTCGGCGCAGGCTCATCGTCGTATTCCTCTTCGGGTGAGGAATCTGCGAGAGCCTCTGCCGGTAATCGCTGAGGCACTTCGCTCTCAGACTCATCGCTGCCAGGGTAGCCCTCGTAGTAATGCTGCTGCGCGGTTGCTGCATTCGCGCGAGTATTATTCATAGTATCGTCATCCTCGTAGTCATCGGGATCTTCTTCCTCGTCGTCCTCCTCTTCATCGTCATCATCGGCTGTAGCAGTGTTCTTCTTTCGACGCGGCATGTTCAACCATTTTCGCCAGCCCTTGGTAATTGGTGTGGGCAGTGGTTCGTCTCCATCACCCTCGTATCTTAAAGCAGGCACAAGAAGTTTGTATGGCACTGTAATGCCTGCCGGATCATGCGGGCTGACCTCCATGTTCAAGGTAATTGCTAGACCTCCCTCGAGGTCTACAAATGCGCCCATACCGTCATCGCCTTGCTTGGAATTTTTGACGCTCTTTTCGCTCAGATTTGTTGGTCGCCTGTGGAAACGGCCAGGCTGCGGCTCTTGCGTTATCCCCGGGAAGTAACTGTCCCCACTTTCTATAGGGCGAGAAATGGCGGTGGAATCAATACTAGCTCGTCGAGCAGGCATGCCAGCTTCGCGGCCAAAGCTCATTGCTCTGGTGGGTGGTGGACCACGTCCAGATAGTCGCCTAAACAGACCACCAGCTTTGCTGGGACCGGTTTGGGGGGACCTGTCTCCTCGTCCCAATGACAGGGTCCGTTGAAGTTTGTTGGGGCGAGGCTCTGGGGTGGGTGTCATGGAGCCGGAGTCGGGCGTTCCAAGAGGTGTTGAACCAGGGTGGTATTCTCTGATAGAACACCAGTTTCTCCGGGGTAGCATTCGCTTGTTGTTTCGAGACTTGCCGTCGACATCTTGTGTGAAGATGGGAATGATATCTTCGTCTGTGTTTGAGTCGATGTGATGCACTGTGTTGCGTTTGTTGAGCATATCTGAGATCAGCTCTGTCTCCGGGATGTCGGCGATGGCGGACGAGATAATGTTGGGCATGTATCGATAGTCCTTGTCCTTTGCAATGTTCAATTTTGGGTTCGAATAGAATTGCCCAATAGCAGCTAGATGAACATCACCACTGTAATCGCGGGGTTAGTACAATGTAAACAACTGTTGAGCGACGGGGAATGACTTACCTCAGGATTGTGACCCGGATAGACTTCTCGGCGGCAAAATCTTGCAGATCTTCCACCAACCAAGTTCGCTCAGACTTCAGTTGCTTGCCAGCCCAGTGGTCATCAAATACCTCCACATTTGCACCCGAGCGGCTGACAAGTCCACCAAGCTTGCCGGACTTTCCTAGTGACTTCCGACTATTCATAAAGTTCTTGAGCATAGGCTAGTAATTTGTTAGTGAAAATCCAGCCATAAGAAAGAAGGGTACATACCACGCGAGGGTAGGCGACAGGTACACTGCAGAGCACAATCATATGTTTAGTCTCCCCTCGGGCTATCTCTTGGTGGCATCGATCCCAAATCAGTTCATTAGTCTCTTCACTGAGAACCCCGGTGCTGGTCCTTTCAGTTCGGCAATCCAGGCCCAAGAGAACCACATCACCACCCAAAGACATGAAAAGACTTCGACTCTTTTGCTCAATGTAAGGGCCGGGGTGAGCACCAAGAATCCAACTAGGCTCATCTGCCTCGGTCTCATCTGGAACACTGTGATGCTGGAATAATAAGTAGTACTTATACGCAATTCTTCCCAAGCCTGAGATGACCATACTCTGCATAAACTCCTGATTGTAAGAGCCGTAACCTTCAAAAATCTCATGGTCGTTCCATATATTGACCATGGGGATTTGGGAATTGGCAAGGGAGAAAAGACCTTGCGAGAACCATGAAGCATAGCGATGCAAGTAAAATTGTTCGACCTCAGCACGGAATTCCGGGGTGAAGGGCATGCCATATCTCTCGGCGGGATTCTTGATCTTGGTCCATTCCTGGAAAAAATGGGAATCTGTGGTGACAGTATCATTAAAGATCTGGTCACCACCACCAATCATCACATGGAATGGCTGAGTCTGGTGCTCGTTAAGAATATCGCGCCACAGAGGATCGGGTCCACAGAAGGGGTTGGAGTCGACAGATGGACTGAACCCATTGCCACTGTGGTACATGATGTTCATGGGTTGCCCAGCGGCTGGCACCCAGAAACCTAGGGCAGGACCCTGGTTGACGCGGTAAGCAATTCGCTGCTGCGTTGTACCGAGCTCTACCTCGAGACTGAATCGCCAGAATGTGACGTCTCTTGCAGCGTCAGCGTAAAGGCGGACACCAGCGATTTCTCGGTATAAGCTAGCACTTTCACCGTCGGTGGCATGAATACGATTGGCGGGGATGGGTTGGCCAGATCCCTCGGGCTTGTAATCGACATTGCTCGGACTCATTTCGTAAAGTCCATCGTCATTCTCCACCGCAGACAGGTCAACTTCTTCCTCGAGATGATCAACTGGCTTAACGTAAAGCGGTCGACCATCTCGGCCGACTTTCATAAGTCCAGCAGTAGGATCAATATATTCAGGCGCGAGCTGTACACCATCCTCCCGGCTGATCTCTGCGGGCGGAGGGGGAAGAAGGTTCATTGGCTGAGAAAACATGCGCACTGTAGGCGGGATTTCATAGGAAGAACGAGAGTCTCTTGTCACAATCAGAATAGAGCCTCGCCAGATATCCTTACCAATGGTGCCCTGGGGTCCGGTAACGTTGACTTTTTTTATTCCCGTGTACCGCAACAATGGACCACATTGGAGAAACAATTTCGGTTCAAAACTCTTGTGTTGAGTAACTCCTAGTTTGGGTTAGCTAAACTGTGTGGCGATTCCAATGGGAGGTTGTCTCACCTGTGAGCTTCTGGGCTGGTGTCTGGTAATTCTTGGGGAGAGCCCTGCTCTTTCTGCGATCTTTGGTACCGCCGCCTTCCCACCATGCCTTACTTCGATCCATGTCCAGGTTCTGGAAATCAAAGTCTGTCGCTCCTAGACGTGCAATGGGTGCATTTTTCCAATCAAAAATGGGGGGAGGGGTCGGTGGTGGTACGTTAAATGATACTGTTTGCTTTTTTGGCTTGGGGAGCGACTGGGCACTTCCTTGAACCATTCGTGCGGCCGGAGGGGTCTCCACAGTATCTTTACTCAAGATAACAGGAGCGATGGCGGCGGCGGCGACCGGAGCAGCGACTGGGGCAACAAAATTTCGTTTCTTGGCAGCTCCTTGTGTAGAGACTGAGCGGGTATGCCTCATGTTCTCACCAGATGGCCCAGGCTTTGCCGCTGGGCCACTCACTGTTACCGATCTTCGAGGAACTTGACCCATTCTTGCGGTTTGTGGAATGCCGACCTCTGCACGCGCATACTGGACTTCTTCGGGTCTCTGCATCCCCGGGTATTGAGGATTTGTCGAAATATTCCTGTTGTGACGCACTGGGGCTCCTCTCGGCTGTCGTTGATTTGGGGGCAAGTCTCGTGCAGTGTCTTCAGGCATGACACCCTTACGCTCCCGGTCTCGGGCTGCACTAGAGGATGGCCTATTTTCTGAATATGAGCTCTGTTTTGAGCTAGGTCTGGAAGCGGCGGCCGCAGCAGCAGCAGTAGCAGTCGCCAACATCTTTGATGCTGCCTCGGCTTGCTCTTTTTCCACCTTTTGACGGGCCAGACGCTCTCGAAGTCGCGCTTCCGCTTCCTGGACGCGTGCGCGTTTTTCTTCTTTACTGATTCCATTCAGAGTCACCTCGAGTTTTTGGAGAGGCGAGCGATCTGGTGCCCAATCTCGGCGTTGGGAAGATGATGTAGAGCGCATGGTATTCGAGCGACTAGGAAGCGATTGCGTACTCGGATACGTAGGGGCTTTTGGTTGTGTCGATTCTTCCTTTTCTTGGACGGTCACCTCTGCTTCCGAGGGGTTGGAAGTGGGTGGAAGACCTCGAGGCGTATTTGATTCGTCCGAAAAGCCCAGAGGTGAGCCAGGTACCGACTTGCGTGTAGTATAGTTCATATCGGTATCACGAGCTCTGGCTGAAAATGATTCTCCTGGTGGGCCTTGCTTTGCTTTTGATTTGGACCTTGAAGGCTTGGACTGGCCTGGCTCCGCGACAGACTCGTAATCCATATCTCTGGCATAGTCTCCAATGTCTGAGCCACCTGCGCTGTATGTATGACTATCTGGGACATCTTTTGCGCCATTGGCATTGTGTGGGTGGGAGCCATTGGCCATCTCGGGCGAATTGCGCATTACCGCTGCCTCCATCTTATGTTGTTGACAATATCCGGACCGAACAAAATTTCTGATCAACTGGTAGGAACGAAGCGGAATTCTCTGATGCACGAATAGTCCCAACTAAAATAGCTTTCGTCAACCCTGATCACACAAAGGCATTGTTCGAGACCCTGTTGGAAACGAGGTGGAAAACCAGAATGAGCTCAACATACGTATGAATTGTTTTTATCTCAGCGAAAACGTGGTCCCAATTCAACTGTGCCCAATGTCTGACGCAAGCTCACCGCATCCTTGCCCGAAGATAAATTCAGGTTGCGCCAGGCTGGGTTGCGCCAGGCTGGGTTGCGCAGGTACTTGGGCGGGGAATTCGACTATGACCGATGTGTCGCACGAAATCTCCCGATCAGAGGCAATGGATAAAAAGCCGAGGAGTGGGAAGAAGATCAAAGTTTCGAAGAAGGAATGGAAGGGAAAGGGTAAAAAGGTTGAAATCGTGGCGAAGGGGAAAAATCAAGGAGTTGCGCAGCTCTATACAGCATTATCCTGGTGGCTGGCAAACCCAGCCTTCGCGCGGGGCCCAAAGGCACCGCTGGTCGCGATTGGCTCTCGTTGATCGCGAGAGGAATACGCGGCCCGAGATTTATTGATGATGGTCAATTATTAAATTAAAAATTATCTCCACCTGTTTTTGACGTGGTTTCTACTTGGCTATGGTATATTCATACTTCAAGTGCCGCGTACCAGTCCTTGAGCCATGGTCAAACCATTCCCCACAATGGGTAACGTCGGGAACGCTGGAACAGGTAAAATTACCCAGATACCCAGGCATATGCTGATATCATAGTTTAAGATTTCATATAAATTAGATTTGATATTATTTTGTCGTACATCATGCCGCCTAACAAGTATGTACTGCAACATGTTGATGCCTAAGGCCACGAATTTGAATATACCTTCACCCTTAATTGTACTCCTGGATCTCCTTTCAAGCCTACAGGTGGCTTTGTTTCCTGTGAAAGAAGGTGTTTATTTTGACGCCGGTACAATTTACTTAATTTGGCTATCGGGAATATTCCAGAATTTCAGTATTTGATTCAGTGTGTCACAAAGACGCTGTCCATGCTAAGCATGTATTTTTCATACCCACCTGGCAAAAGTGTGGACCGAGCTCCACATACAACTGGACAACGCTCCAGGGCTTCATTTGGCTAAGGTTCCCAAGCAATTTTGATGTTTTCACCTGTGATTTCAATCTTCCGAGTCCATTAAACTGGTACCTAGGTATAACCAGCCTTATCTTCTACCATATGGATAAAAAAAGGAATCCAATGACTTCGGAGATGTGCCTGGAATCCACAATGCAAAAAAGGTGGAGACAAAAAGAAACTGCTCACGTCCAGATTTGAACTGAAGACCTCGGCATTACTAGTGCCGCGCTCTACCAACTGAGCTACGCGAGCTGTTATTGAAATGGACTGAATATTTTGACTACATAAGCCAGAAGTATATATTTAGCCCGGTCTAGGTTATCTTGCACTCAAACACACGATCCCGAATGTAAGATATGAAACAAGGGCCTAGGAAAAACCAGACAGGTCAAGGGTGTGAACAAAATAGCTAAGCTCAGGCAGCTAATAACGTGCATTCTCGACGGGAGAATTGCTTGAACATGGCCCACCTGGGCAGATGCGGCCGTAATTTTCAGCTATATTACCCGGAGTCTTTATACGCGGTTTGTTATTGACCTTAACCAGCCTGACGATCCCCTAGCTTGATATTTTGATCAGGCGGCCCTTGTTATCAATAGCCGCTCGCGTAGCTCAGTTGGTAGAGCGCGGCACTAGTAATGCCGAGGTCTTCAGTTCAAATCTGGACGTGAGCAGTTTCTTTTTGCTTTTTCATTTTATTGGTTGGGAGAGAGAGAGTTGTCTGGAACGTTTTGCAACAGGTACAAAAAAATCCAATCAAGGATCATTCAGACATTATCGAAAGGGTGCCAGAAACTCAAAAACGTAGACCGTAATCTCATGTGGAATTCCTTTGGTACGAAGAGCGTAAGGCCGACATGAATTCTATCTAGTCAAAGTGGCCAATGCTACCCGGATGACATTTATCATGCTTAACAAGTACTCGAAAGAAATATGACTACAGATTCCAAGAAACTAAGAATAGGGTACTTGATCGTAACATTGAACACACTGTTGGTCAAAAGTCTGTTCCCAATGAGGTGGGCGGAAGCGGAAACAGTGGAGTGGGACAAGACTTTTGAAGACTATATAGCTAGGTCTCTGAAATACTGCTTTGGAGGCGTATCTAAGCAGAAACACCGGTACAGAACGGTGACCGATAACTTGTTTACGAGATCAAAAATCGACAAGGGGAACTCCCAAAAGCGGGCGATGATATTGCGGGTATGGAATCGCAAATAAGAATAGACTAGCTAAAGAGATTGTGGTCATGAACAACTATGTTAAACCCATGGCGGGCTTCATAGACAAAATGGTAAAGAGTATACCTGCGCAAAGATTACCGTGCTCACGGAGCCGATTCAGATTCAAGTCCCAGTTCAGAATCCCCTTCCATCTCTGCAATGAAGCGCTCCCAGGTTGAGAGAACACCCTGGTAGAAGTCGATATGGGACTCTGCGAAGGCGCCAAGGGAATCGCGAAACTCGACAGCCTTGATGCGCTCGAAATCTGCCACTTCGCGGACTACCTCCTCGTCAAACATCTCAGAAGTTGTCTTTGCTGATTCGACTTCCCGCGTTAGCTCGTCAATCCGAAGCTCTAGTTTGCGGACGCGCTCGCGGCGAGACTGTTCGTGATCAACGCCACGCATGTCCTCCATCTTGGAACGAATGAAAGAGGCAGGGGAAGAGGTAAGTGGATTAGACGCATAGTAAGCAGCCGGGTTGGCAGCTAAAGAGTCTCGTTCAGCTACCGCTTTGTTACGGTAATCAACCAAGGCCTCGAAGTCGAGCTGCTTCTGCTCGCGGGTCTTCAAGAGGGACTTGACCGACAGGATGTATGCCTCCATGTCCCGCAGGGAACCCAAGTAGTTCTGGTCTGTATGATCTTTCAACCCCCGTACTCCACGCGCAGTCTCCTCTACCGATGCGGCGAATACCTGTAATGGCATCTCCACTGCCGGCTCCAGAGGGACCAATTTGCGAAACTGGGTTGCAAGTTCAGTATAGTCCGTCTCGAGATCGGCTTCACGCCGTGCGACCCGCGCCACGGTCTTCTCCACGTGCGACAGATCCTCGTCCAGCTTATCTGCCTTCTCCTTCACCTCGATAAAGCGGCGATCGGGCTTGTGGACCTTGGTGAAGGCGTTGACGAATGTATCGGTAAAGTTATCAAATATCTTAGTCGGGGCGTTCTCTGATGAGGCAGTTGTTGACCCGCGGGTTGAATGTAGTCGCATATGTGCATTCCAGTCGGCAGACTCAAGGAAAATAGCAAGCAAAGGTGCACGACGGAGTACAGGGTGTAGTGTCAGCCGCTTCAAAAACCGATGCAAGGACCATGCCCGTCGTGTTGTGAACTCCGAGCCGAACCGGTCGCCTCGCACATACTCCATCTTGTGCTTGTCCGGCAAAGGTGGGACCGCGCATGCTGGGTATTCACGATAGAGGGTTTTGTACAAGAAATAGAAATCGGTAAATCGCCTCCGAACATAAAACTCGGGCTTTTGGAATGCTTTAAAGTCGGTCTAGAGGTCACAGTGTTAGCTAGGGTTCCTGGGTAGTCAACCAGATGCGGAGAATGCGGAGGCTGTGCAGGCAGCAATAGAAACCCCATTCACTCAGATCAAAGGATCGAGCACGTACATTTGTTGTGACCAGGTACGAGATGTAAGCGTCTTTTGTGCCATCGTTCTCTTTCAAGGGCGAATCGACCCGGCACTCGAGTACACCATCACCGATACCCGCCAAGTCGACGGCATCGGCTAGTGGGCCAGCCTGCGGTTCCTCGTGAGCTGAGCTCATCCTCCGCTTGCCATTGGCGTCATGCTCGTATGATTCATATCTATGCGACTCCTCCACATCTGTACCTGAAGTTGTCGGTCGGGACACATCACTATCGGCATCGTGTTTCCAGGAAACATTATCGAAGTCGTCGTGTTGATCCATCGCGGGGAAGGGCGAGGTGATCACCCAGCGAGTAGATTTACTATTTTGACCTCAGTAGTGAAATCAGGGATGCTAGGTTCAAGACTCTGGGATATGCGAAATAGTGAAATAGTGGGGGCAGAAGCGGGAGAAGCTGAGGGAGCTGGGACTTGGATGATCGGCGATTGCCCCAAGGCGGAGAGAGAAACGGGGAACGTCGTCATTGCTTTTTCTAGGAACCTTAGAATTTGGTAGGAGCTGTATTAACTTGGGGTTTTCTGGACCTTCACATATTTCACTTCATATCCATGAGTTTTATTCTGTAGGCAAGGAATGCTTTTGCATTCCTCGTCGTCACGTATTTAAGAGATTTACACAACTCCTAGGCAGCCGATTTCCTTCAGGACGCTCAACGCTGCCTCTATAAATCCATATAGTCCAAATGTAAACTTGACAAACAAGCCCCGACCCAATGCAAAGGCAAGCGAAAAAGGGGAAATAAAAAGAATACAAAAGAGAAAACATCACAAGATATCATCTAATGCTTTTCAGATAGAAGGTGGCTGCCTGGAGATGATTCTTCATCATCCCTTTCTGGGATGTTGGCTAGCTGATCCCGGTATGGCTTTTCCTCCTCGTCCTCACTGAAGATTTCCTCATCGCTTTCTCCAGCGAAAGCATTATAGAGTTCACCGCCACGGCGCTGGGTTCGCCCACCTGGCCCAGTCATAGGGTGCATCTCATCCTCGTCTTCAATCATCTCGAATTCGTAATCGTCCTGAGGGTTGGTGCGGCGGCGCTTCAGGCGCTGAAGTTGGAAGAAGACGCCCAGACCGATGAAAAATACAATGATCATGCCCAGCGATGCGTAGATCCAAGCCTGGGTACGCTTTGAGGCTCCAAATGTTGGGAGGTAGGAGGAAAGATACTTATCTGACACAGCAGTGCTGGTCGAAGAGGCCGCACTGCCGGCAGTGGTACCATTGTTCACTACCTCGAGCTCCTCGTCGGCAGGCTGGGTCACTGTAGGAGCCGAGGGCTGGTCTGTGGGCTTCTGGTTCACAGGCCGGTCGTGATGCTCATCCGGATTGGTGACAGCAGGGTTGGTCTTAGATGGCCCAGGCTCCAAGGTTGTCGTAGCCACGTGAGCCTCCTCATACGGATGGTCATCGTCATGCTCATCTGGCAATGGGTGGAGACCCTGCGTAGTTCCATCGACGGCTTCACCCCACAGGTTGAATCTCCAATCAATGAACTCTCCAGAGAAATCATTGACTTCGGAATCTTTAACGATCACAGTCCATTCACCAACAGCAGACTCGCCCCTGTGATGTAATCAGTTAGCCAATTCAAAGAGAAAAAAAAAAAAGAAAAACCTTTCGGGATGTGAAGATACATACCAGTGAGCAACAGACATGAAGGTCCAGTCTAGATAACCAACTGGCTCCTTGTCACGATGGCGGGCAACGCTCAGGTAGCTAACGATTCCAGCCGGGCTACGCAACTCCACGCTAAGATCACCACGGCGAGAGTGGTTGATATTCATGGTAACCGTAACATGCTCCAGTCGACCAAAGTTAGCGTCCTTGAGCTTGTCGGCGGTTACCGTGAACTTGCTAAGCAAGCCTTGTGATCCTTGAGGAATATTGTGGTGCACTCGCAACCATGGTGAGGTATACCAAGCTTGTGGCTTCACCAGTTCCCAGGTCTGAGCCTTGTGAACCAACGAGTATGTGTCCACCTTTCCAAAGCCCCAGTCATGACTGAACTTTCGGCCAGATGGAAGAGTTTGCCAGCTCCCATCTGTCTCGCTCACCGGAACTGCAGTCTCCACCATCAAGTACTGAATATCACGCCATGTCAGCTCAGGCCGAGCACTCAGTGCGAGCGCCACGGTACCTGCGGCGAGAGGCCCAGCTGCGGAAGTACCACCGTGGTTTGAGTAGCAAGAATTGGCGCCCACATCAGTGGTGTGGATCGCATCACCAGATCCACTGCTGTATGCAACCACCAGCTGGGCGGAACATGACTCGGAGTAAGATGGATGGCTTCCTTGGCGATCAATGGCTCCGACTGTTATACTGTAAATACTGTTGGTGTATCCATCAAAGTTGCAGTTGTCGCCGTACTGCGCACCATTGCCGGCGGCAAACACAAAGATGGAGCCCTTTCCGTCACGTCCTTTCTGCACACCATTGACCATAGCTCGCTTGATGAGAACACCAGGCGCATCCATTGTGGCACCATCATCGATGGGTCCCCACGAGCAAGAGTAGATATCGTTCTTCTGGAACTCATAGTTGATAGCGGCGGCCTCATCCACGTCGTCAATCGGCGCGGACAGGATTCGAATACCCGCCACTTTACTGTCATATGCAACGCCCACACCACAATAATCGTTCTTTGCGGCACCGATTTCTCCTGAGCAACGGGTACCGTGTTTATCGTCTATAAGTAGGGGACGAGGCTCTGGGCCGCCTTCATTGAAATCGTAGGAACCTTCGGCGAAGTAGTTGGGCTTCAAATCATTGCTATCGAAGTCGAGGCCATCATCCACGATTGCTGTGACCACGCCATGGCCTGTCACACCTTCCAGCCAGATTCCCGTGACGTTGAGATCATGACCGGGTTGTAACGGGTTGAACAAATGCCACTGTTCTTTGAAAATGGGATCGCTAATCCCCAGGGTCGAAGCAATGTCGCTTTGTACATCAATCGCACTTTTTTCGGGCACATCGTTCAGTCGACGAGCGATAGCTTCCGAGGGAGGTGGTGCACGTTTCTGCAGTCGTTGCCTGGGCGGCGCAATCTTCTGTGACCACAGGATGGAATCCAGTGGATCTGCACTCCGAGCTACATTTTCGCCCGATCGCCGGCGAATTTTCCTCTTTGTCTTTATATCGTCCAACAATGCAGCAAGATCTGGGCTTTGGTCGCGCGGTAAAGAGAAGGTGTGGTGATCCGTCAGTTGTCCGATTTGGCCTTCGTGTCGGGCACCTAGCATGCGGGCGACATGATCGGGGGAGGTGGCGGTGTCAAGATGGAGGGCAAAGAAGTCGCGAGAGTCCTGGGAGCGAGGGTGGATGGTAGCGGAGGCCGCGCCTGCGAGGCCGACGGCCAAGGCGATACCGCTGACGAAACGCATGGTGGAATGCGAGTTGGGGTAGATGCTCGATCTTACGATCAAGCTGAGGTAGGATAGGAGGCAGCTGCCATGAACGGGGGTACCAGACCCTTTTGCAGCAAAAAAGGATAAAAGGAGAAGGCTGAATGTCTCTCCCGAGTAGGTAGGGAAGAAGATGAAGGTGGCAAGTCGCGGCGTCGAATAGGAGGATCGTCAGGGTACCAAGAACAACACGGGAGCCGATTGACAGTCCACTTTGACCTTTTGGGGGCCTTTTAAGTTGGTGAGTTAGGTAATTGTGGAACCAGGGGTGTTATTCTTTAGTTGTTATTCTGTAAATCATTTTCTTTCTAACTTTGAGGTGGACACTAATAACTTTGTGAAAGAAGTTACGATCAAAGACCACGGTTGCGATTTGCGGAGGCTGACCTTAAAATTGCTTACGTAGTGACTCTTCCCTCGTCATGGTAATTAGGCCCCGCCTGGACACGTAAGGAGTGCCAATTTGATGTCTAGTTGTGTCTATCATTATATTTTTGGGAGATAGCAAATCCTCATGTAAACTGAGTAAATCAGAGATAGATAGTTATCTGTGCAGCCCGGGACATGCAAGAATTTGCTAGATCACGTATTCCTTGCATGAAGTAAATACTCTAGTAAGATAAGAATTTATGTCGAAAATTCTCGATTTCATCACTCAATTGGATATCAAAGTACAGTTTGATAGTAGGAAATATAGATAATGGTATGATAACTTAAAATTCAACGTCTAGTGACTTGGTAGGTTGGTCGATGATCCTATCAACGATAGAGTTCAAAGCGACCAAAACCTCGCCACAAAATATCTTACGCTGATGTTGTCAAAGTATTCAATCAGGTTTGAATAACGGCTCGCGTAGCTCAGTTGGTAGAGCGCGGCACTAGTAATGCCGAGGTCTTCAGTTCAAATCTGGACGTGAGCAGTTTCTTTTTGTCCTTTTTTTGCTGGATCCTCCTCGTTGCAAGTTTATTCCTTCCACTTGCATGTCTCTTTTTTTTATTTTTTTTTATCTCGTTGCATTATTGGAGACCGGTGTTACCTAGCACCAAGTCCGGAAGAAGAGTCATTAGGGAACAAAGTTTATGATTATACGATTACTTATCTTCAAGAACATATAATCAAGTGTCAGTCTCGGAACAGTTGGATCCGTGGATTTGATAGAATATATAGTAGATAATTCTTGCACAGCTGTCACCTGGGCACTCGTGCAATAATCTTGGAATAGTACGGCATTTGACAATCAGACTACTGGACGGGTTAAGGCTGAGGTACTGGAATCGTCGCATAGTACGCCATGGCCTTTTGGTTCATTTCTGGGGTCATCTGTCCCCCCTCAATCAATTCGCCCAGCAACTTGAAGTAATTGATGTAGAATGCCGGTGTACAAGTGCAGACCAACACAGCCTCTTCTTCAGTCGGGTTCGAGAATGTGTGAGGACTCTTTGTCGGAACAACAACATAATCTCCGACTTTGGCATCAACGTCCGGTTTCCCAGGGATGTGGAATCGAACAAGGCCCTTCGTGGTGAGGAAAGTTTCGTCGTGCATCTCATGCCAATGTGGAGGGGGTCCCCTTGTTTTTGGAGGGAGAGTAAGTTCCACACAGCTGAGGCGATTGTCTACTTGATGGTTAGGAGACATATATTTCTTTTGGCAAAAGAGACCGGGATCATACCTGTATTCGAACCGTCTTCCATCACACGGAGCTTCATGGATCCGATAGCGATGATGTCGCCTGCTTTGGCTGGCACGAAACTGAGCGGACGGTCTGGGACTTCCATTGCCGGTTAAAGTTTATCTGTCTCTGGAGAAAGCCGGAGCCTCGAAAGTGGTTCAAGGATGAGTAGTTGACCCACGAGGTGCCTTATGCTTTTTAAAGCTCTTCGGGCGGATAGCCAAGGTAAATGATCCTCCACATGCATGTTCCACTCGGCACTCCACTTCGGCAGGTCGTTATTTTATTGCCGCACATCACAATGGGGCCAGATGTTTTGTGACTACTGTTACAGTCGGTCGCTCGGAGTTTAGGTTCCCGAAGGCCGAACTCGTTGGTCTTTGCGGGTTTGTCAACAGCCGTAGAATTGCATGGGAAACAGTATATTCACCAAATGTTTGGGAAATTTGTTCAAGTTGGAATATGGCTGGAAATATAGTCAATCAAAAAGTGAATACTCGCTTCGTAATTTTATCTTGAAAACTCCGCGCCCCCGATTGGGCCAGATCATTTTGACCGTTAAGCTGTATACAGCCAGGGTCCGCTGAGTGAGATGGGCAATCGATCTAATCCTAGCATGGGAACATTTGGGAAGTATTCATAGAGTCCACCGTATATAACAGCCATTCTCTGAAATGGCTGGGTTCTATAGAGTGTTATGGTCATTTTACTTTGTATTTCAAAAATTTCATGATCTCCCAAGTATCTTTACCTCCAGGACCGTGGACTAGAAATAAAGGCGCCCAAGCAGAAAGACTATGCACATTAAGTGGGTACAGTACCGATGCACCTATTTCTGACATTCAGCCACCATGAACGCTATACTATTTCAGGAGATGGGGGCATGAGAAAAGCCACTCGGAACGCCATCGTGCTTACTATAATCCTGGAACATACTCCCGCACATATATCCGAACATTTGACACGCGATACTCAAGATGATCTTCCTAAAGTTACGGCCCGAGCACTTCACGCGGATCGTCAAAATAAACAGTACAACAAATTACATCAACAACCTTGGAAGGTAAAAACGTTAACCATCAAAACTTAACTCAATCCTGAGGGCCCTTCTTCTCAAACCTAACCAAAGCCCGCATAATCAAACATCTGTACCCCGCTAAAACCTCTCTCTCCACCCGCCCGTGATTAGAACCAAGTTTTCCATCAGGAATGATATTCCTCTCTTTGTCCATGATTTTGCATGAGCGTCCTTCAAATCCCATGATCATATCTTCTTCGATCTCGAAGCAGTTTACCACGATCTTTTCCCATTCTCCCCTCAAGGCTTTTAATCCGACTATATTGGACATGGTGCGTTCGATGGAGACTTTGATCTTCGGGTGGGATGTGGAGAGGAAGGTGGACCAGTGTTGTGTGTAACAGATGGATCTTTTGACTTTATATAAGCTAGGTAATAACGATATGGAATGAAGTGACGAACTTTTATGATGGTCAAGTGCACATCAAGTTTGCGTTTTCGATGTTTCCACGCCCTTTGCTTGTAGGCTGCGGGATTCGTACGCGTCCTCAGATTCTGATATCCGAGCGAGGCTTGCGAATGTCGGCTTTGGGGAACAGATAGTCGAAGGTTATCGACGACTGCTTCAGATATTCGAGTCTCTTGCTGGAATTGTTGCAGGATCTGCTCCTAGATGAGATCAGCAGACGAGGGAGATGTTCGCAAATCCCTGCTCGCTACTCGCTGCATTGGTACTGTCACCCTGTCATGCATGCAACCCCGCTCCCCCACCCACCGAGGTATGTAGCTGGAATAGATTGTATAGGTTGTCAAGTGATTCAACATACTTGATGCCCTCTTAAACATGATTGGATGGCAAACACAGCGGTTTGTTTGGTATTGAACAAATAAGAAACCTAATATAGTACATTGTATGCATACAAATCTCAAAGTCAAGCCACCAAGCCACTGGCCACTGGCCCGCTTAATAGCCCTCAGCATTCTTCATCAAAAAGGACTTCACGAATGGCAATCGATCAATGACCTCTAGTCCTAGGCTGCGGGCCCAGGTAATAGGGCCTTGTCCAGTGACGGAGTACATTTTGTGCAACAAATCACAGGCACCGCCAATCTTGGCGTTCAGCAAATACCGCTCAGAGGAGTATCGTTCTAGCGTAAGGAGATCACCAATGTCCATGCCATGACTCACAGCATACTCGATGGTCCGCGACAAAGCGGCAACATCTGCCAACCCAAGATTCAGGCCCTGGCCAGCAAGCGGGTGAATGACGTGAGCTGCGTCGCCGACAAGGGCGATACGGGGAGAGATGTACTGAGCCGCATGACGGAAGCGGAGTGGGAATGAAGCAACAGTTCCTTCTTGTACTCCGATAGCCTTGGGTGGGATGTGAGATGGTTGCGGGGTATGCTGGAGCCGCCAGTTGAACTCGTCTTCGTGCGATGTCTGTTCAGATGATGATTGGGTGATGCCCATCATATACGAGAGATCTGTCATAGAGAGACTAAACGCCGCGTTGACCATGGCGAGGAAAGCCGGTGTGGGGAGAGATTTAAGGTATGCGGCGTGCTCAGGTCGAGTAGACCAGACAAGAGTTGCATGATTGTTAGGAAGTGGGAGCAAGGCGATAGGTCCGCCAAGTGAGGGCAAGAAGCGCTGGTAAGCTGTACGCGTGTTGCTGAATGTGGATGGGTCAAGGTCTGCGAGTGCGAGTGTGGCCACAATACCGTGGCGGTTGTAGTCCCAGCCCTGAGTGGGGATATCGGCGAACGAGCGCACGGGACTGTTAATTCCATCTGCGCCGACGAGAAGTCGAGCAGCAATCCGTGTCGGTGCGAGCGTCTCTGCGCTAGGCCCCGTCGGTTTCACAGAAAGAATGGGCCAAGCTGACAGATCGGGCCCTTCAGCCTGAAGATCGGATCCATTCTCAATGGATGCAACAGTGTGATTAGAAAACAATGTCAAATTCTCGTCTCCCGAGGCTTCAATGCGGCGTAGCAGTCCGCGCACGAGGTTGGCGTTCTCGGTCATGGAAGCAACGGTTTGTAAGTCCTCAAACGCAGGTGTTTCCGAAGACCGATCAAAGGATATCCGCGACCCGGTCTCGCCATCCCACACCTGCATTTCCTGATAGTTCTGCACTCTATCGGTATCAAGGTGCTCCCAGGCACCAATCTTTTGTAAGAATTCAACAGAGGATGGTGTCAAGCTGCTGACTCGGTTGGAGAACTGGCTGGAGTCGAGGTTCCATCCACGGGCCTTGCCGAGGTCCTGGCTTTCGACGAGGGCGACCTTAAGCTTTGAGGTGATCGGTGAAGCACCTGCAAAATATCAATAAGAGATTCTTCTCCAGATCCCACGAGTTGTATTAATATATATGACGTACGTAGTGCAGCCAGTAACCCCAGACCGGCCGGTCCACCCCCAACGCAGACTACATCGTAGATTTCGGCGGATTGGGCGGCTTGTGTGCGGAATTGCCGTCGGCCAGCGCCAATGCCATGCCGGCAGGATGGGCAAACGTACGGGCGAAAGGCCGCCCTTGTGATCGAGCGCATTTTGTTTGGAGATCGACACTGACGGAGATCAAACGCCATCCAGGGCGCCGGTGGACTGATGGATGATCTATTTTCACCGCCCTGCTCATCTATCTTAGGGTTCTGAAATGGTAAAACTGACATTACATCATAAGCGGCTCGCGTAGCTCAGTTGGTAGAGCGCGGCACTAGTAATGCCGAGGTCTTCAGTTCAAATCTGGACGTGAGCAGTTTCTTTTTGCATTCTTTTTGCATTCTAACTACAAGTATATGTTTTACAGCAGCAATCTTGGAAGTGGTGATTGACGCTTGTACCCATAATACCTCTGGCTATGATGAGGGCGTAGTAGCCTCAAGCGATACTGTTTTCTACTGTACATGAAGGTGGACTAATCATTAGATTAGGTTGGGACTTATTATGTGAGGTATAGGTATGATGCGGGCTTAGTCTATTGAATCAAGAAGGAATTATTATTATGATATATCCATATTCATGTACAGGCGGGGTGTAAATGTACTACATATCTCACCAATTGACGTACATGTCTAGGCGTGATTCATAGAAAGATTAAACAGATAATAGCGCGTTGGGTAGGTTTGCTGTCCTCCGGCCGCCCAGGTATGTTTTTATTTTATTTAATTTTTTTCCTCGTAGGAGCATCCATGGATCCATAATATCTGGGCCTACGGTCGCTGCTTCCAGGCACCAATATTAAATTTTATTTGAGCTGAATAAAAGTAGGGCTCGCAAGTATAAGTTCGAGAAGCAAAAAAAGCAAAAAAGAAACTGCTCACGTCCAGATTTGAACTGAAGACCTCGGCATTACTAGTGCCGCGCTCTACCAACTGAGCTACGCGAGCGGCTATTGATATCAGGGTTTCTTGTATAATCTCACAACCCTAAAGAAAACTATGCAGTAAATTGCTATACATACCCTTTACATCCCAAGACCTATAGCCCGGCTAGATGCCTAAAATACTCTTTCCTCCATTAAATAAACCACTTAAGGCTCATAAAGTTTCAAGGTGGATATTTAGTTCCCGTCAATTTAGAACACGACCAGAATGCGAATGTGTAACACATTCTATGGCTAGGGAGTGTACTCCGTAGAACTTCTCAGACTCAATCTAGAGCCTCGAGTTAATCCAGTCTGATGGTCCACGGAACTTATACCCGGCAGATCGCGACGTGTCAGAAAGACCATCGGCAATTAATGCCATGACAACGCATCTTTTCGATGAGGTGCACGGAGCAGAAACCAATTATAACCGTTTGAGTCATCAGCAGACTTTGGAATCTACAGGGATTTCTCAAAAGTTGCGAATTGCTTTTTGCGATACGTGGCCTGGCCCCCGTAGGAGGCTCAAGTGCCTTGCCAGCCTGCCCTTTTTTGTGCCACTTATGAGCCAAAACATGCCTTTGGGCAAGTCAGATGTCAAAACGGGCTCTGTATCGACGTAACTACATGGAGTACGATGTCATCTCTGGAGTAGTTTTGTCGGTCCGGTGGGATTGCCACGCATTCGTGATTCGTGATTCGTGATCTCCAATCTTCCGATTCCACGCAGCACGTTATGCGCCGTGTAACCTTGGAAGCGGTTGAGCACGGTCGCTGATATGTGATCACAATTAAGAACATATGCGAATTGACTGTTTAAAACGTATAAGATGAGTCTCTTATTATTGTGCTGGAGATCTTTGCGTTTGCTCTGCCGCAGACTCAAGGCTCCAGTGACATGGCCGGCAGGCATCAGCACTCCGGCTATGATCTAACTCAGCACAATTCCCAGGAATATCACGGAGATCTTCTAGGCTGATTTGACCTGAATAACCTCATGCTCAGCAGCCAAGACCCGATTCATACTTGTGAGGTAAGGATTGGAAATTTCCAAAGATCCTTGTCGGTGAGTACGCTAAAGTCGTCCTGTCCAAGCCACCAGACTGTGCATCGGTCCGTCACATTATCCAAAGAAGCAGACATCGGCTATGTGGGACTTGTCTCTATGTTACTCGTATTTCCTCAAACTTGCTGATTTTTGTTGTTGGCGCACTTTTCAACCTAGCTAAGGCTACACCGAAGTTCCCCTATCTTCGCTCTACAAAGTCCCACAACAATTTTGACTCCACAGTCCATAAATAAAACGCTACTTGTATAAGAGTAGAATTATTTGTTAAGACCACGCAACGTGATTCCTCGCAGATCACAGTTGGTGGCTTGCATATAAAGCTAAACGGTTTGCCTTACACCCTTGATACTCTTATCGGATGAAACCAAGGCTACGTCTCATGCATTGAGCGCGCATTACGGCCATAGAGACGGCGAGATTGAACGAAGTAATACCAGGGACAGTGATCTTCACGGACAAGTGGGCATCACGGCATTGCGATCCATAAGCACTCGAGTTCGTGTATAGGTTCTTTCCCCTCCTTTTCCCCACACGATTGATGGATGCACTTCAGATATACAGATATAAAATGATTAACGATGCCCAGGCCGAGACAAGCACCTCTGCCTTTCCAATTATTTCCATAACCTTATGATAGGCCAATGACCATAGGCCAACAATGAGTTCTTTCTTTCTGCAGCCCAGAGTCGGACTTCACCAAACATGCATCAAGCTTCATGATAATACATTGACCACCACCGATCCCAGAATCTACTTATTCTTCGTAGAAGCCGGCAAGCCGTGAGCCTGTTTCTAAATCTCTGATTATAAAATGTGCTTCACAACTAACGTGCTTAGCATCATCGAACGATGTTTTACAATTCCCGACGCGACAATATTGCTTTCTCTCCAAGGTCTAGCCACTCTCAGTACTGGCTCTGTTTTGATCCTCTCTAGCACAACAGGGTATGGTAATTATTACCAAGTCGGTTGTTTGCCCTATTAATTAAGCCCATAGCAACGAACCTACAAAAATGTAAGAGGCGCAAATTCATAACCTGGATCCGTTCTCATGCGTACAGAATTGTTATCAAAGGTCCGAACGTGAGACCGGGGGACCGTCTTTCGGATTCTTGGACCTCTGTACTTGCTTTTGCTCGGGGGCCGCTCGCGAGAATGCTTTCGCATAGTTTGGGAAACATGGTTTTTTCTTCAGATCCTAACTCGCGAATGCAATTTTGGAATTTGGTTCGAGGTCGCATCGCAGGTGATAGAAGGAATTTGGACTGGCTTATTTCTTATTGTCGGAGGAGGTTTTTTGGTGGTGTTGCCCAGCCCAGTCTAATGGTTACAGATGAGGACTTGATTGAGCATCTTCTAACGGATACTGTGTTTTGTTCATAAATAAGGAGAACGACAAACATGAACCGAAGCACTTGGGCGAAATGCAACAAGTGAAGGTGAAGATATTCGGGCGGATGAGGAAAACCAAGGTTGATGCCAAGTTGAAGTTTCTCTATACGGTTAGGTATACTCCGGATATAAAACAGTTATGATAACCTTGGAATGCAATTGGGTATTGGTGAGCTGTTTTTCACTTGGTGTCACTGATACATAACATGTTTCTTTAACCGTCCAGATATCAGTCCAGACATATGCAAAAGGAAGAGGTAGATGTAATCTCTATTTGGAGAAAAAAGGACAATGCTAGCCGTGACCAGGAAAGAGAGGGGAAATAAAACGCCTATATTTTCATCTTTTGGGTTCTTAAACCTGTGCAGACTGCAGTTGCTGAGCCAGACTGTCAACAACGCCGGCTTGCTTTTTAGCAAGGCGCGATTTCAATTCGGCGACCAACGAGGCCAGCTCGACTTCAACACCCTCCTTCTCCGGGTGGTCGGCAGGGAGACCCATCTCCTTGATGCGGACCTTGCCAGCAGCCAGCTCCTCCTCACCGAGAATGACGGCGAAAGGAACGGAGCCTTGCTCGGCAGCCTTGAATTGCTGAGGAAGTTTGGGCTTCAGTTTGTAGGAGAACTCAGCCTAGGGGGCATGTTAGCAAACAGTTTTGAATGAACAAGAGCCACGAGTGACATACCTTGATGTTAGCGTTCCACAGCTTCTGGCAGACCTCCATACGCTCCTTGAGCATACCAGTGAAGCCCTTACCACCGAAGGCCATGACGTAGGCATCGACCTCACTGCTGCGGAGACCCTCGGTGCTTTGCTCGCGCTCAAGGCGGGCTTTGGTAATTGAGAAAATACGGTCCACTCCGAAGGAGACACCAACACAGGGGATCTGAGCCTTAGGCTGGAACATGCCCACCAGATTGTCGTAGCGACCACCGGCGGCGACACTTCCCACACCGAGGGTGGGGTCGTTGGAACGGTCATCATCATCTGAGGTCTTTGGCTTCTTGCTAGACTTCTTCGCCTTTTCTGCCTCTGGGGCGTCGGACTGAATAGCGGGGGCAGAGCCCTCGGTGACAACCTCGTAGATGACACCGGTGTAGTAATCGAGTCCACGAGCCAAAGACATATCAAAGGAGATCTTGTCCAATGATCCGAATGCCTCCAAGTAGTCCATCAACAAAGCCATTTCCTCGAGACCAGCCTTGGCGGAAGCATTGGCTGTAAGAGTCTCATCCTGCAGCAGCTTGTTCAGTAGCTCGCGTCCACCCTTGTGCATGACATAGGTCTCAATGCGGTCCGCAATGGCACCATCCAGACCCTTCTCATCGACCATCTCCTTGCGCACATCAGCCCAAGGCATCTTATCCAGCTTATCCACGGCGCTCGAGATCGGCCGGATCTTGTCCTCCGGTACACCACACACGGCAAAGAGACCATCCAGAATCTTGCGGTGGTTGATCTTGATAGTGTAACGGCCATTCCAGCCAAGCTCCTCGAAAACCTCGCTGACAATGCGCAGCACCTCGGCGTCGGGCACCATGGGGTCGAACGCACCGGCGATATCGAAGTCGCACTGGTAGAACTCGCGCATGCGACCCTTGCTGACAGCAGGCTGATCCCGACGGTACACCTTAGCAATGTGGTAGCGCTTGATGCTGCGCACGTCCGTGTTCATCGCGAGCCAGCGCGCGAAAGGGACTGTCAAGTCGTAACGCAGGGAGCAAATCTCGCCACCCTGGTCCTGCAGGTCGTAGATGAGCTTGGAGTCCTCGCCATACTTTCCGGCCAAGATCTCGCGCAGCTCAAAAACGGGGGTATCGAGGGCGGTTCCGCCGTGGCGCTTGAAGACGTCGGCGATGGTGGTGAAGATGCGGTCTCGAAGGAGGGCGTCGGAGCCGGACCAGTCCTTAGTCCCCTTGGGGGTTTTGAGGGTAAATGAGACCTTGTCTTTAGGCATTTTGTCGATCGAACCGGAGTGAGGGATTGAAGAAAGGAAACGAGTGCGGCGGGGGAAGTTTTGATGGTGGGGGGTGGTGGGGGCACGGCGACAAATTTGATTCGAGACTAAACGCCGGCCTTGGATAGGCAAATGAGTCAGACAACACAGATATCTTGCGCCAATGGGATTTGCAAATGATTGTCGTGCAGAATGCAGACGCAAAGAACTAGAGAGGGACGTCATAAAAGCGACGCTCACATTTGGCGAAAACTGCCCGTGGCTCAAATCGGTTCGACCGGGCCATCTTGCTACATCGGGGAGTTATTCCGGAGTTAATCCGAGCCCACTCTGAAGTATGAACGAGATGAGGATTCTTTGAGTCGAAGTATTTTACACAATTAATGCTCACGGGGATAGATTGGTGTTTGCACTCAATATTTATAGGGAGTGGATTTGAATTTGCAGCAACTCGATTTCCCACATACTCCGAGGTTGTGTCACTCCAAGGTTTAAATGAGTCATCCAAGTCTTGACACATTGCGAACGATATGTATGCACCAGGATTAACCACGAACGTCTCTCATCCCAGCCAATACGGCGCCCTTTACACAAGCCAAATTAATATCTGACTGGATGACTTTGACTTCATGTATTGATAAGCATGAGTTGACTCTGCTGGAAATATAAGGGTTCACAAGAGAACCTCCCACAAGAAGACAGCGCTGTGAATTTGGGGGAAATGTCAATATGAGCCCAGTTTGGAATGGTACCTTAGCTTACCTTCAATGTCTTCTGTTGTAATTTAATAGCGGAAACTTGCTCCTCAATCATGCCCAGGATCTGGTTCACCAAGGGATCAAAGCAAGAAAGCATTTCTTCCTTGGTAAACCACATACACCCCTCCTCAATATCTGCCTCGGGAAATTCTGACTCTATACCCACATCACACCAAAAGTCCCCAGCCCTTCCAAGGTCCAGAAAAGCTAATGGCGGGTAATCGGGGTTCCCAAACCGGGGAATGACCTCACTTCTAAAAAAATCACGGCATTTTGCGTAAACACGAGGGGGTTTATTACCCAGCTTCATCCTCTTAATTTTCTCACGAACAATATCATGAAAGCAGCTGCTAATCGCGCTAGCCCCAGCGGCCCCCACGGAGAGATTGGTACATTTGGCCAGTCTCAAAGGGTTCTTAGATTGGACTTCATAAGTAACCATTTCCACAAGATGACCGCCACAGTCTGCAACGAGGACATTGTCTCCGACTTCAAAGGGCAAGGAGTCATCGAAGTCAGCATGGAGAAGGGCTGCTTCTGTGCCAGTAACAAAGGCAAAATCGTTCTCTGATCTCACCCTAAAACCAGCTTCTTTAGCCATCGAGCGCAGCTTCGATCGGGCGTCCTCATCCCATGAGGCAGGTATAGTAATCAAGTAGCGGTGATATCTTGGCTTGCACCTGATGGCAAGTTTGAGGCGCCCGGAAGTTGTGAAAATATGCTTTGTCGGACGTGACTCAGAAAGTCAATCATGACTCCCTCGATTGTTTTCCCAGGGGGAAGTGGTGGGCTCTCTAAATTGGCATCTTTAAGAGGAGCAATATTATATCTAAGTTCCTCAATCTTTTGTATTCCAGGCCTTGGATAGCCAGCATACGAAATGACTTCATCTTCGTTTTCGCTCCAGCCTACCATGTTCTGAAATTGGTTGTAGTATCCAACTGTCTCAATCTTTGGTTGTTTTGAGAATCCTTTAATAGGCCTCCCAAGACTTTTGGGCCAATGATCCATGACCTTGACCTCCATAATGCCATCGCTTGCAACGGCGTAGGCAGCAGCAGTAAATGTTGCACCGAAATCAATCCCGACGACGATTGGACTTCTATTCTGTTTCGTGATTGGGGGCTGATCATCGGCTTTTTGGTCGGATATATTGGTGTATGCTATATGGAGATGGTGTTATGGGTAATCAGAAGCCAGTAGGAATGAGGCTCTAGGGGAGGGTGAAGTGGAAGAGATGCCCGACTGTTTACACACGTTGCACGAGACGTACTATGTCACATGATCAGAAATGTACTTAATACACTCTCCGTTAATTTGACATAAAACATCCAATTAACTGAATTGGATGAAGCTGATTGGGAAATAAGTGTTGTTCAGGCGTGTAGGTCACCAGGTTTGAAGTATCAACAGACGCACTAGAAGAATCTACAGTTATCGATGTGTTTGGGGCTTGGCGACATCATGACCCAGACAGCCAAGAGTTACTATAATAAACTTACTGGGCAATTCTCAAAGAAGCCACTTCTGTCATAAGAAATTTTCAAGAAAATTCTTAGAAATGCGAAATGCGTGCTCAGCTACGGCGACGTTGACATGTGTGATATCATAGCATCGGCCACCTGATTGGCTTAGCGGCACATGCCGCCCAATGCGGTTAGATCGATCCTGGACGATCATTGGCATCTTTGGGGGCCGCATAATCTGGGATATCTCTGAGCGTTTTGATTGGAACATCCGTCTTTTCCCCAGTGAATAAAGCCATTTACCACACTTGTGACAAGGGTGGAGCATTGGATCCTCGGACGGCAAGGGTCTCAGCCCCCACAAGACTGTGCTCTTGGCAGACGACGGGCACCATGATTCCGCAGCTTCTGAAGCGCTCCGTGAGACCATTTTGGGTTAGATTCTTGGCTCAAGGGTAAAGTTTAATCTTGTGGCAGTGACGATAGCAATGAATCTTCAGCTATATAATTTCCTTCAGCCCTCGAATTTAGCTCTCTCAATCTACAACAACCTATCAATCAATTGACAGCTTCATTCTTCACTTGTTCATTCATAGCATACCTTTATTGACCATGAACTCCTCATCTGAAAGCGTTTCTACTCACAAGGCTTCTGGCCAGTCTCGCGCATTAGCGCTCGATTTCAAATGGGGCAAATTCCACACCCTCGTCACCGAGTTTGATACAACAAATCCCGACCCAAAGCCACTCTACGATGTGTCCTGCGGGATGCTAGCACCCCACCTGAAGATTAAATCGATACAAGAAGATCGACAGATTGGAACTGGTACCGTCCATGCCATCAGCATCAGTCCTGACTATTCGCTCCATGGATCAAAGGGTACCCTTCGAGCTAAGAGTCGCCTGCGGACAATCTACACCCACATGTCCCACACCTTCTCGGACACGGACAAGCCGGCCAAGATGTCATGGACAAGTAGAAGTGGTTTCACAAAGTGGGACTTTATCTGCTGCGACGAGAACCAAATACCTGTGGCGAAATTCACTGCCAATGTATGGGCGCTCAAGAAAGTTGCCAAGATCGAGGTTATGGGCCCGAAGGCGTTTGATTCTGCGGCTCTGGATGAGATTGTGACCGTCGGAATGACGCTGTACTACTGCATGTATCTTCGTGTTAACAATCCCTTGAACCTTGTCGGCTCTGCTTTCATGCGGATAGGAAAGGAGGCGCAAATCGAGGCACCGCGGCTGCAACCTGTAGAAGGGCAGATCATTGATTGATGAAAAAGACTATATAATTTCAGCGAAGATCAGGAAGTGTTTGTTCGTTCATTTCTCTTTTTATTCTTCCTCTTTGGCGCATAAATCTGTGTGAGAAGGCCGTCAAGGCTTTCCAATGTTGATTCCATGTTTCCTTGAGATACCATATGAGATTCTCTTTAGACATAAAATGCATTGACCGAGTCTGTCAGGAGAATGAAAATTCCAAGTTTTGTTCACACCAAATAAGGCGACAAGGATGGGTTCTCGGGCGAAGCGGCACATAGTAAAAGCCCATAAAAACGTCTATAACATATAATCTAGTGATCGGAAAAGTTTCAGGTTACTGACAGAGGGATGTGGTACACTAAGAGAATAATGGAGCTTAGATTATAGCTACTGATTCAAGTGTTAATTTGGTGACTGAAGGGCTGGCTCATGGATAAAGTTTTCTAAAATAGTATAGATCTTGATAGATCCGTGGGCCTATTGTCCTCCCGAAATATGCATTTGAAATCTTGCTAATCAAGCTCTCATTTTGACGTCAATCCATCACCATATCAGAGCAAGAACATTTAGAAAAATTGCACTTTGGCCAGTGCTATTCCATGCTATTCATACAAGCCTCCTCTGAACATCAATATGCCGCGGCAAAATCGCTCTGTTATTCCAAATGTCTCTACTACAGGTGTCGGCCCACTACCAACATGCCTCTTATGTCAAATGAAAATACCACAGTTACTGGGCAATGGAATTTCCAACTCTAGTAAAGCTAATATTCAGAAATGGCTCAGAAGTCAATGGAAGAGTTATTGGGATTCCAGGTCAAAGCATGTGATGGTCCCGTCTATCAAGGTAGAGGAGGCATGCTTTGATGATATGCCCCGGATATGGTCATGTTTCTGTCGAGCTAGTAAGTTCTAGAGAATATCTTGAATGAATAGAACTGACTTGCGCAGTAATCAAGGTGTCGGATTACAAATATCGTCTAACGGGTATTCATCTGATGCATTGCTTAGACGGCTCCTTTTACTTCCCAAATGATCCAGAAGTCGCGAGAATCGGGGGTAAAGCCGATCCTGGTGCTTATCATTCCGGAGACGAAAAGACCAGATACGACAGTGATATCTTCACTGGATTCCGGGCCGCGAGTATGGGAAGACAGCCATCGCATCACAAAGGAAATGTACAAGGGTTTATTATCCATGCTCATTGCTGGGCCCTTCTAAACCGAGTTCTAGGAGCAACGTCGATGCCGACTGAGATTAAGCTCAAGAAGCTAGTTCTGTCTTCCCGAAAGTATTGGCGGAGCCAAAAATTACAGATATTGGAAGATTGGCAAGTTAAATGGCGCAAGGCTGATCAGGCACTGGAGCTACCATATGAACACGGCTGTGATATCTATCAAAATCCACTTGTTATACCAGCACTTCAAAAAGTCATCACTCGCGAAAAGACCCCGGCAGCGGAGGATCGAATTCGTCCTGGCCTTAGCAAATTTCCGATGGAGATCAATATCTTGATTTCTGAATGGGTCTGCCCAGTTGATTGCACTTTGAAGGGGTTAGAGACATGCGCAATATGCTTCTCGCTTTTCAATGGAAATTGCCTGACTGGTTCTGGCGAAGGCGGCTAAACATAAATGAAGATTTATTGTTCGAGCTAGACATGCTCAGGAAGTCCGGCTCTCCAGTGAATTGGCAGATACTGAAACTTGATTTGATGGGTCTTCATTTAGACCAAGAATGGTATTCTAGGAGTGGTCTTCCGAATCGAGAACGTATAATCAAAAATATACTTGCTATCAAGGACTTGGGAGTTAGTTAGATGATCGAGAAATCTTGGAATCTGCCTTGCTACAATCTTTGTCTACATATGTGAATAAATAAACTTGCTGTGGATTCCGAAATTTCATTAATGCTTGCTTTGATGTCTATAGGTATCTCGTATTTCGTGATAGAAGATGGAAGATTAACATGGCCATTTTCACTGTTTCGTGGTACGTACGACGTCATCTAGCTTTAATGTAAATGCCTTCATCTCATCCACGGTGTTGTAATGGACCAAGCTTGTTCGAATGATGCCGTAGTCTGGCACATCATGAACTGTACGAGGAGACCAAAAATCACCGGTGATAAGCCGAAAGTTTGAGGTTTCGTGAAATACTTCTGCAATTTTGTCAGATGCGATTCCATTAACGGTAAAGCTGATCAATGAAGCCCTCGCTTTGGGGTCTGCTGTCTGTGACCCATAGACCGTGTAAAGATCCGGATCGGCGAGACGTCTTACTTCGACCCGAACAGCAAGACCCGTCGTGAGGCACTTGCCGAGGAATGAAATTGACATGGCAATTTTTCTTGTTTCTCTGTCATGCAAGTCATCAGATAGGCATTATTTCGAATCTGAACATATTGAAGAGAAAGCTTACGTCAGACCATATAGGCCCGCTAAGTTATGGCCATACTAGCGTAATGCTGCAACATGTGCTAGAGTTACGGCTGAATTTCGGCTACGTAATCGGCAAACTTTGTCGATCGACTATTTCTTGTGGCTGAAAAAAAGCAAAGAAACGTGCAAACCTTGAAGAACGGGCTGAAGCTGAAATCAACCAGGAGAACCCACTCGCCACTTCAACCGTTTCCAATTGTGCTTATCTCAAAATGGCTTCTGCCAACTGTCTGACAACGCTGCAATGGCTGCAGTGTGGCTGAGAATCTGCCTGACAGGATAAGCGACTTATCAAGATAAACTCATGCATCGGCTAATCGCTCCGTGATAAACCGAGCTGATGGGCCATTTGTTTATTTGTGTTTCAACCCCATTAAACTCACAACAAACCTTCTCTATCGACATGGAGAGCTGAAGAATGTTGCACCGCTGATTCTTTTCTGCATCGGGCAGTGGACTATTTGATTTTATGACGTCAATGTACATGATATCCAAATAGTCCATCCTACCAGGAATGGCCGTGTAAATGATTTAAATCTTTTACAAGCTTAGTGGCCAGACTCGTGTAAGACAGAATAAGCAATGTGAGCACTGTGGATGCGCAGATAGGCGATAGCTTATCGGATGTCATCACATGTGACAGCTCCAATCATTTAAAATGCGCCTGATTATTTATACTCTCTTTCCCTACACCTTCAGACCCTCTGACTACTTTTAGAACTGCAAATTGTTATCATGGGCGAAGCATCTATCTCTCCTGTGTACACAGAGGACCCTACCCTCAATCGGAAGCAAAGCTTCAAGCTGTCCTTTACCGATGTTACACTTCAAACATGTCGCAGAACTCAGAGCCTCCTGGATAAAGACACACAAGTCTTTTTGGACGGTCAATCTCTAGACTTGGGCGCTGTTGTGGCCGTTGCTCGGTCTGATAACCCTTCCCGCACTGATCTGGTCCCCTAGTTTTATGCTAACATTTGAACTGATGACTATAGGCATGATTGCAATGTGGCTATTACCACAAATCCACAGGTTCTTCAAGCCTTGGAAGAAAGTGTGGATCTTCTGAATCAGAAGCTTAACCGGGGTGAGATTGTTTACGGTGTCAATACCGGCTTCGGGGGTAGTGCAGATACTCGAACGAACAACTACATTGCTCTCCAGCAGGCATTAATTCAACACCAGAACTCAGCGGTGTTACTACCCACTGACAAAGGACGAGAGGCTTCCAGCCATGTGAGCCTTCATTCCCTAAAAAGCCACAGCATGCCTATACCGGTGGTCAGAGCTGCAATGCTTGTGAGATGTAATTCCCTGCTCCGCGGTCACTCGGCTGTTCGGCCACAAGTGATTGAGCATATGGTCGCCTTCCTGTGCAACTCCATGACCCCCGTGGTTCCTCTCAGAGGGAGTATTTCAGCCTCGGGAGATCTCACGCCGCTTTCATACATCGCCGGGGCACTGGAAGGGAACCCAGACATTTCAATTCACAAGCCAAATGGAGAAATAATAGGGGCTGACCAAGCTCTCCGTGAGATGGAACTAGAGCCCCTAGACTTCGCTCCCAAAGAAGGGCTTGGACTATTAAACGGAACTGCATTCAGTTGTGGTGCGGCAAGCTTGGTCATGTTTGAAGCCAAGCAGCTAGTCCTTCTTTCCCAGCTTTTAACAGCCATGGGAACCGAAGCAATGAAAGGTATGACATGTAACTATCATCCTTTTATTGCAGCAGTACGCCCACACGATGGTCAAATTGAGGCAGCAAAAAATATATACAATTTCCTGAGTGACTCGAAACTGGCCACTCCCGCTGGCCCCGCACACCATGGGCTGGCTCAGGATCGGTACGCTCTACGAACAGCTACGCAGTGGATTGGCCCAAATATTGAGAATATGGCTTTGGCATTCGAACAGATTCGGGCTGAATTGAACTCGACAACGGATAACCCACTCATCAACCCAGCGGACGGAGAAATCTACCACGGTGGTAATTTCCAGGCTACGGCCATCACCTCATCTATGGAAAAAACATTGAGCGCGATGCAAATGATAGGGAAGATGATCTTCTCCCAGTGCTCTGAGTTGATCAATCCCGCCTTGAGTAACGGCTTGCCCCCGAACTTGAGCATGGACGACCCGAGTCTGTCGTTCGCGTTTAAGGGCATAGATATCAACATGGCGTCTTATACATCAGAGCTTGGATATTTGAACCACCCTATCAGCAACCACGTCCAGTCAGCCGAGATGCACAACCAGGGGATAAATTCCCTGGCATTTATCAGCTGTCGTTATGCTGGTGATGCTGTCGAAGTGCTATCGCTGATGCTGGCAAGCTATCTATACGTCCTGTGCCAAGCTGTGGATCAACGTGTGCTCCAAGAAGAATTCATCAAGGACGTACGCCCCAAGATTGAAAGTATTACGGTTAATATTTTCCCATCGGCCGCTTCTGCGCACCTTGAAAAAATCCAAGCCACTGTTTGGGAGGGGATCATGCATCACTGGGACCGAAGCAGCACGAAAGATCTTCGCGACCGCTCTGTGACGACGGCGAACTACTCAGTGGGCGCCCTCATTGGTCTCCTTCCAGATGCCGGCACTTCGCAAGACATGGTAGCCTGGCAGTGGAAGAATAGCGTGGCCGATACTCTGCAGCAGAGCTATGACGCCGCGCGGACTAACTTCCTGGCCGACCCCCCAACAAAAGGATATCTCTGCAGTTCATCTCAGAAGCTGTACACGTTTGTTCGTGATGAACTGAAGGTGCCAATACACAGAGGAATTGAGGCCCACCCGACATACAATAGAGGAAAGTCCCAAGGAAAGGAGTGTATCGGCTCCCAAGTGAGCAAGGTCTACACAGCGCTGCGCGAGGGGAGATTTGGGGAGATTTTGTCAAACTGCTGGTAGTAGGTTGCTTAATGTTGAAACCGCGCTTCATTATGTCTTCCGGATCTTTCAGTTACTTTTCATGTGACTTCTTGCATTCCTAAATTGTTAAGATAAGTAGATTAGATTCTGTGCTTCCAGTTTGCTCAAAGAAGTCCCACACATGTTTCGTGCCTTGGGTAGAGGGGTTTCACTCACCACTAGATGATATATCCCGCAATACACAAATATATCCATGATATCATATGAAAACATCACCTGCGTGATTACCCTAAATGAATGCACATATTAGATAACAAAACAACGTTAATAGCTGAAATCCTTTATAGGTGGTCGTGTCGTTGCAGTGTAGTAGTACCTAGCAGTAACGGTAATATAGTATATATTATTAAGGGCAGCCCCAACTCCTTAAGCCTGAGCTAATCGCATATATCATGAGGCATTAGCCATCATCCTGATTAGATCTAGCCTAGCTCAAGACTCTAGCGTGCTACACCCGCTGGGTAAGTAACACCATTATATTATGAGAGTAGCTAAAGTAGATATACAGCCTAGCCATAGTGAGAATTATATCGAGACCAAGAGTATTAAAAATATTAAAAAGAAAGACCATTCTGATGCACTTGTAGAATCGAAAGACATTAAATATCTAGCACTTTTAGATAATTATTCAATTTTGAATCAATTCGATTTTGATCCATTGCAGGGCATATGGTGTATGTAAACACAAGGTGAGCAAGCAAAAGCAAACTGGTCTTGGATGGGTTCAAAGCCACGCCCATTGAGCTCTCTACCAATAAGAGGCCAGGATCCCTAGGAAAAGCACAAGTACACCAGGAGAATTCTTGGACTTAAAAATGAGCCACCCGGTATACCTGAACCTTGGAATGTAATGAATTAACCCAGCCTTATGAACATATCCTCGTCGCCTCCAAGTCTAATAACTATTCCCCCTGACTTTTTCAAATGAAGTATAAAAACTGCGAAAGACGATAACCCTGGAATGAACCTATTAACACTTTTGCTAATGAAAGGCTGTGTCATTAACTATACTGGCCCTCAGTAGATCTCTGTTACCACAGTATGCTCATTCATAAGTGGCCACCAGGAGATTCACGCTTCCCATTTACTAACCTGCCACAATAGATCTCCGAATTTAAGTATATCTATCCTCTCAGTTTCGGACTTCATATTCGCCGTCGCGGCCCCTCCAAGCTGATCCCATGGCGCGGACGATACCATCATCGGGAACTCGATGCGAATTACGCCCATAGCTAGTTCACAGGCCACCGTAGAACCAGCCCCTCTCACCATATTCTCCCCGAGGCCTTCAGTCTTGCAAAGACCAAAACAACCCGCCATATCGAGTGCAAGCTTGAATATTACCTCGAAGCTACGCTAAAGTATCGTTAAATACAAAGCGAGCTATCCTGTTATGATTCGACATCCTCCAGGGAGCATCCAAAGTCGTCACTAGTCAAAATCGATCACAGCCCAAAGCGAGGTCTCAGGTCAACGATTTCTTCCTGGATGAAATGATGAAACGTACCGAGTTATCCTCAAGACAAAAAGCCTCCAGACTCTTTAGACTCCCTCCAAACCCCGAGTCCCACTACCAACTTGCCATTGCGTTGCCGATAGCCATACTGATAGATGATACTCGGCCTTTCCCGGTGATGCTGGGCATCACAAAGCTGCTCAAAGAAACCAGCCTTAGCATGCAGGACGTGTCCCAGGAAATTAACCCACTTGGATCAAACTTACTCTCCAGTGCACCACCAAGACTCTCGTTGGCCAACACGGAAGATTTTGCAGTGAAGACACGAAGCCAGGTCAGTCTACTCCAGGAGAGCACACCTTCTCGCACAATCTCAAATCAAATGGTGTTTTCCACGGTTTGGATTAGTTTGAAGATCCTAACCGGGGAAGTGACGAGCCTGTGAACATTGGCGACATATTCCAGTTTCGTCTTCGGTCGGTAGGTCTTAGGGAAAAAGTATTTCACTCATGCCATTTGCGTTTGTCTGGATTACACTACATATAATATCGAACGTAGACATACCTGGAGATGGCATATCTGTATCAATATTTCTGATTGGCCATGTAGGCTAAGAACCTGAGGTATGTATATATCCAGATTTCTGATACCACTTCAGGTCACTATCAATTGATAATCGTTGGGCAGATATTTGAGCATAAAACCTCCTTCCTCTTCAGGCGGAGATGAGATGGAAAGACGTCATATCAACGGAGACGCGAGCTCCGAGACCCACAGAAGAAGCGGGAGACGGAAAATGTCACTGTGAGAAAGGAAATGATTCATGTCGATCCGATGAGAGTTATCTACGCTGTAAGCGATCTACTCTGTACGACGTAAGCTATGTGACTATGGTGTTCGCCCCTCCAGGGGCCAAAAAGCTACATCAGATACATGTCGATCGATGATTCATTCGGCCTTATTTGCCCCGTACAGTCACCAAGCTATCAATGTGGCTTGACCCAAATAGACCAAAATGAACGAAATAAAGTTTGTATATATTATTCATCCCAGTCGCCTTTCGAGCCCGAGCTTCGGCCATCATTCTGGGCCCGCCAAAGCACCAAGCACCAAGCACGAAAGGCACTCTCATGGTCGCCGAATCAACCTGCTGCAGTGTTAACCCCACCAGGATGTACCGCACATAACATGTTGCACGGATCGATGTAATATCTGCAGCCCGCCTTCCCGGGCGCAGTCTTGATCATATTTCTGCACTGCGCGAGCCAATGAACACGAAAAAAGCATTTTCTTGGTACAAGGGGGGTGTGGTTCAGACCCCGAGTTGAATCGTATCGAGGGGTGATCGAGGGGGTTCTGCGGTGTGCACATACCCGAGTCCTGATTAGCGCGCAGGGCCCGCAAGGAGCCTATGTTATACTGACATCGACCGCCGGTGGGTGCGCTACTGCACGCTACAGATGTAACGAGCCGGAGCAGGCACGACGGTAAGTCGCGGCAGGACGTTTCTGTTCTCAGCCATGGAGGGGAGACCATGAGGGCCGCGCGGCCAATAAGCAATGACCTAGGAATAGGCTACACCAACCCCTTGAATGCTGGGGATGATCAGGGTGATCAGACGCCTGATCGTCTCTTGCTTTGTTTTCCCCCCGCATGATGCTCGGCGCGGATGGCCCAGGCAAGGACGCAAGTCGGAAAGGGCATTGACTCCACCGCCACCAAAGTCCGGCTCTTGGACCCCACGTTGAAAGCGTTCATTGGTGGAAAAGCCACGCCATGCGAGGGGCGGACACATGGCCCATTCAGAATGTAGCCAATGGCTAGACAGCGGCTAATGGAGAAAGACTCGATGAACTCCAGGCCCCCATCCTTCGTGCGAGGAAAGAGGAGCCAAGTTCCATGGGCTACCGTGGGGGCTTCCGGGGTGAGGAGGAGGTTGAACCAATGGCCATGACATAATGGGTCTTCTCCCCTCTTCTTGGATTTTTTTGTCTCTCTTCCCTCCGATATACCCGGTGCGCACAATATGAGATTCACTTTTTGTATGCAGTCTAAGGTAAGAAATCGGCGATTGGACAAGTACCTGCCTCTAGTCCACGTGGCATCGAGAAGGATGTCGTTGACACCAGCAGAGTATTACGCTTTTTCTGGATGATTCTGCTGCATGCGCGAATTAATTATCAAACTATAATAAAAACTGGGGCATTACCAGTACGAGATATACAGTAGAATACATAGAACAAATGAATCCATGATTACTGTACAGTCAGATAAAGAGTGTGAGCTCGAACGCCACATCCTTTTCGTTTTCTCTCCCTTCTTTCCCTATTAGCAATTACTAACGAAAGTTTACATTTCTTATCCCTTTCCCCTCTCTTTGGTGGATTCCGCCTCTTATCTTTGTCGGTAACGGAGGCCCCGTATGCGGTTCCTGCGTTTTAGGCCTGCTTTGGTGGCTTCCCCGGACACTCTCCGCGACTCAACGTGCTCGGCCTAAACTCTTTCCCCGAGTTACCCCAACCACACCACTCTTCCTCTTTGCGAATACCTCCACCCGGTCAGCTTGACTCTTCGTAATCCTCCATGCCGCCGAGTGCGATCGGCTAGACGACAATACCATCATGATGGGGATCTTCAACAGAGGCAACCGCAACAATGGGGTGAGGCTTGAAACCACCTCCGAGCATCATCCCTTCCTGCTGGTGTCACAGCATCCTCCCGTGTGCTCGTGGGACGATTCAGATTGAGACGATACACTGACATTCTATTCCTGCACAGGCTCCAAATACCCCTTCGCCCGCTCCGCTAAACCCCAAGAAGGACCTTCAAACGCCGCAGATCAGTCCACTGGAGAAGAGATTACAGGACATGGGCTCCATCCGAGAAGATGGAAGCGATAAGTTCTTTGGTATGGAAAATGTGAGTACTGCAGTGGTTGGGTCCATCCCGCTTGCCCTTCGCCCTACTAACAGGACGAGACTCAGTACGGAAACACTTGCTACTGCAATTCGATCCTCCAATGCCTTTACTACTCCGTTCCTTTCCGCGAGGCCGTGATCAACTACCCCCAACGAACCCCAGTCGAGAGCATCGAGGCGGCGCTCGCCAAAAACTTGCGATACCAAAACCCGAATGCTCACCTGGAGGCTGAAGCGCTAGCAGCTAAGCAGAAGGCCGCTGCGCCCTCATCGCGCCAGGCGGGCGTGCCACCTAATCAACCCCAGAAACCCGAAGATAAGGACTCCCCGGAATACAAGAAGAAAGTCGCCCTGCAGACCCTCCCGATCCTCGAGACGAAGAACAATGCTGCCAGTTACGGCATGTCGGAATCTCTCTTTACTTCACTAAAGGACATCTTTGAGTCACTGGTGGGTAGTCAATCACGTATCGGAATCATCCGACCGCAGCAGTTCTTGGATGTGCTTCGCCGCGAGCACGAAATGTTCCGGACTGCCATGCACCAGGATGCGCATGAGTTTTTGAATCTGCTATTAAACGAGGTCGTATCGAATGTCGAAGCGGAGGCGACG
The DNA here is from genome assembly GCA_023626355.1 of Penicillium sp. S1602. Taxonomy (NCBI): domain Eukaryota; kingdom Fungi; phylum Ascomycota; class Eurotiomycetes; order Eurotiales; family Aspergillaceae; genus Penicillium; species Penicillium sp. S1602. The sequence goes on from JAMAGW010000002.1 coordinate 1,486,476, forward strand.
AAGCAGAGTTTTGCAGAGAAGACGCTACCCAGCGCCAGCGCAGATTCGCTGGGTATGACAGGAAGCCCTGGTTCGAAGTCTCCGAATACGACAAGATGGGTCCACGAATTGTTTGAGGGTACTTTGACGTCGGAAACAAAATGTTTGACCTGTGAGAAGGTCTCTCAGCGAGATGAGGTGTTTTTGGATCTTTCGGTGGATCTTGAGCAGCATTCGTCCGTGACATCTTGTCTGCGGAAGTTCTCAGCCGAGGAAATGCTTTGCGAAAGGAACAAGTTTCACTGCGATAACTGCGGTGGCCTTCAGGAAGCAGAGAAACGTATGAAGATCAAGCGTCTGCCCCGTGTATTGGCCTTGCATCTGAAACGTTTCAAATATACCGAGGACTTGCAGCGACTGCAAAAGCTCTTCCACCGAGTTGTCTATCCTTATCATCTGCGACTGTTCAACACGACTGATGACGCCGAAGACCCGGATCGACTATACGAATTGTACGCCGTTGTGGTTCATATCGGTGGAGGGCCATACCACGGCCACTATGTTGCGATCATCAAGACAGAAGATCGTGGTTGGTTGCTGTTTGATGATGAACTGGTTGAGCCGGTGGACAAAAATTACGTGCGCAACTTCTTCGGTGATCGCCCGGGTTTAGCCTGTGCCTATGTCCTCTTTTACCAAGAGACAACATTGGAGGCTGTTCTTCGGGAACAGGCTAAGGAGGATCGGGCATCCTCCGCGGCAGCAGCTGAGGCGAGCGCACAAGTTAATGGGTCTCTAACTCATGTGCACAGCGTACCTGTAGATGATTCACACCGACCGATTCCGCTTAGCAAAATAACAACAGCGCCCGGTCAAATGCCTGTACATCTGGAAGTCCCTGAGGCTGATCCAACACCTCCATTACAACCCGTTCAACCACCAGAGGTCCCACCTCTACCGCCGATCCCTAATGAGCAACCTCCTTCTCTGAGTCCGAAGAAGAGCGATGCCCAAATCCGGAAGGAGAAAGTTCGGGAGGAGAAGGAGCAGCGCGCAGCACAAAAGGCAGCAGAAAAAGCGGCCGAGAAAGCAGCCAAAGATGAGCGGGAGAACAGAGAGAAGATGGAGAGAATTCAACGCAGGGAACTTGACCAGCAACGGCAAGCCCAGATGAAACAGGAGGCTGCGGATCTCGAAAGAGCCCTTAAAGCAAGCAAGGAGTCGAGCAAGGCTGAAGCTGCTGATATTGGGCCTGAAAATGGATCACCTCGGGATTCTTCCAGGTTTAGCATTTTCAGACGTAGCAGTCGCAGTCTGAGCAGCAGTCTAAGCAATCGTCTCAGCAAGGACAAAGAACCTCGAGTGTCGACTTCAACTGCGGAGACTACCCCAGCTCCTGTTCTCGAAGTACCGGCCCAAGAAGAAGAGCGTATTCGACCACCCGTTCCTGCAAAGGATGCTCCGGATCTCTCCAGTTCATACAAATCCATATCTACGCAGCCATTCCCACCTGCAGTGCCGGAAAAGCATGATCCTTACTTCAACCACAACAATACCCACCTTCCTCCTCTCTCTACCTCTCCCACGGCCAAGCATATCAGCCATATCAACCACCTCAACAGCCCTAATGGTAATGGAAGCGGTAATAACAACGGCGGCAGCAATGGCAGCACCGACAAATCAGGTGTTGGCCACACTCATCGATGGAGATCGTTCAGCTTCAAAAAATCAGCAGCGTCATGAACAATGTATTTCGACGAGCGTTTTTATTTCTTGCATCTGCCAGTTTCCGGTCGAGTTAACACGGAGATACCCCCCATCATTCTGCACATATAAGCTATCTTATTTGCTTTTGCACATACCTTTCGTGAATGTATCACCATTTCGATCTCATGATACGCGATACGCACCTTCGTTTCCATCTCATTCTCCTGTGGATGGTCCCAGCCTGGGATTGCTTCCACAGACATGTCTTTCTAGGCCTTTTGGATCTTGATCATGGCTTTTTTTTTTTTTTTTTTTTTTTTTTTTTGTTTTTTTTTTTTTTGGTGGTTGTTTAATTGGTGGTGGGTTTTTTTGGTTTTTTGGGGGGGTTTTAACGAGGATTGTTGGGGGGGTATATCCCGTCTGGCGCAAAAAGAGGTGTTTGGTTTTGGCAATGCTGGCAAGCATTGAAGTGGGATCCATCTGGAGTTATTGCTTTTCAAACCTATCAGTTTGTTTTCTTTTCTTTTTTTTTTTTATTGCATATCTTGCTTGATCTTCTTAGTTTTCATCCACCACGTTGATTATGGACAAATTCCTTTGAAAATTCCGAATTTGCTGTTCTATAATATGTTGTATAGCTTTCTCTACGTTGATTACACTTGTCTTCATTATCAATGGGTATTTACAGAGAACGGATTGCCTTCCGGCAATTCAATTGACATGATCCCTTTGATTCGTCGTGGGTATATACCTCGGGAAATTATAGGTCTAAGCCGACTGAACAAAACTCAGGATACTGAGTTGTGATCTACCACGCCACAGTAACACTCCGTCTGAACCTCGATGAAGCCTCTAGCCAAAGGAGCATCCACCGAACCTTGTGTGGATACTACCATCCACCCTGCGCTAGTGCTAGTAGCTCGTGTATGTCATGCCGCGTGTCTTGTGGTGATTGTTTGTGAAATATCTAGGCCATAAAGCCTCCATTCGCTCAAATACGTTGGAAAAATTGCAGTTGGCTTTAAGGACGAGGGAGCAAGCCACCAGGAGCCGGGACTGCTCCCTGCGCAGCCGCTTTGGTTTTGTAGGAAATGAGGTTCGTTAAATCAGCCGAGGATAAGCTCGTAGACAATGATAACAGTGTTGATGACGATGAGTGGTACTGTTGGAATGCGTTGTTAGTTTTGTGGGTTTCAGTTGTTGCGCCTGCTGCCTGTCCAGCCCCGTCCGCGCAAGGTAGCTACAAGCCCAGGCTGAGGCTTGCTCGAGGTCAAAAAAGACCACAAGACGGGGCAAATGAATTTTGCTTCGGAACGCAGGAATAGAGGGTGTACGTACTCCGCATCACTGTCCTCACACTAGCGATCAGGTTGATACTCTTAGCCTTCACGCTGGTGCTGTCATGACTCGCGCCGAAGCCGGGCTCAGCTTGTGTTCGGCCCCATCCAACTATTCATTCCGGTAAAGTTAGCCATTTTCAAGATTGGAGGTTCCAGTGGGAGATCTGCGATCTGTTCGGAGGGAGGGAGGCGTACTGCGAGCGAGGAAGCGGTCCTCGGATAGGATGGCGATGGCGTTGATGACAAGGACGATGGCTAAGATTTAAGATGTCAGTAATAGCGGTAAAGCTTCCTTGAATATATACACACCATAAACAAGAGTCCCAAGACCGAAGAGCAGCATTGTGGCGGGGAGGGGTTGTTGAACGGGGTTGCGGAGGGAGTTGGGAAAGTGCAAGGTGAGGTTCGGGAAGCGCCAGATCTCCGGATCAACAACTGTTCGCCGCAATCATGAGAAATGGTAAAGTTGCGCCGCACAAACTACAAGATGATTGCAGCTAATAATTTACATAGGATTGGCGTTTATTGGGCTTGTGCTTTTGCTCACATCATTAATTGTTCTTCATGTCCTCGTTGCGCCTTATACTAAGGTCGAGGAGTCTTTCCATATCCAAGCTGTTCATGACATCTTGACACATGGCTTCCCCATTACTGAACTTGGCGCCGAGCGCGCCAATTATGACCACTTCGCTTTTCCTGGCGCTGTGCCCCGGACAGCTGTTGGTGCAGCGATACTCGCTAAGGTATCGCAGCTGGTAATTGCGGTGGATGGCCGAATCGACCGCCAAATTCTAGGTATGTTTCGATATGTCGCATAATCGCGGTTTCATACTTATATGTTTGATAGCTCGAGCTATTCTGGGTGTATACAATGCTTGCGCATTGGCTACATTTGCATATGGTCTCCGCCGCAGCTTCGGCCAGGCCGTAGCTATATGGTACCTGCTCTTCCAGAGCAGCCAGTTCCATCTGATCTACTATGCTTCACGGCCGCTATCGAACGTGTTTGCATTTGGTCTGACAACTCTATCAATGCGCTATATGCTCCCGGACAAAGTGGGCAGCTCTAGCCCTCAAGCACAAGGCGCATACCGTCTTTCATTATGCCTCCTCACTATTGCAGGCGTCATCTTCCGCTGCGAGTTGGCAGTCCTAGTCGCAACGCAGACATTGTTTCTGCTACTCTCCGGCCGCATCAACCTTTTCAAAACTGCCATTGCTGCCGGCCTTCTCGGTCTTACTATCGGCCTCCTCACTACAGTATCAGTCGACTCGCTCTTTTGGCAACGCACCCCGCTCTGGCCTGAGCTTGAGGCATTCATCTTCAATGTCGTCCATGGCCAGTCCTCGGCCTGGGGCACAGAGCCATGGTCATTTTACTTCTTTAATGCCCTTCCCCGTCTTCTACTAAACCCACTGACGTATATTCTCGCCATTCCCGTTGCGCTTCGCCAGCCAGCAACACGCAACTCGGCGCTCTCACTACTCATACCGTCCTTGTCTTTCACGGCACTGTACAGCTTTCAACCACACAAAGAATGGCGCTTCATCCTCTACATCATCCCATCATTAACAGCAGCCGCGGCCCTCGGCGCCGCATACCTCTGGACACACAGATCGCGCTCGTTTTTCGCTCGCAATGCCTCCCGTCTTCTGATCCTGTCCACGCTGGCATCATTCCTGCTTTCCAATCTGATCCTTCTCCCCGCTTCCGCGGCGAATTACCCCGGTGCGAGGGCGCTGAATGCTTTACATAGCTACCAAGATAGGCAGACGAGTTCTGTCGAGGATATTCATGTTTACCTCGGCAACCTTGTTTGTCAAACGGGTGTTACCCGTTTCCTGCAACGGCCGAGTACTGCGGATGAACGATGGACGTACGATAAGACTGAAGATGAGATTGTGAAGTCTACGGCTTCTTTCTGGGAGAAATTCGAGTATGTTCTTGTTGAGGCTTCGGCGGAGCCTGCGTACCTGGATATGGATGAGATGCGTCTCCGTGATGCACTGCCTGGGTCGCAGTGGGAAACTGTTGAGGTCATTGAGGGCTTTGCGGGGGTTTCTATTCTTAGACCAGGGGAACCAGCCGTGGGAAGTGCCGAGCGGTGGGTTCTGTCTTTGATTGGCGGGGATCATGCTGTTGACTTATTTGAGCATGTGCGAGAGATGGCGAGGAAGATTGTGCTCAAGGGTTGGTGGGTTGAGTTGAAGATGAGGCCAAGGGTAAAGGTTTTGAGGCGGTTGAAGGATTCTATAGATGTTTGATAAAGGCAGGTCTCATGAAGAGGAAGACTCCGAGAATTGAGAAAGTATTTGAAGTTATTTCAAGATTGTTCATTTATCCGAACTGGCGTATGTCTTACCTGTAAAACATTGATTTTCTTTTCTGGTTGAACAAATTGAATGCAGGCGAAGCGAAGGGAAAGCATGGTAAGATCCGAGGTAAATCACCTGCCCAGATATGCATTTCAAATATTTTCCGTTATGAGTATATGTATCAACAGGTCATGACCGCAGCCATACATCAAAGGAGGTACACGCGAAACAGGGTATTATGTATCATGATAGATCTCCGCTGAGCAACTCAAAGCCCAGACTTAATAAACACGGCGATTGTGAATCCCCTACAAACCACCAGGCGGACCCTCCAACCTCGCCATACGAGATTCCAGCTCGCGCACCCAAGGCTCAACTGTCTCGACGTTCGAGCGCAGCACCGACTCGCCTTGACTCATCTTCTCCTCGACAGCCGCAAGACCCTCGCGCCACTGCTCAATTTCTGAGGACATCTCTGCATGTCTCTTTTCCAGCTCGTTCAGCGAGTCTGCAGCCTGTGCGGCGCCGGAATGACAGGCGCGGAGAGAGCGGAGACGCTCCAGGACACTGGGAAGAAGAGGGTGCAGGGACTGGATGGTCGGGAGGGTAGCGTACAAAGCGTGGATCTTGGCGGTATGTTCATCGTCAGCAGAAGGACCGTCGGCACCTGGGGCAGCAGCATCTTCTGTAGAGGCGACGCGAGCTGTTTGTGAAGTTTTGGCGGCATCTGCAGCGCGCTTGCGGGCTGATGCCAAGGCCTCAGCGTCTGTCGTTAACTTGCGGACGCGGGAGGAAAGTGCTTCGAGATGTGGGGTTGTCATTCCGGGCACGGCAGCCGGCGTCCCAGATGCTGGGTTAGTTCCCACAATGAGACCGGTTAGAGCACCGAGGTGAGAGGTCAGTTGGTCGAGAGCTGGAAGAACGGGCTGCAGAGCAGGCTCGCTGAGTCCATCTCCGACAAATGGGTTGGAAGCACTTGAGATACCCATTGATGCTTCGAGAAGCGCCAAACGGCTCTCGAATGCGGCCGCATGAGAAAGAATCCCAGCCGTGGGCATGCCTGCCTGTGCCTGTGCCATGGTAACAGCCGCCGTAGGTCCATCGGGCTGAGGTTTTGATTGTTTTTGACCGTCCGCTTTGTTAAGTGGTGATGACTCTGATCCAAGTTTTTGGGTAAGCAAAGCAGCGGCAGAGTAAGAGGCATTCGGAACACCTCGAGACGAAGCGTGCAGGTTATCCAATGCCCGGCTCAGCTCCGCTACCCCGTCACCCAAGTCATTCCTCTCTTGAGATGTCCCAGCAGGTGTACTCTCCACAACTGTCTTCTCCAGAGCCAACTTGTTCGCCATCTCCGTCTTTAGGTCTTCCACCTCTCTTCGCAGACGAGTCAGCCGCCGCTCAATCGACTCGTCCTCGCTGTCGCTTAAATCTCCAACCTCTTCGGTGCCGTCCTCGCGTCTCCGCCGTCGGCGCTGGCTCTTATCTTTGCTGCGATATGCTTGCCGTTTCATTGCGATACTGTCCGAGAAATTGGTGTCGCGAGCGTCGACTGCAGCTCCCATAAAATGTGCACGCGCCTGGTCGGCGTTGACTGCTTCCCGGTCGATGTCGGAGCTGGAACCGGCGTCATCGTGGTCTGAATCCGTGCGAATAGTGCCGGTCTGATCTCGGAATATTATAGATTAGCTGGGGGTATGTTGTTATCTTTGATTCATATCAAACTCACGGGAACGGTGGACGCTTCGTCGGTAAGGTCAGGGGTCTCATAAATATCTGGAGCGGGGTCCTTTAAACAATTAATATTTTGTGACAACATGATTGATGGTCATTTAACATACCAAGTCTGGAAGACCAGCGTATTTCTTGTTGAAAGCCATGACTGTGAATTGGGGGTGGAGGTCAACAACGCGATCAACTATAGCTGCCCGCGATGGATAGTAGCTCCGCCTTGATGCCTTACAGCCTTAGGCCTCACTGAAACCTGAATATTGAGGCATCAATGACATAGCCTTACTCAGCATGCACGTGTCAGCCTCGGGAATAGCACATGCTCAAGGAAACAGTAAGGTAGCATACAGAGGGAAAGATCAACCTAGGATTGTTCCTGCCGCTCTTATTTATTTTCTTAAGTACCTTCTACCTTCTTCCTAAGTTCCCTCACTCTGTTGTTTCGGTATCTCGTAACAATATCTCCAATTCATTCCACAATATTACCCCCCACCACCCCGCATTCCTAGCTCTACTACAACAAAATGGCTGCTCCCGCCAATATCACAATCAAAAACCTCAATGGGCAGTGGGTTATGGTAAGTTTGAGCCATTGAATAAGCCCATAACCCCCCGAGCCATGAAATGAAGGGATACGTTTCATAGCTAACGAATTTGCCTTGTGTAACAGGACGCAGGCCTGTCCGACCCCACTGACCCCATCTTGACTCTGGTACGTACCATTTACCCTTGATCTGTACAAAGGCCCCCTGGCAAAGTTGCAAGGTTTACGAAGATGAGAGAGTCGCACCAATTACCAGGCCATGCCATATGTACATGCATAGGTGTGGGTATTTGCTAACAATCCCATAGCAAGGCGTGAGCTGGTTCCTCCGCAAAGCCCTACCTTACGCTACCGTTACCTTGCACGTGAACGAGTACGCTGACTCCGAAAACCCGCTGGTGTACCACATCGATATCGATCAAATCATTACCGGTGGCATCACGGGTACTAAGGAATCGCGTACTTTGGACTGGGAGGAGCGCAGCCACGTGGATACCATCTTTGGAACCGTTCACGGCCGCTCGCGTATGTTCCGCGGTGCTAAGGGGGATGATGGAAAGACTCGCCCGGCTGTTGATGTGCAGAGCAAGGTTGGAGAGCCTGAGGCCGATGCTAAGGTGCAGAAATTCCTGCGTGGTGAGATCCAGCTTGATGGGTCAGCCAGCGAGGGTTTCATCGTTGATGATGAGGGTGCAGAGTTTGGAGAGGGTGAAGGACTTTGGGTGCAGAGCTATGTTGTGAATCAGGAGGTCGGGTGGACTGCTGAGCAGGTATGCAGTTCCTAATATCTTTTTTGGTGAATGAGTTGCTGACTTATTAGGTCTGGGGTTTCGAGCTTGTTGAGGGCGCGCGCCGTTACACTCGTCGCGTTGCTGTTGTCAAGGGTGGCAAGGTTGAGTTGGGACGTCTTGTTTACACTTTCCAGGAGCCACAGGCTGAGTAGAGGAAAGATTGAAAGTTTATGAATTTACCTTGATGCCAAGGGTTCCCGCAATATATCCTCTTTTTTTCGGTCGTTAGCAAGTAAAAGAAATAAAACTACCGCTACTAGGAATTAATTACTACAATAGCTTGAATCTATGGTTCAGAAACTTTCTTCAGATGGACAATGATGAATCAGACCGGATTTGTTCGGACATAAGTACATTTTGAGCATGAAGCGGCAGAGGGCATGATCATGAAAACGATGATAAAGCATCGACACAATATATAAACAGGCATCAGGGAAATTAAGAGTGGGTGGGCATGACAACCGAAGCCTTAGTGCTAATGGCATCCTCGCTCTTCCAGAAGCTGGTAACAGTCTTCTGTTGGGTGTAGAACTGCATTCCTGGCTTGCCATAGAAGGTGTTAGCACCGCCACCAGCGATACTCTTCTTGTTACCGGTGAAGGAGAACATGGGCAATGGGACGGGGATGGGGACGTTGATTCCCAGCTGGCCAGCCTCGATGTCTTTCTGGAAGCGAGAGGCAGTGGAGCCAGACTTGGTGAAGATGGAGGCACCATTACCATACTCGTTGGCGTTGATAGTGTTGATAGCGTCATCAAGGGTCTCGACGTTCACGCAGACAAGGACGGGACCGAAGATCTCCTCCTTGTAGCACTTCATGTCGGTGGTGACGTTGGTGATAATAGTGGGACCGACAAAGTTGCCGTTGGGGTACTTCTCGGGCTTGCAGCCTCGGCCATCCAAGAGAATTGTGGCACCCTCTGCCTCAGCGCTAGCAATAAGGTCCTCAATGCGCTTCTTGCTCTCGGGGCTAATGACAGGGCCAAGGTCGGCACCCTCCTCGAAGCCACCGTTCACGTTAAGAGCCTTAGCGCGCTCAGCGATCTCGGGCAACCACTCCTTGGTCTCACCAACCATCACGACAGTGCTCAAAGCCATACAGCGCTGACCAGCAGCACCAAAGGCAGCACCAGTGATGGCGTTCAGAGCCTGGTTCTTGTTGCAGTCGGGGAGGACGGCAGCGTGGTTCTTTGCGCCGAGGTTGGCCTGGACACGCTTGCCATTGGCAGAGCCACGAGTGTAGATGTACTCGCCAGCACGGTTGCTACCAACGAAGCTGATAGCCTTGATAGCAGGCTCATCAAGGATAAAGTCCACAGTGGGAGCGGTTCCGTGCACAATGTTAATAACACCGGGAGGGAAGCCGGCTTCCTTAGCCAGCTCGGCAAGGATCATGGCAGCACCGGGGTCACGCTCTGAGGGCTTCATAACCAAGCAGTTACCAGTAACGGTGGCAACGGGAATGCACCACAAGGGAATCATAGCAGGGAAGTCTTATCAAGAAATCAGCATTTGGATCTAATTCATCCCTGTAATTTTCAAACTTACTGAAAGGGCAGATAGCGGCGACAACACCCAGAGGTTCACGGTAGCTGCGGGTCTCCATATCCTTAGCAACCTCCAGCACCTCACCGGTCATCTGGGTAGTGATACCGCAGGCAGTCTCGGCAACCTGCAGACCACGGAGAACATCACCCTTGGCATCAGCAAAAGTCTTACCCTGCTCAAGGGTGATGGAAGCAGCCAGGCGGTCCCAGTGCTCACGGATCAAGCTAGTGAACTTGAACATGATTTGCTGTCTAGCCATGATGCTGGTCGCCCGCCAAGCGGGGAAGGCGGCCTCGGCCGACGCGACCGCAGCCTTCAGCTCCTCATTGGTGCTTTGCGGCACACGGGTGATGAGATTGTTGGTGGCAGGGTCATGGAGGTCAATCCATGTGGTAGCCTTAGAAGTGGTGAACTCGTTATCGATGAAGTTTGTGGTATCAATGGGGTCGGCAATGGGGTTGTGGTCGGTTGGGTAAGAGGTTGCGGTTGAAGCAGCCGAGCTAGTGGAAGGGGCGAGCTGCTGGGCAGTAGCATGCAGCCTACGTGTGGTAGAAATGCTCGAAGGGTATGAAGCCCCCCGGGAGGCAAGTCTGGCGGCGGGCGTAGCAGTGGTCAGGGCCCGGGTGCTGGAAGCAGCGCGGGCAACCGCGGGCGTGCGGGGAACTGACCGAAGGGCGGGGATGGAACGAGCCAGAGACCGACGGGCGGCCATGGTGAATTGAAGAGATGAAAAAGATTTAAGGTATTGGTATATCCAATTCAAGGAAATAGAAGAAAATGGTGTGTAGGTAAGTGGCAAGGGCGAGAGGTATATAAAAGGTTGGATATGCTATGTATTTCTCCAAACCCGAGGTCAAGCCCCCGAGGTCAACCGCTTAACCGTCCAGCCGCCTTGCATCGGATTTCCCCACACAATCACCAGGAGTGCCTTAGTCAACTTCACGATAAGCTCCAATCTCGGCGATTTGAACCAATCACAGCTGGGAACCGTGCTATACAAATCGCCGAATCCAATGCGACAATCATTATCCCCCAAATTGGAGCTTGTGTTCGTTGTGTTTTAGGCAGCCGGTTCCGAAAATCATCGGGAATACAGCAAGCCCCACTATTATTCCGATTGTGGTTACTATTGCAGCCGCTTACCATAAATGGGTGTATGTAGACACTTAAAGACTTATAGGACACATGCTCGATGTGAAAATAAATGGAAACTTGGACATTTAAACGACGAAATTGGGGAATCTGTGACTATAATAGTCAAACCAGGGATAAGAGATGGAAACTTTGAGAAAGTATACCGGTCTGGGAATCTCCAACTGGCTAAGGTACACTGCTACTCATGTCACAAGAATAAAAAAACAAGGGAATAGAGAATCGACTCGGTGGACTCGATTGTTTGGATTTGCTGATTTGCTTTTTCCTCCACTTAACCCATTTACTCGGCGGAGGAGCGAGTAGTGCGCTTGGTGGCACCGCTCTTGCCAGTGTCGGCAGAGGAGCTGGTGGCCTCGCTGGCCTTCTCCTTACCAACGCTGACAGCCTGCTTGCCCTTCTTCTCAGAGGGAGCGGGGCTGCTGGAGCCAATGGCACCCACAATGATGAGAATAGAAGTCAAGAGAAGAGCGACCAGGCCACCGGCAACCTCAGGAGCGGTCTTGACAGCGTGGATGGGGTCCTCCTTGGCCATGTGAACGAACTGGTTGACCTTCTGGCGGACAAAAGTGACAGGGTCCTCCTGGAAAGAAGTGGTGACACCGGGGGCAGGGGCCTCGGGCTCGGGCTGGGAAGCCTTCTCCTCAGCCTCCTCAATGACAACCTTGACATCAAAGGTCTCCTGGCGGAGCTTCTCAGCGTCCTCGATGGAGTGGCCAATGTAGACGTTGTCGAACAGAATGTCGTTTTGCATGGTCCAGATCTCGAAACCAATGGCGCCCATAGGCTCCAGGTTGGAGGGGGTCTTGTCCTCGAAATAGGCGGGGTTGGCAATCTTGCGGGGGGCCCAGACACCCTTGTAGGCAGGGTTGTCAATCAGAGGAGCGGACCACGGGCCCTTGTACTCGGGGTTCTTCTTCATAGGGCGGGTCCACTTGCCGCAGCCAGAAACGTCGGCACACTTGGGGTTGGGGACAGTAGGAGGGACCCAGTCACCATCCTCCTCGTCATCCCAATCCTCGGGCTTCTCAGCCTCGGGGTCGCCAATGCTGGTGGGCTCATCCTCAAGCCAGTCCTCAGGCTTCTCAGCCTCCTCATCTACAATCTCGAAGGGTGCCTCCTCGTCCCAGTCGGCAGGCTTAGTGGCCTCGGGATCAGCGATCTTGATCTCGTCAACCCAGTCGGCGGGCTTCTTGTCCTTGGGGTCGTCAATCTCCTTCTCGGGGTTAACGGCAGGAGCGAAGTCCTCCAGAAGGCTGCCCTCCTTGACAGACTCGCCATTGACGAGGATCTCGAAGGTCTGATCGGGCTTGACGATCAGGGTGTAAAGGGAGGTGACCTTGGAGGTACGGGCGACGGGGGGAGTCTTCAGGTGCTTCTCCTCGTACTCGCCGGTCTTGGGGTTCTTGTGGCGGAAGATGAAGTGAACCTATCGAGGTATATCAATTAGTATTCGATCGCAGTGAATAGCTTCCTTTGGTTGTTCGAAGCATACCTTGTTGGTGGCACCGCACTTGTCGGGACCAAACATGATCACGTAGGGAGTTCCGTTGGAGAACTCCTCCTGGTGGAGCTTCTTGTTCTCCTGGAGGAGCTTCAGGTAGGCACCGCCACAGACGAGAGAGTTCTGGGGCTTGACCTCATACTGGACCACCAGGGTCTTACCCTTGTTGTCGATCTTCTTGGGGAACTTGGCGGAGATGGCGTGGTGCGCGGCCGCGTTCTTGACGACCAGACCCTTGTCGCCTTCAATACCCTTGAAGACGGTAGGCTCCTCGACAGCCCACTCACCAACGTAGGCCCAGTCCTCCTCGGACTTGGGGTCGTCCTTCTTGGCGCTGGAGCGCTTCCACCGGGTCTCCCAGTCGTCAGTGAACTGCTCTAAGAAAGGAGCCTTGAGGTTGGTGGGCTAGAACAAAATTAGATGAGTCCGAAATTCAATTGAGTGGGGGTAAGGTGAAGTGGACATACAGTGAAAGTGGGCTTCTCAATGTTAGTGGCAGCGTTGGGGACAGCTTCGGCCTCCTCAGCATGGGCCACGCCCATGAGGGTGGCCGAAGAGACCAGAGCCGTGAATGCGGTGTCGAAACGCATGTTGAAGAGACAACACGGGGACAAAGAAACAAGGGCTGAGAGATGGTGAAAGAAAATGACACCTGAAAAGAGGAGAAGAAAAAGCGGAGGTTATATAGAAGAATGGAGAAGGGTCGAAGGTCCAGGTGGCCTCTTCCATGCTCCCCGATCGGGACTAGCCACGGCTAATCCCAGGAACAATACATGATACTTCTTGTAGAATTGTATCGAATCGACGATTTATGTAGCTTTATTAAGCCAATTTACACTGAATAATTTGTTGAATATATGTAATTGAGCCTCAAAAAGCCACGCTATTCCATTCCGCCTATTCCAACGCTCTAGGCTATCCTCGGTCGCTGACTAGAAATGATGTGCTTTTGCGAAGACCTGCGGAGCTGCAGAATTCACCCCGCCTTATTGGATACGCCCGTTACACCTTCTTCAACCATTTGGCTGACCACGTCTCACTTTCGAAACTAAGTAAGTTGCTTGCTGGAAGTTGATTGTCAACCCTTGCCCAGTTCCAATTTACCCTTATCCCTTCCGCACCCTACCCAAACCCCTTGCCTGAGCTGACCCCTCAGCACACCATGTGCGCCGATGAACACAAGGCCGTTGAGGCCGTCAACAACGACTATCTGGTGCAGTCTGACGATCCTGAGCACCCGGCGAACCTTATTCCGGAGCTTTGCCGCCGTTTCTACAACTGGGGATGGGTTACTGGCACCGGCGGTGGCGTAAGTTTGTTTTTTTTTTTTTTTTTTTTTTTTTTTTTTTTCTTTCTCTTTCCTCGCGCCGATTGCGCCAACCACCCCGCTGAATGCTGAATCCCAAATAGACGTCCATTCGCCATGGGGACCACATCTTCATCGCTCCCTCAGGTGTCCAGAAGGAGCTGATGAAGTCCGAGAACATTTTTGTGGTTCAATGGCCTACCAAGAAGTACCCCGCTGAAGAACGCAACTATATCCGCAAGCCCCTCAATTTGAACCCCTCTGCCTGCACTCCACTGTTCCTGACAGCCTTTGAGCACGGCGCAGGGTGCTGTATCCACACCCACTCTCAATGGGCCGTCCTGGTGACCTTGTTGGTGGAGCGCGAGAAGGGCCCTGATGCCTGTTTCGAGATTAACAACATCGAGCAAATCAAGGGCATTCCCCGTGGCAAGGGCAAGGGCATGCTCGGATTCTTTGATACCCTGAGCATCCCCATCATTGAGAACACTGCCTTTGAGGAGGATCTGACCAGTGGCCTCGAGGCTGCGATGAATAAGTACCCCGACACCTATGCCGTGCTTGTGCGCAGACATGGAATGTAAGCATTACACCCTTCAGGCTTTGTCATTTGTATCAACAGTTTGGATTGGATCGCTGACCTCGCCATAGCTATGTCTGGGGTGACAACGTCGCCAAGGCAAAGACCCAGTGCGAGTCTCTTGACTACCTGTTCCAGCTGGCTGTCGAGATGCACAAGCTGGGACTGCCCTGGGTCAAATAGACACACAAATACCTAACAACACACGGCATACCGGTGCAGGACAGGTAACGCGGGTAGTAATTATAGATTGGCCAGTCCTGGGGAGTCCCAATCGAGATGATGAGACGTATTCATGGAAACATTGTCGCAAGCTGTGCATAGTAAAGTGCGCCGAGGTCGCGAAGGTCGCCGCATCTCAAATAACAAAAGGCATTGTAAAAACAAGCATGTAGCTTTGAAGAGATGGAAAACAAACAGACATCAGGCAATTGTAAGGGAGTTGTTGGAAACAGCGTGGGACAACACCTTGTGGGCTGAAGCGGGATCCCGTGAGTGACTAAGGACCGCGGATCACCTCCACTCTCCAACTGCCAGCTTCCCACTTACCAGAACGTCCAAACCCTATGAGCTTCGGAACACCTCTTGAACCAACATTGATGCGGAATTTGTGAATCGCTTCCCTGATACCCTTCTTTTACTTCCTCTCTGCAATATTACCATCGAACAATGGACCTCGATAATGGCGACTCCCCGTGGGGCGGTAGGCAGTCATGATCCCGCTGTTTGGATTGCGATCTAATCTAGATTCCAGATGAGCCCTCATCTTTCAAGGCCAGCAATGCCCCTTCGAAGCCGGATGCCCAGGAAGGTGGTACGTCTGATTCTGCAACCTCCTCCATCCGCCCCTCACTAATGTCGGTCAACTCCTTACAGCTCCACCTACCGCTCCCGCTCAACCCGCACAGTCCGAGAGCAGGGCCGAGGTTCGTACACCTGGAAGACGAGGCCCGCGGGGCACTCGCAAGATAAGCGCACAAGCGACACGATTGGAGGCCGTTGATGATACTTTCGACCCGCTTGGTCCTCTGGGAGAAGCACCGACAGAGGCCAGCGCAACACCCACCGATGAAGCACCGGCGCCGCCCCAGAAAGAATCACTTGCTGCACGCAGCCCTCAGCCACCTTCGACCTTTTCGCAAATCTCAGTTGCAGGAAATCTGGCCGATCCGATTAACTTGGAAGAAGACGGTACTGGATTCCGAGGACCTCCGCCCGTGCAGCCTGCCGCCGATGCAATGGGACCAAAGCGACAGACACAGCCTAGCATGAGCGTGGAAGAGGCCGCAAAGCCGACATTCGATATTTCAGTTGGTGATCCGCACAAAGTGGGAGACCTGACTAGCAGTCATATTGTTTACCAGATTCGGACTAAGGTATGAGCTTCCTAATGAAGCATGACAATAGATCAGGAAACTAAAAATGATTCGTGATCCAGACATCATCCAAAGCATACCGCCAGCCTGAATTTGCTGTCAGCCGCCGATACCGCGATTTCCTTTGGCTCTACAACTCCATGCACAACAACAACCCCGGAGTGGTTGTTGCTCCTCCACCAGAGAAGCAGGCTGTGGGTCGGTTTGATACCAACTTTGTCGAGTCTCGGAGGGCTGCTCTGGAACGCATGTTGAATAAAATTGCTGGCCACCCAATTCTCCAGCACGATGGTGATTTGAAGATCTTCCTTGAAAGTGAGGCTTTCAATGTTGATGTCAAGAATAAAGAGAATCGGGAACCCGACCTCGGCCAAAGTAAGGGCATGTTTGGCTCTTTTGGTCTCTCCGTAGGCGGAGGAAGCAAGTTTGTGGAACATGACGACGTAAGTTCACCCATTGGGCAGTCATGATTAGTTTACTAACATCCTAATAGTGGTTTCACGACCGCAAGGTCTACTTGGATGCCTTGGAGAATCAACTGAAGGCACTCATGAAATCTATGGACACCGTTGTTGCGCAGCGAAAGGGCCTTGCCGAAGCCGCAGGCGATTTCTCTACCTCGCTCCATGCACTCTCTGCGGTTGAACTCTCACCTGCGCTATCCTCGCCCTTGGATGGCCTGTCAGAGCTTCAGTATCGAATCCGCGAACTTTACGAGCGCCAGGCCCAACAGGATGTTTTGACATTGGGGATTACAATTGATGAGTACATTCGCTTGATCGGCAGTGTCAAGACAGCCTTTGGACAGCGACAAAAGGCTTTCCACAGCTGGCATTCCGCCGAGTCTGACCTTCAAAAACGCAAGAATAACCAGGAGAAGATCCTTCGCCAAGGAAAAACACAACAAGATCGTTTGAACCAAGTCAACGCTGACGTTGCCGATGCTGAGCGCAAAGTGCACCAAACTCGATTGCTATTCGAAGATATGGGTCGCCTGATGCGTAATGAGCTACAAAGATTTGAGAAGGAGAAGGTAGAGGATTTCAAGTCTGGTGTGGAGACATTCCTGGAGAGCGCCGTAGAGGCTCAGAAGGAGGTAGGTGCCATTTGACATCCTCCAAATTGACCGTTACTAACCCGATTCCAATAGTTGATCGAGCTGTGGGAAACATTCCTCTTGCGTCTCGACGCTGGAGAAGATGGTCTTCCATACTATGTACCGCCTTCGTCTGGCGAGGCCGGTGAAGAAATTGGACCGGAGTCTTCATCGCACGTTGAACCCTCCACAGTGGCCGACGATGAAGAGTAATGCGACTCGCCTGTATACTTCAAGGGCTTTGATGCTCAAACCAAAGCTGGTTCATGCATAGTTCATGCATAGTCCAGCTTCAACTTATACTCCCAATGGAATCTCTGTTGAGCCCTTTCCTTTTCCTCCCACGGCGCGCTCAACGATTGTTCTTTACCCACCATTTTTTTTTTCTCTCCCTTTGCGTACCTGCTTTAACATTCAATACCACTCGTCACGTATGATACTCGATACCAAATCAAAAGGATTCATTTATCATCACGCCGAACCGTATCCCACGGCGGCCGGGAACTACAACTCGTACGATGTAAATCAAGGCGACGGCCAAGAAACCACGACTGACCACGGCTGTGTGTGGCTGTTTGAGAGAAAGTTTTGGTCTTTTCATCTAGCGCTTTAGTTCAAGCATCGCGAACAGCAGCCAAATTTAGTCTTTACCGTTGTGAACGTTCGACGGCCTCGGCGCATGCATTATAGATCAAGGGTACAAAGGTAGTCTTAATCCTCGTTTTAGACGTTCCGTGCTATATTAACATCTCATTACCTACTGCAACTGTGAGGGTTGTTGATCGTCGCCGCTGTTCATAAAACCGCTAGTGCTGACGTTTCGGGCTCGGCCGCCGTTTGAATACCAATATTGAGATAGTTCATGCTCGATCAAAATTCAGGAACATATCTAGCCCAGGTAGTACACCAAATCTCCATCAAAAACTCCAGGCCTGTAAGCGTTCAGAATATATTTCCATTGCAAATTTGAAATCCCTCGATACTAGGATCAAGCAGAAGAATGTTGGGAATATCACCAAGCATGAGACCCGACAGGGCTCGGAAATCAGCCGCGCTATCGTGCGGGACTCCACTTTTGCAAACCCTGATGAGACGCTATATTATACCTAGAGTGGATCTCCACAAAATTGTTGGCAATTCTATTTCCAGATGAGATTATGGGAAGGTGTTCCTTGATTGGACTGTCAAATTGTGAGATGGTCAAAACATGGCAGCTAGGAAATTGACCAGAAAGCGAACTCACAAGTGAGCATGCTCAGCCATTACCGGGCCTTATTTCTAGTGCCGTCTTTTATGTCAGTCTGTTAACATCACTTAGATGTACTAGTTCCCATCACCTGGGCAGCTGAAGTTCTCATAGTCAGTAGGTGAGCTTTTAGACTCAAATTATGAGCTTAGATATATCATCAATCTCACATAAATCTATTAAGGAAACGAGCGCAAAAGAGTGAAAATTTCCAAATTTCCATATGAAGAAGGTAGATGAAAGGCACGTTACAAAATATAAGTAGTATACAAGCAAATTGCTGCATGGAAAAAGAAAATCACAGCTTCGGTGAATATACTGCCCACGTTCTTAACATTGGACTACCAGGGTCCTTCAAAATCCATCTTTACCAGACCATCTAAAATCCAGTTAGTAGACCGGGACCTTGAAAGCCGGGAACTCATAAGTCCAGCTCTCATAAGACTTGCTGTCAGTCACACAGTCAAAGGTGGTGTTGCTGCACCACATAGGACGAGAAGGCCACTGGCACAAACGCTGAGTCTCGCCAGAGTATTCACCAGAGGAAACGGTAGCGTTCAGGCGGGAGGGCCTGATGCCGTTCTCAACCCAGTCGATCATAGTCTCCATGTTATCCTCAGGGTAGGGACCAGGCTGGAGGGAGTTGGTAGCGCAGTGGGCAGCGCCAGGAATGAGGTAGAGCTGGTACCACTCCTGGAGCTTGGCGAGGCTCTCCTTCTCAGACAGACCGGGGTACATGATCGAGCGAACGGATTGCCAATAGTGGATTGATGAGGCGGTGGGAACACTTGGGTCGGATTCACCGTGGTAGTGCAGGAGCTTACCGCCGTGAGACTGGAAGGTTGTGAGGTCGGGGAGGGTGGTTTGCAGTGAATCCATGTATCGGACCATTGCCTCGTTCATCCAGCCAACGAGAGTGTCATAGGTCACACCGTCGAGATCGGAGAGGTTGGACAGATCTTGGAGTTCGATGAACATAGCGACGAACTCGCCACCAGTGGAGGGGATATCAAGACCCCACTCCTTTGTCTTGTTGTTCCACTCGGTCTCCGCATCGGTGAAGGTTGCACCGACCTGGTATGAGAGGTAGGCACGGTCTCCGTTAGAGTCGAACAGACCATCATAGATAGCCTGGGCAACTGCGACACCTTCAGCAGACACGGATCCACTCTGGGCCGGTTGGTAGCTGGTGCTGGTGCCATCAGAACGCTTGACGGTGGATCGCTTGCCAAAGTTGAAACCGAGCGAGGTGCTAGTCTCAGCCGCGCAGTAATACTCCTCTCCAATGATATCGGTCAATTTGAAGTTGAGCTTGCACAAATCGGATCGAGAAATAACACCATCAGTTCGGCCATCAAGGGGATCGCAAGCCTTGATAGTAGCATTCACAATCTTCTCCATCTCACAAGGCGGGGGGTAGTAGCCCTTTGTCTGTTCCACAACGCCAGAGAAGAGGTGGTTTACCTGCTGTTGGCCGTAACGGAATGCTGGAGCACCAGTGATAACACCATCATACTCATCACCCCAGCGCTGGACCTGGCTCATACCCTGGCGACCTCCATCAGAGCACCCCTCGTAGTAAGTGTAGATCTTGGAGTCGGTTCCGTAAAAGTCGCTGGTGATATACTTTCCAAGCTGGGTCATTTCACCAAGGGCCTGGTATGCAAACATGTAGGCTGCATCCCAGTTGATCGAACCGTTGCCATAAAGGAAGACCTCATCGACAGTAACGCCATCCAGGGCGCCATATCCTGCAGAAGTGGCACCTCCAGCAGCGCCATATGTTATTCCACCGGTCGAGCTTGTGGACAGGGAATAACCGAATCCACCTGCAACGTAGAAGCGGTTCTTGAAGTCGGAAGGTTCCGGGAATGCATACTCGACGACGATCGAGTCACCCTTGCCGGGGTGGGTGTATGTGACGGTCACGTTGCAGTAGCTGTAAGTATCGCTGCTGACGGTACCAGCAGTTGTGGCAGAGGGAATCACATTGATACCAAGCAAAGTGCCATTCGAAGGCAGGGCACTCTTAACGTTGGATAAAGTGCAGACATCCGCAAGACTTTTGGCACTGGCAAGAGTCGAGCTGGCCAAAAGGGCAGCCACCGAAGGACGCATGGCATAAGAATCGAAAGGGATACCAAAAACGAATGTGTTGATAAAGTGGAGGTGGAAGAAGGAACGAAGACTGTAGCAGAAACCCTTTTTTATCTTTGGAGAAATGCGGCCATACTTGTATGATCAAGACCATATTTGAGCACGGTCATGTTTCCTAAGAGGGTGAAACCGCTAGTTCTGGTCTGTTTCTAGTTGAGATATAAGGGTGTTTGGCTCGGGAGTGCGACGAAGCCCCCTGTCTACCTTATTATCACATTCGCAGGTGGAACTATATGGAATAAGCTCCTGGCGCCATGAGTCCAATCTTCCACGGCATGCAAGGCTCCAGTATTTGCACCTCAGATTGATTAGCCTTGCTCTGTCGAATGTGGATACAGGTACCTGCATTGCCCTGATACCCGGAGTATGATTCTGCCGACTTCTCCACTAGACTCCACTATATAGAGACTAAATATTTGCCTCGTGGTGCTCCTTTCCATGGTTACATAGAATTCTTCACAACTTTAATATTGAATTACAAGATGCACTTGATTATTTTGTGGTCATCCAGCTTGCTATAATCTAAGAAGTGATATTCGGTTACATTGGCCATCGCTCGAGCGACGGGTGCTCTCAATGCCAGTTCATCTGTGCTTTTTGCTTTGTAGGTCTAGCCGTGCAGGCTTCCATGAACTCCCGACAATTCCCCGAGAGAAATAAAAAATTCGAGGATTCCACACGTTCGATGTGTTCTTTACGTGTAAACATATCGGTATCTTTGACTAAGAGTTTTAGATCAACTCGGCAAGCCGAAATTGTCATTTCAAGAACTTGGCAGAAATGGGCCGAACTTGCTGTATATAATATCCCGAGTCTAGAATAGCTCAATACTGAAATAAGCCTCAGATTCCACTCTGGGCGCTAAGTGGGTCGTGCAAATATCTATCAAACCTGGTTGGGTAACGCCCTTCTGCGAACGTACGTAACTGTTTGTTTAGCAAGTTCCTTTGCTCTGTATATGAAACATGAATAACTTTTAGGCTGGTCCTCGAAAAGCTTGTATCCTTTACTGGACTAGAAAAAGTCTGAAAAGACGAGCACCATACGTATTGAGACATGTGCTACTACGAGAGCTTCAAAGCATATTGAGAAAAATTGCGTAGGGAAACTCGTCAGCTAAGCCGGGTGATCAAAAGCCTGATTTATGCTTAATGAAAGTCATAGCGTTAAGGATTAATACTGTCGTGGCGTTGGTTGTACGGAAACCGTCGGAGGGTTTCTAAAATGGTGTGACGATATTAGTGGGGCAAATGGCCGGCGAACCATTCTCTGTACCTGAAAGGGGGTATAGTTCACGCTCCCGGGCCGGTCTGATTCTTCAAGAAACACATTGTGTTTCCATGAAGATCTATTCTTATCGTCACATGTCGCATACTTCGATTCCTACGAGTTTAATCATCTTATTGAGGAAATTTCTTTACAATTATGGTGACCTTATGCTACTAAAGTAATCAGATTTTGATGCTGTGCAAACAAAGATCCGTTGTTCTTAAATATTTGACGGATCTGTGTGTTTTCCTCTGCTACCACGACCTTGATAGCATTGGTAAACCTCGGACCTCTCTCCTTTCCGGGACAGGATCGATAACGAAAGGTTTCGGGCCGATGAAAATCATACTCTAACCGAGATTAACGAAAGTTAATTCGGCCTAATAGAAATATTCGGCATCGGCTTGGTAGAAAACACATAGCAGGCATGATCGAAGTGATGGAATTGTTTCGGAACTCGTTCCAAATTTGTCACAAAATAGGATCCTGAAAAGTGTTGTTGCCCTCTGCCAACAATGATGGATTCTGCACTTTTCGGGATCGCCTTACACCATTGCCTTTGTCTGTCCTCATGGATCTGGAAGTTTTTGCTGGAAGTAGGAAGCAAGAGTTCGGGACTTCGTACAAATCGACGTTTTGTTATTGCATTATCGAACAATTAAGGCCTGTAGGGTATGAATCAAGGAAAGTGTTTCCATTTTTTGCGATCAAAAGCCGCAGCAGGGGAAAAGGGAATTGAACAAATTATGGTCATTGGCTGGCATCTTATATGCATTTAACAACACCATAGTGGCTCTCAGTGTACAATTCAGGTCATCATTGAGGTGATCCACCGGTATATCAAGGAACTATTGTTCTATGCTCCAGCTAGAAGCCCTTGTTTCACATTATAGAGACAGAGTGGCTTTCAGTGTCCGTGGATAGGGTTTCAAAGTGTGGAAAAATCGGGCGATCAGAGAATTCTGATACTACTTTCTCCTGTAATGTGTGATGCCCTGATGAGATGTCAAAATATCGGTATTTGAATATCGCACCGAAAGGGATAGCTGGCAGATCTGTGTTGTAAGGGTTCAAAGAGTCTGGTGTTGCGAGGCTGGGCTGTGGTCTCGGTAGATCAACACTTTAGACTCTTGCGTCCAAGAAAGCCCATGTTACTCTTTCAAGGCTTTGAAGGAAAGAGGAGAGGCGTAGGGAAAATCCTAACGATTGTGGTTCTTTGAGGTAGGTGCTGATTTGGCTTTTGGCTTTTGCTTTGAGAGCCGAGAATGAAAGTGGAAATATCAATGTCGTCGTGAATTTCGATGGCTCGGCGTTCGGCTCGCGCATTCCAGGGCTTGCTAATTTTATAGATTGTTGTATGATTGATAGATACACGAGGATAGAAGAAAGGACAAAATGCTGCGTCATTTCGTCCACTGCATCCATCTCAGCATTAATCAAGCTATTGAAAGCTGTTACGCGGTGTAAAAAGCCCCATTTTAATATGAGAGCTACATAGAAGACTTTTGCCGTACTGAAATCGATGTAAAGTGGATAAAATCTGACCTACAGAAGTGTCAGTCGGACCTTGTTCTAGCACCCTTCAATGCGACACATGGTGCCAAATGGCCTATGGCAACCTTGGAATGGATATCCACCCTAAGCTTCCGAACATAACATTTCAGGCTAAATTGAAGACCTGAATCTGTACCCCGCATACTTGGGATCCGGGGACGTGGGGAAGCGGATTGTATAGTTCCACCAGTCATGTTTAGTTCAGAGCATATGGAGTACCTCTTACTTATGGGTTTCCTTTGGAAATATTTTACAGAACATCAAATTGCATGCAGTAACCACTATGCGCCTCTTTACGCCTCAAACCCTTGGTTTTTTGTTACTAGATGTAGGAGCCGCAGCTACGATTTCTACCGCCCAGAGACGGAGTATAGTCCGCTCGTTCAACCCGCACCGCAATGCGAGCTCAGCAACAACACCCCTGCAGGTTGGCAATGGCAATTTTGCTTTTGGTGCAGATGTCACTGGCCTTCAGACATTCTCTAATTTTGCCATCGAGAGCTCTTGGGCTTGGCACAATTTCAGTCTGCCAACTACTACTGGTCAAACCTCTCCTTCTGGTAAGTACTCCTTGCTTGCGAAGCTATATGGTACTAACAAGGCTATGTTTGTTAGATTTCACAGGGCTAAATTGGTGGACCCATGATCGACTTGTTAATTATGATATGCCCAACCCGGCAGAAGAAGATATTTCTAACTGGCTCATCGAAAATCCTCAAAGATTGAGTATAGCCAATATCGGTCTTCATTTCCCTGGACAGAATATTACTGAGAATGATTTGTCCTACAAGTCTCAAGATTTGGATATCTGGGAGGGAACTATCCAATCCTCGTTTTGCTACAATGGATCCAAGGTCTCTGTCCAGGTTTGGTGTGACTCAGCCGATCCTATCGTGGGGATACAGATCCAGTCAGATCTGCTGATTTCTGGAGACATGGGCGTCTTCTTTGACTTTCCAAATTCCGATACTAATAAGTTTGACGCGCCATATGTTGGTGTGTGGAATGACACCACCAACAGTACAGTGCGGATGCAATCTACACCTGACATGGCCTCGTTCGAGCACGTCCTTAACAGTAATATTAATCGATTGGGAGTTAAGTGGAATGCAGAAGGTTCTGTTTCTGGGCCTTTGTCTGGGACAAATCGATTTATTCTCACCCCTTCGGGGTCGAATACTTTGCAACTTGTGGCAGACTTTCAGCCGGCTAGCAGCGCCCACTATAACTTCCCAGCATTTGAGAGCATTGCGGCCGCGTCCAGAGAGTGGTGGGAAAATTACTGGACCTCCGGTGGCTTTATAGACTTGTCAGCGACTGACAATGTAAATGCCACTGAGCTCCAACGCCGCATTATTCTCTCGCAGTACCTTGTTGCGGTAAATGAGGCATCATATAACCCGCCGCAAGGTAAGTCATTGAATATCCTCTTTTGAAAATATGTTTGTGCTAAATTTCCTCCTAGAATCTGGTATGAGACTCTTCGTCTTAGAAACCTTACTCTGTCCGGCTACTAAAGACACCTAGGACTCGTGAATAATGGGTGGTATGGAAAGTTTCATGTGAGTTGTGTCCAGGAGTTCTGCGTCAAAGAACCATAATCCCCAGAGTACTGCCGACAGGTTATACAATACTGAATATACTTTAGCTTGAAATGTTCCTATGGCACAGTTTACAGTTTGCCCGATGGGGACACTATGATCTCCTTGCCCGTAGTGCCCCGGGCACATATCAACGATTTCTCCAGTCCAGCATTGACAGAGCTACAGCACAAGGATATGAGGGAGCCCGCTGGGGCAAAATGACAGATCCAACTGGCCGGAGTGCCCCAGGTGAAATAAACGCATTACTGATCTGGCAACAGCCACACGTCATGCATTTCGCCGAATATGTCTACCGCGCCTTCCCCCACCAAGACACACTACAAGAATGGGATGAAGTGGTCACAGCAGCCGCTGACTTCATGGCCTCATACGCGTGGTGGAATGAGACGACTAAACTTTACGATCTGGGTCCTCCAATGTACCCGGTCAGCGAGAATACAAGCCCCAACAGTACTATCAACCCAACTTTCGAGCTTGCATACTGGCGCTTTGGTCTCGATGTTGCTATCCAGTGGAAGGAACGTCAGCATGTCTCTGTACCGGAGAAATGGATGGCTGTGAGGGATAATCTCGCTCCGCTTCCTATCATTGATGGTGCCTATGCTGTTTATGAAGGCATCCCTGATATGTGGAAGGCGAATAGTACAACGGTACAGGATCATCCGGCTATGATTGGTATTTATGGCTTGCTTCCACCTCCTTCGACTGGTGCACCACTTAACCTGACTACTATGCGTCATACTGCTGAGCTTATAAAGGAGCTTTGGGACTTAGGGGATTCTTATGGGTGGGACTTTAGTATGTTGGCGATGAATAGTCTGCGCCTTGGAGACGTGACTCAGGCTATTGCGTATCTTCTGGATCCGTACTATGTTTTTGATGATGCGGGTTATGCTGAAGGAGGAAGTCGAGTCCCCACTCCGTATATGCCTGATGCTGGTGGTTTGTTGTTGGCAACGGCTATGATGGCTGGAGGCTGGGATGGAGATGAAGGTCCTCATTTCCCTGGAGATTGGAATGTTACAGTTGAAGGCTTCAGTCCCAGCCTCTGAGGCTAGATCGATGTTTTACAAAGCGGTTGTCCATTCCCGTAAAGGACAAATCGAGATATCAGAACAATAAAGCAAATGAGTTTGATGCACAGAAAAACAGAAATATGTATAATGTACAATATAGATGACACATGATAAGAAACCCAACTCCCGACAATGGTCTTACACTCTTTCTTCCCTTGCAAAGTATCTCAAGAGTGATATTCCCCTCACCACTTCTTCTTCTTCTCTGGAGGCGGCGCCTCGCTCTGTCCAAACGAACTGATCAAGTCCAAAAGGTTATCCTCCTCCTCCTGGTCGGCCTTCTCCTGGGCCTTGGCAGCCTCCTCCTGAGCCTTTGCAGCAGCAGGATCCTCCTCCGCAGCAGGGGCACTGGCATCGAAGCTCCGGCCGAAACGCGATCGGAAAGCAGCGAGTCGACCAGCCTCGTCATCCTCAACATTCATAAGCTTGCTGCTAGAAGGGTTCCACAGGAGCGAGTTGCGGGTATCACGCGCCGAGCGGTACACAGGCACGGGAGAGGTGGTGCGGTGGGTGAACGCGCTGCCGTCGGAGAGCGTGACGAGCTGAGTGAAGGTGTAGGGACGCTTAGGACGGCGGAGAAGGGTAGCATGTCGGCATTGCGAGCAGATGAAGGATGTAGACTTGGTTTGGGTGGAGGTGATTTGGCTGGAGGGGAGGATGGTGCTTGTTGAGCTGGATATTGTGGCCGCGGTGCGGCGAAGGGTGGTGTGCATCGACATTAGGTCGGAGGTGCTGCGCTGCAGCTGGTTGCCTGGGTCGATTTGGTATCAAAGGATCGCACTGGCCCTCTGGGTGGCGTATGCAGTGGGCTGGAATGCGATTGGGAGAGGGTGAAGTTGATGCTATACAACTTCCGTTGCGGAAGAGAAATTATCGCGGGTTATGTAAGCAGCCCGGAATTTTTGCGGACTTTCAAGATTTGGAGGAACTTGCTCGTTTTGAGACTCGTAACGGAGTCTTTGGCATGAAGCGACAGTAATTATAGACCTGCGCTCATCTTCAATCTCTCTGTGTGGTCTTCCTGTGCGCCGAGCGGCGAAATCACTAGGTTTAATCGGCGACATGAAGCTGTCGGTCCCGCGACTTGCGGCCCGCCACGGAGGTAAGTTTCGCTGTTTGTTTATCAAACCTTTCTCTGGTGGATAATGTCTAAATTTATTCAGCTTCTCTAAACTCCGGGAGCCAATACATACCTTCGCGCAACCTTTCGTTACTTCAGACTCACTCCGTGTGGCCATCCCACCAGCATAATCTACCATGCTCCCGACGAAATATCACCAATGCTACGGCTTCCAAGGCCCACGAAGCTCAATCAACACCTACAAACGAATCAGCGCAATCATCAAACACTAATACACCAACTAAAACCTCCTCCGCATCCTCTATATCCGAACACGTGCGCCTTCTCATGCGCCGAGTCCCCTACCCCGTCGCCATAATCACAGCAACAGATCCCAGCGGCGCCCCAGATACATCTTCGTTCCGCGGCATGACAGTATCCTCTTTCAGCACAGTCACCCTCACACCAAACCCGGTCATCTCGTTCAACGTGCGCAGACCATCCGAGACATTAAACGCTCTTCTCGCCTCACAACGATTTCTGGTCCATTTACTTGCTCCGGGATCCGCAACTGCTACACTTGCGCGGGATTTCTCGAAGGGCAATACTACACTTGCCAGTATATTGAATGGGCACGGTGATTTCGAATTCAGCGCTTTGCCCGTTTGTCCAGAGGGGCAGGACTTGGGATCTGAGAGACCTCTTCCTATTTTGAGGAGGAGGGATGGCTCAAATGAATTAATGAAAGATGGAAGGAATGCTGATTTTCCTTTCGTACTTGAATGTACACTCCACCCGCAGAAGATTGATGTGCAGGACCACTCGATTGTGCTGGGGACTGTTGTTCGTGCGATTGAGGCCGAGGACATCGCACTTTCAGAGCGAAAATGCGCGCAAGAAAGTGGGGATGAGCATTCGGCGGAACATTTATGCCTGTCCTATGCTAATACTAAGTTTTGGAAGATGGGTACTGAGATTTGAGTTGGAGAGCGGTTGAATATACCATGTTAGGCTGTGTTATGCTGCGCTTTGGCAGAGCGCGGTAATGTACATTATCAGACGAAATTCACTACTAACCGGGTTTGACTGGTGCTGCAGTTCCAAGTTGTCCATGTAGACACTCTTTTACATCAAACACGGTGGACGAGGAAAGTTGTTTCAATAGCACCCATCCGGGCTCTTGGGTACCTATGGATGATGGTGACAAGCTTGGAATTGGCTGGAGATGCAAATGCCCGCGGATGTTCTGGGTATAAAGCTGGTTCATAATGATAGAATGGTTGGCAGGGCCATTCGCAGATCTACTGTCGTTCTCAACTCAAGCAACTTAGCCCGGCACTACAAGACCATTCATTGTCACAAGGTATATGCAGGTACTTGCTGGCCTACCTGAAGATGTTTCAACCACGTCAAGGATTGCCTAGTTGGATTATAGATAAGTCGAGGAGAGGTGAGCCGTCGACTACAGGCCCATACTAGCATCACCTTACTTCCAAGGTTGACCCGTGGATCTTGTAAGCCAGCTGGCATGACTTCATTGGGGGAAATTTTGTCATTGCGGGTCTACTATTGTCTCGTGAACTACGTCAGTGTAGAAATAAAGATTTTGACTTATATGGGAAATAGCCCTTTCTTGGGTGTAAAGGCCAAAGAAGCTGAATATTTACTCCGGAACCTTCAAATGCCTTACATATCCTGAGAGGAAGCGAAACCTAGTTGTTTAACATAGTACTTGCTTTAAACCCCTTTCTAGCATTGATAACCAACAACAGACAGCCCTAGAGGCTACAGCTCCGTCTGAACGCAGTGTCTTAGTACCTCTGGGGAAAAAAAAAGTAAGAAGGTTAGTAAGAATCTTGCAAACAGGACACTTTTCTTACATCAAACACTAATTTTCCATCTCTGTTTGCGATGAGTTCATTCAATTCAATGCCCTGCATCTCTTTGAAGCCCCCGTCTTCCATCGGCAACATTCCCACCAAACGGGTGCTTTCGAGGTGAAGGTTCTTGGCAGAATAGCTGACGTTTTTACCACCCCAGGTGAACCACCCTAATATCGTTTAGCGGTTATAACATAGAGAAGAACAGGCGGTGGAGATAGAAAATATACCATCATGGTTGCCAATGTAGTCATCCAGTCTTAACCTAGCAGGAGACAAGCCACCAGCTTCATTCTGGGCACGGCAGACTAGGTAGAGGCCGTCCGCTTCAGTCTGAATACGAATATCTGTGCAGCTGTTGGAGAACGACATTGTGTTGATTATAAGTGAGGGAACAGGAAGATAGTGTAGGAAAAGAACATGGAGAAGGACTCATTATTTATACTTAGGACAGGAGTCAAAGTGGATCTAGAACAGATCGGATCAAGGATCGGAGCTGAAACTACGGTGTGTTGGCTAGCGTCGATGGACCTACGTCCTGCATGTCTTCACGGACCGTAGGAGCCAATTATACCTTACGGCTGATTTCTACATCAGGAAAAAGTCGTCAATTCCAAGATTGTCATCAAAACTTGAAAGGATGCCCCCCTTGACTGACGTGATGGTGCATAATTTAGGCTAGCTGGCATGACTTCATTGGGATATTATTCTGCAATCTGGGTCTACTGTCTCGTACGCTGCATCGGTATACAATATGAAGGACTTCACTGGTATGGAAACAACTTCCGTGAGCATGGAGACCAATAGAGGCTAAAAATGATTTCGGGACTTTCAAATGCCCCATATACACTGAGAGACACTCTGTGAGCGTGAAATTCAGGCTCTACCACAGCGCCTGCGTTGAAAGCCTTGGAGCCTAGCTTTGAAACCCGACTACAACACGACAGGCAACCCTATAGAGTCCTAGCCCCGCGGCTCCGCCACAATGTTATTCCTCTGAGCCGCTAGAACTGACTTTAACGACTAAAAGAACTAGTTATTAAATATTCTTGGAAAAAGGAAATACCATTCTTACCGATAAACCAGTTGCCCATTCTCGTTCCCGATGCGGTCATTCAAGTCAATGCCCTGTCTGTCTCTATACCCTCCGTCTGCCTTGGGCAAGTCCGCGGTCAAGTAGGCTCCCTCGAGGCTAATGTTCTTGGCAGACCGGCTGAAGTTTACACCGTCCCATTCGAACCATCCTAGTGTCAGATATTAGCGGGTTTAATCTAGAAAGGAACGGACAGTGGAGAAAAAGAATACCATCGCTATTGCCAATAAACTCATCCAGGTTTATCTCAGTAGATTGCCAGCCACCAGACTCATTTTGGGCACGACAGAACAGGAAGAGACCGCCTTCTTTAGTCGCAATGCGAAGGTCTTGGCTGCTTTGAGAGAATGCCATCTTTCAAGATTGTATGATTTTAAGTGAGGGAATAAGACGACTATGGAAATTAGAGCGTGAAGAAGAAAATGAGCTTATTATACCCGCGAGGGGAATCAAACTTTGGAAGTGGATCTAGATACATGTAACAGATCGGGCAAAGAGTCGGAGCTGAGGTTCCAAATGGTGTGCTGGCTAGCGTCGACAGATCCGCAGCCTGAATATCTTCACAGGTCATAGGAGCCAATGATACCTTATAGCGGATTCCCACGTAACTGAAAGAAGTAGTCAAATCACCGTCACAAGAGGGGCCCGTTATATCCTTCCTCTTTTAACTGATGTGGATCTTCCAAAACTCGATCTTCCAGGCCAGCTGGCATGACTTAATTGGGGAAATATGCCGCATTGCGGGTCTATTCTCGTGCACTGTGTAAGTCGGTGTAGAATTACAAGCAACTTTAAGGCTCACCAGTATGGAAGAAATTCCTTCGGTGAGCATGAAAACATCGAGACCAATACAGCTCAAAATCAATTCGGGACTCTTTAAATGCTCTGTAGACTATATAAGAGAGAGACATTGAGAGAAAGTGAAAGTCAGTGCTCTATCACAGTAACTGCGTGGCAAGCCCTGAAGCCCACCATTCACAACAGACTTTAACACAACAGGCAGCCATGGAGAGTAATAGGTAGTAGTTCCGCCTCGAGATTTTCCATAGCACGCTGATTTACGAGATGGTGAAGCTTGGCGGTGGCGGGGTTCATAGTAGGCCCCTCTTTTTAGAACAAAAATTCTCGCACATATATGTGTTCAATTGTATCAGAAATTCCTATATCTTTAGAAACATGCATATATTACGAAGAAATAATGGCTTTCATAGTGACTCACTTTTTAGTGTTGTGGGTGCGCTAATCGTTGATGGTATGGAGCAGCTTTGGACGAAGGACCCAAGATTGCAGCTTGGTATATAGGACTACGAAAAGTGTATAAGGCGGTCAAAAATCAGAGTTACTTGCCATAAACCCATGCCAATCATTTTCAACATTAAGTTAGGGTTCCGTGGCGGCCACTAAGACCTAGCGTATTTCCCAAACCTAAGCTTTTTCGCTTCCCAGAATTGCTAGAAAATATGACTAAATAAAGATAACCAGCCAGTCTTATCTTCCCACCATGACAGTGACCTTGCGAATCAAAGGCAGTGCAGTATAAGGCGAGTCCGTATACCTAGAAACTCCATCAACAATATGTATGTTTTTGTTAGGATACATTGTCCTGCATTGTTATTATCAGCAAGGGAGGAAAAAAATTCTAAGTGAAGGACATAGACTTATTATTTATACCCGTGATGGGAGTCAAAGTGGCCTCAAAAATTAGGTTCATATAAATGATACAATACAGTATATAAATATGTTTAAGAATTCGAGCTAAAGTTATGTATGGTGTTGGCCGTCGATGGATCTACATCCTGCATGTGTCTTCACAAGTCTTAGGAGCCAACAAGACCTTATAGCCAGCGAATTTCTATATCAGGGAAGAGGCTTTCGTTACCATTGTAGGATAGATACACTGCTCTAAACTAGCGTGAATCATCTAAACTAGATGCCATGACTTCATTGGGGAGATCTGGCATTACAAGTCTATTGTCACGTGCACTGCGTTGGTATAGCTTCACTGGAATGGATTAAATGAGCAGGACGGCTAATAAGGGTACGAAAAGCCCGATTTGGGACTCTTCGATCACCCCATGTACTATATTAGGAGGGAGCAAAAGCTAGTGCTTTATCACAACAACTGCGTTGAAACCTTAGAGCCTAGCTAGTTTTGACCACCGACTGTAGCAAAACTAGAGAGTGACAGCTCCATTGAGTCATACCTAAGCGCTGGAACGAACTCGTTAATAAAATTCTTGCAGAAAAATTACCATCCTCACCTGACCAATTTCCCACCCTCATTCGCGATGTACTCATTCAAGTCAATGCTCTGTCTATCTCCAAACCCTCCATCTTTATCCGTCAAGATCGCCGTCAAGTTACTTCCGTCGAGCTGAATATCCTTGGCAGACTGGCTGAAGTTTACACCGTCAAACATGAAACGCCCTAATATAGGTAGTATTAGTGGTTGCAATTCGCAACATGGACAGGGAGGGACGGCGGAGACAGGAACCATACCATCGTCGTTACCAATATGTTCATCCAGTCTGAACTCAGCCTGAGGATAGCTACCATACACATCTCGGGCATAGCAGACTAGGTAGGGGCCATCTTCTTTAGTCTGAATATGAACTCCTGTGCAGCTTTCGAAGAAAGACATTTTGTATGATTATAGGTGAGTAGGGAGAGGGTGTAGGAAATGGGCATGAAGGACATGAACTTATTATTTGTACCCAGGAGAGTCGAAGTGGATCTAGGTGCATGTGATAGATCGGGTAATGATTGGAGCTGAAGTTACGGTGTGTTGGCTAAACGATAGATATGCATCCTGCATGTCTTCATAGGTTGTACAGCGCCGGGACTAGCTGATTTGTACATTGTAGAAAACCAATCAAATGCCGTTTATGATGCACCTCTTACATGACTAAGGTGGTGTCGCTTGGAGGCTGGCTGATCTCATGCACCTGGATCACAATAGGATACCTATCTTTCATCGACATCACGGAGTTGAAGTTGCATCATATAAAGTTGATCCATGCAGGGGCAAATTGGTGCACGGGATTAATCCACAGTTTCCTCCACCAAATGCCTGATCTACATCTACATATTGAGGCGCTTGATTAACTTGCCCAGTCTTTTGATCAGGTCCTCTCAATTAAACTTTGGAAAGATACTTCTTCACTCAGTGTGCAAATGGTTAGAGAATCATGTAGATCAAAGCCAGCCCTGGAGTGAGTGGGTCTGCTAAGGTGGGGATCAGTGAGCAGCCTAGGTGTTCATTCTATGCAGTCAGTGCGGGGAAGGGAGAGAGTCACCTTAACCCTGGAAACGCCAGCGAATGAAAACCTAGAAGCCTTGAAATGAATGTACAAGTTGCTTCGCTCAGTTTTGACTTGAACTACAGGTAATTTTGAAAGGCTACACAATGGCATGAACTGGTGGTAATAAATGTAGAACAAGCTTTTGATCTTAAGAACAGAACTGCGATTCATCTCACTTCAACCGAGCCTATCCGACCTGTATAATCGTACCGCGAGATACATGTCCGGTAATAACCAAGAACCGAAGACTGTCGAGAGGTTCAGGGATTAGGAGATAAGTAGGAGCTGCAAGACAATGACCACAACCAGATGTAACAAAGGCACAGGCACAAACATGATGGACGAGGCATTTGAAAAGCAAGCGAAATCAAAGACCCAATAAGGCCACCGCGTATGAGACCGGGAACCAGTCATCATATGGGCCAGTTTTAAGGCTGAGACCTTCATGGAACTTTCTCAATCGCGCGCAGACTTGGGACTGCCACTTCCGCTGCCGCTGCCGCTGCCACCGCTACCACTGCCACTACCGGCTCCGCTACCGCGACTCGTTGCTCGTTGAAAAGGGCTCAACGAAGGACGGCCAGTCTGGTACAGAAAACTGTTGTTATCCGAGCCAGAATGTTGCTTTTCAGACATCAACTCGGCCAGGTCGAATTGAAGGGACGGGAAGCGATTAGGCTCGAAAAATTCCGAGCCATACAAGCTGCTGCGGGTAGAGCGGTTAGAGAACGAGCGATCTCGGTTATTGATTTCAGATCCGAAGTACGAATTTCCATTGCCGAACGGAGAAGTCGGGAACTGGGACATGAATGCGTCTTGTACAGGGCTGGTCGGGTGCGAAGATGTAGCATGAACTGGTGAGGAAGAATTCTGCAGAGGACTAGACCTGGCTGGAGGAAAGCTGAGTGCCAACAGCGAGCGGCCATTGGGACCATTTGCAGTAGACGTGTTTATCTCAGCCAGAGGATTTGTTCCTGGCAGATTACCCTCGGGAGTAAGGGGACCAGAGTCCATAAGCATCTGTTGCTGCTGCTGTTGGATAGACTGCTCGATCGCAGATGCCTGCTGCCAAAGCTGACCGGTACGCAGTTGGAAATCTTGCACGGATTGACTAATGCTCGCGAATTGCTCATGGAAGCTTATCTCCATCTTGGCTTGATCTTGTTCCCGGGCAAACTGCTCAGCAGCGCGACGTTCCCGCTCGTTCAATCCTTGGGCATTGGCAGAGATTATGCGCTCGTACTGCTCATTGACGCGAGTCCGGCGGCCCTGAAGACGCTCCCGCTTCTGGATAGTCATATTCAGTTCTTGCTCCAGCGACGAAACCTGCTGGGCTGCAGCAAGGCGAGCCTCCTGTAACTCCTCCTTTGCCTGGTTGAATCGCTCCAGTTCCCGGTCAAAGTCGGCCTTTTGCGCATTCCACTGCTCCACTTCTTCCTCTGGAATTTTCTCCATACTGTCTAATTGTACTTCGAGCGCCGTGGTGGCTTCCTCCGTTTGTCGAATGTTTCGCTCCAGTTGAAGTGAGCGCTGCTTTTGTTTGTTCTCATCGGTACCGCTTTGCAAGCGATGGTTATAATTGTCTAGCTCCTTCCGGATTCTCGAGATGAGAAGCTTGTGGTCGTTCTTTGTCTTTTTCAATCGCGAGCGCTTCTCGTTCAATTTGGCTTCGGCGTTGTTGATGGAATTCTTCAGCGTCGTCGAAGGAGAGGAAGGTCTATAGAGTGGCTGTGGGGGTGTCGGTACTGCTGAAACAGCTAGTCGATTGGTAAGACACATGTATGACTCCAAGTATTCTACTGCTTCCTGGGGAGACTTACCTTGTTCTGCGTCAGCTGTCGCAGGTGTTTTGACGCTCATGACGCATATTTCCTCGTCAGTATCGCTACGCACAAAGGAGCACGTATAAGCACAATTGGGAGCAAGACCGGAGACCTCGCCCCGCCATTGTACCATGCTCGGCCCCTTC
Source organism: Penicillium sp. S1602 (assembly GCA_023626355.1). Lineage (NCBI taxonomy): Eukaryota > Fungi > Ascomycota > Eurotiomycetes > Eurotiales > Aspergillaceae > Penicillium > Penicillium sp. S1602. The sequence goes on from JAMAGW010000002.1 coordinate 1,521,653, forward strand.
GAGGAATCCGACACCCGAACAATGGTCGCAGTAGCCCAAAGAGCCCCGTTCACGCAAACGTAAAACGGCTCCACATCACCTTCTAAGCGACCAACTTCACCAGAGCCATCATCGCTGAGATCGCCGGCGGCAAATTTGATCGAAGAACTATCCACATCCGTAATCCATACCAATCCATCATCCAGGGAAACACCTTGCAGATCCTCCTCGGTCATTGTCATACCACACGTCGTTTTTGAAGATGCTCGTGAGTGCTCGTATTCTCGCATGATGGTGACCTTTGTACTGGCGAGAGCGGCCCAAAACGGTTGGCGACTTCGAACTTGGTTGGCTTGCCTCCTGCGTTTTTTGGCTGAAGTTAAACGATCCTTGCCATCTTTGATAAATTGACCATCTGGTCCCACGAGTGAAGAAGAAAGACTAGCAGCCGACTCGAGTGCAGAATCCGGCTGACCCTGCGAGCCCGCAGAAGCCTCCGTATCCCCGCGTTTACCACTCCTCGAAGGTGCAGGAGCCCGATTCTTCGCCATCGAACGTCGTGCCATGGCCGTCCCCGCTTGTGCTAATATATGTACGGCGAGAAGACTCCTTAGCCAACTCGGAGACGTTGATGATTCGGTACGTCGGAATTCGGCGGGAAGGAGACTCGAAAATTGAGAGAGCAGATCCGGACTGATAAATTTGGCGGAAACGAGGTGTCCCACCACGAAGTCTTGAATACCCTTGCTGCGAATGATATGAAGAAGCAGAACAATTCCAACACAGAGACCATTGACCCCGCCGTTCTTTCCGGATCCTCCGCCGCCTAGCGTAATGGCGACCTGGACATGGGCGAGATCGATTGCGAAATTTTGAGCCCAGGTCCACATAAAGAGACCCCAGAAGAGAAGACAGAACGTATCCATGGCCATCATCGTCCCTAGAGATGGTGTACCAGCGGGACCCTGAAAAATGTCGAAGTTGGCAGACAGAGATCCGGCAGCAGCGCCACTGGGAGGCATGAAAGTCAAGGATGCGAACAAGAACTGAACGAGCGTGAGGACCATCGGCGGGAGTTGTAGCAGAAAAATCAAGATAGCGATAGTGTCGTACATAGGGCAGGATTTGAGGATGGTAGACGCGAGTTGAAGCGGGTTGATTGAAGCGTTTGACCCAGATCGTCTTCCGGAGCCAATGCGAGAAGCCGTACCTGTCATGCCACCATTCTGCGACACAACACCGTTAGCCTGGCCCGATGCCATATCCACACTCTTGCTATGCCCATTCGCCATCACACGGCCATTGCTATCCGACTTCGACCCATCCGCACCCTTGACGCCGGCCACTGGAGAGGTTACGGCGGTATCGCTTGTGGAACGATTGGCGGACAGGTCGACAGGCGCGGAGGCAGCCGCGGAAGCGGCGCCGTTGGCGGGCGAGCCGTTGAGGTGGCTACTGGATTTCTGTTTGGTTACTTTCTTGCCGGGGCCGACGAGGCCATTCTCGTGTCGATTGCTCTGGTTCTTCCTACCCGCAGCAGATGAGCGTGGCATGGGCGAGGGGCCCGAAACCCAGGTCCGAGTCAGCTTGGCGGGACAAGGCCAAGGACTGGGACCAGGCTGGAAGAGGAGGGATGGGCGAAATAGAAGGAAAAGAACACTTCTCCCAAGGTGTCCGGAACTAATGTCGAATGGAGAAAGTGAGAATGTGGGGGAAAAGGAAAGGGAAAAACGAAGGAAAGTGGTACGGAGAAGAGAGAGGAAAAGTGTATGAGGTTTGGAGGCAGAGAAAGAAACCGGTAACGTATCGTAAGGAAAAAAGGGTGTCGATCATGGAGTATCGGGAAGGCGGTACCTGCCGCTTTTATCTCGAATTTGTTCAAGTAACTCTTAGTCAATTGATTCCCTACGTGACATTACTATTCTGAATCGGTTAATTACCTCCAGGGATCTATCCTTCATTACCTTTCTTCACGGCTATCTTGTCTTGACCCTGAAATCTAATTTTGGTGGCGTCCCGTTCGACCGATTCTGGTTCTTCAATGTATAAATCCACCCCTTTATACGTTGCAGCTCCAAGTAATGCACCCCGAATAGCTATGCATCGATTTATGGGTAAGGAAGCGTTTTTGATTATCTCTTTCACTTGTAAAATGACTTTTTATGACGGTCTCGATCTGAGCTAGTTACATTTGGGGTGTTTCAGTTTCTGCCAGGTATTCGTTTACAACGCAGTACAAGGTTGATCCGGCCCCGTATAATACCTGCAGTGTTCATAGGACAACATGCACGGGCAGACTCAAAAAGCGGCACCAAGATGTTGAACCCTATCCGACATTCGGGATCGCCATTTGCTATCAGACTGCCGACCAACCGTTCTCTAGGGCTTGTGTGCTGCGGGGTTGTCCTTGCGGTAAACCTGGGGACATGCATGGCGACACGAGTCCTCCAAGCCAGCGGATGATCATTGGGGGATTATTCTCTCGGATGAGCAAACTTGCAGAAAACTACGCAACAAGGCTAGATCGACGGGTGGCCTCATACTAGGTGTTTACAGAAATTTTCCCAGACTCTTCACATGCTCGGCCCTGGGTTTTTGGAGGCTCCGCTCCCACGCAATGACCAAGACATCGCAGGGTGGAGAAGAGGCTGCGTGGTAGAGACACCGATCGCATATCAGATTTTCCTAAGCAGATCCTGTGTGACACGAGGACGGCCCTGACAAGGTATGTTAGAACCCCAAAATCCTCTCCAGATCAACTTCAACCCCTCCCGAGGATGGATTTGCGTCTTGGCATCAAGGTTTCGCTGGTAGATCAGCCACCGATGCGGTATGGATCGGCGTCTCGGCCGGTCTTGGACAGGCTTGTCTGTCCACCTTTTCTATTTGCAGCGGTGGCATTTTCAGACCCTGCGCACTTGGGAGGTCGATCACCTCAACGCCATTCATGATCAGTTTCTTCACGTAGGCTATCAGGCACAAGAGCAAGAGCCATAGATTTACCGGCTCGAGCGGGATCCATCGCGCCACTTACCCGATTTGACTTTTCGTTCCCCTTGGACCCGATAAGTTAAAAAACGGTTCGACACACTTATGCCGATCTTCTATTCGCACTGGACGTTGGTCGCTCTCCACCCGGCTTGGTATCATCTCCGACTGCCGATTTTATTCTACTTGTGTACATTGTAGTACATTCTACGCACACAGGTCTTAGTACTTTTCTTCCCACAAATCAAGTCGATAAACAGAATATCTCTTAATAGTCTTTCAGCCACATTCCAATGCACGGACACTATTCAATCATTTACTTGGATGGCGGTGTGTCCGGGCATGATTGAGACTTCTCCTAGCGTCCCGCGTTTCATACCAGGCAATCATGTTCAAAGAATAGTATTGACGTTAATACTCTTGGGAAATCATTCTCAGAATACCAGTTGATTTATCACCGATACGATATGTAATGTCACTGCCTAGGTGGCACACTGTGTTTTTACATAGGGCGAGCCCAGGAGGCCCTGGGGCAAATTTCTAGCTTAGACCGGGTCATGCATTCTACCTAGTCGCCTTAGTATCAATAGTCGTTGCCTTAAAATATCATAGAACAAATCAAGGGGCTTCGCAAACACATTCAGCATTCGAAGCTCCAAATACTCTGTGAGACATCTCATATTGAAAAGAGATGACAGATGCCTCATGTTGCTAGGTAAATCCGCTCGGGGAGCCGAGCGTTGTTGGGCTCATCCCAAAGGAACAGATGAGAATACTTTGAGACAAAATTCCAAAAAAAAACCCCTCTTAATGCACATGTCATAGGATATGAAGACCCGTGGACTTTATTATCTAGCTAGTCATCATCGCCGTTCACCTCATCGTCTAGATATTCTTCCTCATAATCCCTTCATCTTCATCGTCACCTAAATAGTTATATTCTTGCCATTCTTCTTCCTCGTCACCATTCTTGCCATCATCTCGGCGACTATCAGGGGCTTCTTCCTCTGTCGCATCTTCCTGTATGCTCATATCAAGCCCAGCCTTCTCCCGCCGAGTATATGTGCTTCCCGGTACATATCCACATATCGACAACCAGGTACGCAGTAATGGTTGTATGGGACGAAGAGGAGTCAGCTCTAGAAGGGTTTGAATCCTCGTTTAGAATGTACATACTGCATGTTTAGTTTGGTAAATCCCACTCGGGATGCCGTGTCCCTCTAGCGTTCTATTAGAGCGTCGATCCTCTGATAAGCACACGAGACTTCGATCAATATTCAGGTCATGGCTCATGTATCAAGATAGTAACTATACATTGTACTATACCAATTGAGCTTGGTGTGTTTGAGGAGAATGCCTTAAGACAAGGGCTTGATGCCATATTTATACAGGCTTGGGAACCCCTCCTTCCCGCAGAGTATCAGGTGTCAAGGATTTTCACACATGTCATGGCAGATTAATAGAATTTCTATAATGACTCCGAATTTAGCTGTGGCCCATCACTAGAACCTTTATGGAAGTTTACTAGGTGTCGTACATTACTGATTACACCCGCCGGAGCACGCGGTGCTTAGGCTGGTATGACATTCGAACAGACATGCATGGATATGTATCTTGACTCACTTATTTCGCATTAAAGGGTCACTATTTGAGCCTCTATACTCATTGAATTTCCTTTGACAGGTGGTGACGTTCTCTTTCAGTTGCGGCCGTTTTTGTTAGGCGCTTGAACTCAGGCTCACTTAGTAACACAATCTGGGCTCAGCTCATTGAGCAGCTCCTTACACTCATGTAAGAGATGTGATGTTCAGATTAGTGACGCTCAATCAGCACTCATGATATGTACAGCAGTTTCAACCAAACTTCAGTTTTGAGTTCGGATCTAAAAGACAAACCCATTGAGATTCGTCTCCCGCTCCAAGTTCCACGCTCTTTTAATCAGTTGATTGACGTGTGCGACATCTGTGAATCCACCATAGGTAGCAAGAGCCTTCGTCTTTTTCTCAATCTCCTCCCTAAAGAAATGTTAGCCTTTATTCGCAAGCCAAAATACCATTAGAGACCATACTTTGTTAGAGGAAGCTCAGGATCTCCCTTCGCAAATTCAGCCGACTCAGTAAACTTCTCCCCAGTTTTGCACGTAACAATAACAATTCCCTGCCACTGTTTAGGAAACCGGCTCTCAATCTCCTCATCCAGCTCCATAGTGACCCGTTTCTGAAACTCCCGCAACGAAGCATCCACCAAATCGTCTTCCGTGAAATCAGTAATCATAGCCTGTCCCTTCTTAGCCGCAACAGCCAAAACGAATCCCATCGAGAATTTGCTCTGGTGAACCGTTTCACCAGCTCCACTAAGGCCGAGCACATTAAGCGCAGCCTGATAAGTGCGCGCAACTACCGACTCGATATCATCGAACGCAACATTGTTCTTCTCCATTAGACTCAGCAGCGCGTCAACACTAGGATGCGTATGTCTGCACGAGGCATGCCACTTGAAACTGGAGCTGAGAATTGCCCAGTCGAAACCCAGATTTTGATCGATTGCCTCAGGGAATGTTTCCCCTGGAACTAAGGCAATGCCCATTGCCCGTGGTCCTTCGAGGATATCTCGAGGTCCAAGAAGGCCGTCGCGAGCGGAGTATGCTGCAAATATCCCGTCAAAGCAGGCCTTGCCAGTGTGTACTTGCTTTGAGTGTGTTGCATCGAGAAGAAACTGCCAAAGACCTGCTGCTTGTGTACCGGCTGTTCCAATTGCTGATAGGGTTGCTGCTGCGTTGAGCTTTAATAGGTGAGCGGCTGCGGCTGCAACTCCGATGACGCCGCCTGTGGCTGTACTGTGAAAGCGCTAATTTAAATGAGCTCAAATTCCCTAAAGAAGGGAATGGTTATGGTGTTTTAGTAAGTTACCTCATAGTGACTTTTGCCCAAGTATTCTCCAACCCGGCAACCAACTTCATAACCGACGACACACGCCGTGATGAATTCCTCACCTGTAGCCCCAACTTCTTGTGCTACAGCTAGAGCAGCCGGGTAGATAACAGTAGCCTAGATATCAGTTAACAAAATCCATCCAACACATGTAATTAAAAGACTAGAAACTTACAGGGTGCATGATGCTCCGATTATGGAGATCATCCTGCTCGACCACATGAGACGAAGCACCATTAACCAGACTAGCAAAGGCAGGACTGGTCGTGAAGTTCAATGAACCGTCAACTAGTTCACTTTTGCCATTCGAAGGACCCATCTGGCGAGCGAATTGAGCTATGGCGGAAACGGCGGGATGATGACGACCGGCAATCGTACAGCCTAGCCAATCTAAAAAGAAATCTTTGGTCTTCTGGACAACATCTTCGGGAATATCTTTGTACTGTAGACTAGATGCCCATTTTGCTAGATGCTCGGTACGTGTGTCACCCGACGGTGCAGCTGATTTAATGGGTTGGGACATGATGAGGTGGATCGATATCTGAACGTGAAGTTTGAAACGGAATATCTCGCTTTCAGTATCAATGTTAAGTACACTGATAGATAAAGGAGGGGCGGCGCAAAGATGGCTGGTTTGTACCCCATCAGACCTTCCGAGGTAAAAGCCGATCCAAGTAGGCGACTTAGGCTGGTGGGGCAGTGGTGGATCTGTAGAGACGATTCGATTGGGTTTGGCGGGAGTAATCGCGGGGTGCAGCCGATGAATGCTTTTCTTCTACAAGATCGATTCTAGTGATGTGGCTTTATGCTGGAATTAGTATAGGAGCATAGGAGGCATATCATTGATTCCGAGGAACTTTATGTTGTTATCTCTAATACAGACGTCTAGTTCCATTACATCCCGAGGTCATTGGGACCACGAATCATTCTTCGCAAGAGGCCCTGAACATATCACATACATACAGGCCTCTCACAGCGGGTGACCGGAATCTATTGCTTTGCAGAGCCGGTGTCCTCTACTGCATCAGCTCGATCCCAGCTCTCAATTTCAAGGGTCCGGACTCGGCTCTCAATATCCAAAATCCGCTGCTGCCATTCCGACTTTGATTTCTCCTGCAGGTCCCAAATCGTCTTGAATTGCTTGAAAATAAATGGCGGAAGCTGAGAGGCTTTTTGGTTCTTTTGGTAGTCATAAATGACGTTTTCCTCATGACACCGAGCCGCGGGCCGTTGGCGAGCTTCGGATAAGATCATGACATGCAGCTGAAAGCCGGATTGCGGCGAAAGTGGTGAAGCAGGGTCGTGGACAAGTTTTTGGTAAACAGTGATCTTATCAGGGGACTTCATGGGCTGCAACATTTTCAACGCGTTAGTCAGATGGCTTAGCCAGGCATGTTGCTTAACATACAAACTTGTAGTCAATCTTCATACTTCTCAGTATTAGCCCAATTCCGGTTGAGCTGACCATGTTTAGCCATTCCTTCTTGTGCTCGGGATCGATATAAATGCCGATGTTGCGTGTCCAATTTACTCGAGCGGTTTCGGCGTATCTGACATATGTGACGTTGTTGACATGTCCTAATCAGGGACCTATTAGTTGCACTGGATTGGAAACACAATCATATATTGCAAGTCAAAATGCGAAGTTCATACCCTGGCAGTATGTTAGTATGATTCAAAGCCGACGCCAGCCGAGACGCATCGAATGCGATGTACAAAGAGCATAATCTTACCATGATATCCTGTCCAACCAAATATAGCAAACACGTCAGCTCAAAAATCCTTTATTTAGATGTAGGGCGCGATAAGCATTGAAACCATACCTGTTCACCCCACACCACATTATGCCGAAACAGGCCTCGTCGCTTCTCGTCGGTCAAGAACCCCTCGCCCCCTGCGAGCAATTCACGCCAGTCTCTCGCTAATTGCTGAAGAATCTGGCCACCTTCATCGATCTGGGCTGGCTTAAGGCCAAACATCATACATCTCCCGATTCGCCTTTTCATCATTGTGAGCCATCGGGGGTCGATTGCGTGCGGACGTGCGGCTGAGCTCTCGGGGATCGGGGCTTGGGCATTCTGTACTGTGGTCGCTGAGAGAAAGCGACGTGCGGGAAGTGAATATGTCGGTCGAGACAAATGCCTCGAGAGGGCAGATCGAGATATCATTGTTGTGAGCTGGTGCGGAGTTGGAGAATCAATTGTTGAGTCCGGTTATCGCATAACCGCGGCCAAATCGCATGCCGGAGCTTGGGCCATGACTCGGCTAGAACCCCGCCCCCAAGACAATAGTGATGGCCCAGGGTATGCCAATAGGTCATGCATGAAAACGTATTACTTAGGAAGGTCATAGTGATTTCGGTTGTGACTTATGTATTGCAATGGAAATTTCAGCATGTTTTTCTCCTCTACCTCAGTCAGTAGGCATGGGTGCCCAGACAGTCGCGCTACATATACCACGTAGCTGAAGTAGCTGTACCAGGAACATGGAAGTATAGAACAGCTGTATTCCCCGACTCAGTTGCACATGAGCTTAAAAATCTTGAAGGATTTTTATCAAATCAGTTTAATGTTAGTATCTACTGAACATAAACCATAGAACTCCATTAATTGTTCCTGAGCTTATTCTGGATCCCGTGCCGTGATCTTACCGATAAACAGCTCTCCGCATTCCGACGTCACCGATAACCGCCGAACCTCCATCTCTTCTCAAACTCCAAACCAACCCGAAACGCTTTAGCCATAGTCCCGTGTCGATCGACAAGGTGGAATATTATCAGATAGGCTGAAAATGGTCGCCCCGGAATTGCGCCGGCAGGTCATCAATGTGTACAAAGGTATGATCGCGTGCTTTAGCTAGGCATTGCTTGTCGCAGAAGCTCACTGAGATTGGCGAAGAACTTCTTTGGCTAGGACGCGAATATCCGCTGGGTTACAAATATTTTCGAGATCGGCTCCATCGTGCATTTGCAGGCCAAGCTCACCTTCAGGATGAGGAGCAGATCCGAAAGGGGATTGCTAGGGCGGAATTTGTGAAGAAAGGTTCGTACTGGTCTGCCGTCTGCCGTATAGGAGTCCAGTCCAATGATCGTGCAATGACTGATCTATGTTTTTCTACAGAAGTCGAAGCATTGTAAGATTGACCCGTTCCCCTGTAACCACCAATGAGTTTCCCTCTACCCTTTCTATTCTCTTTGTTCGGTAATGGTTCGACGATGTCGTTCTGTCATTTATATTCTGCATGTCTATATACAGTGGCTGCTCTGGCTAGACACGGGGGTCTTGATTCGCACATTCTTTTTTGTCATACATCATATCATAATGCGAGCACAGCTTGCTCTCCCCTCGACACGAATTTCATCAACAGATGCTGACATGAACCATCTCTAGGTACTATTTGAAGCGGTACCGAACACTGAAACAACGGTATGAAACCGCTTAATCTCCATAGGCTGAGGGTGAAATATCTTCCAATGGCCCTATAGCATGCATAGGAAGTGGAAAGACCAAAAAACATTTTAAAGACAAGAAAAGAAAAGAAAGGAAAGAAGAAATAGAATTCACAAATTGAGGGGTATCACCAATAAGAAGCGCACTCAATGATTTACTCGTGCGCCCACCGAAACACCGGAATTTCACTCATGGCTTGAGACGGGGTTCATTTCTTTCGACCCCACCATGCACTCACTTCGAGACACTCGCCACTGGCGAGTCCGCCTTTCTGAAAGAGGTCTGTGGTCATTGCGGCCCACCACCGGTCCCATTCATCGCGACCTTTGCCGCTGGCCTCGATGAGCATGGGCTCTAGTCCTTCAATCATTTGGACCACCGTGAGAAGGGCCGTTCGACGAATGGAGATCTGATCTGGAGTCAATGCCTTGCGTGGACGGCCCTTGGAATCCTTCCCTTGGCCTTCTCGCTCCCATCGGATATCTCCGAGTGGAATTGCAATGCGGCGACTGTCCACATTCTCTAATAGGTCGACTTCGGAATTGAAAGACAGGCCAATGGTGGCGCAAGGCAGGGCTGTGAGTTTGCGCCGGTCGAAGGATTTCTCGACCCACGAGTTGTAGTCAACAAGATATTTGTTTTGGGCCCTTGTGAAGGGCGTGGCGGATGAAAATGTATAGGTAGCGGTCGAATCGGCAATCTCCTGGTCTTTCGACGAGGTTTTCCGGGCTGGTGCCGGGTTGGGTAGCAGTGACCGAAACACCCAGTCCGAGTCCCACACTTCTAAGATCCCTCCCGATTTCAAAACCCGCAGTGGTTCACTTAGACCCGAGGCTTGTTGCGCCGGACTAGACGGGCACATGCCCGCATCTTTAATAAAGACAAAATCGAAGTACTCGTCCGGGAATGGGAGGCGAGGTTTGCGAAGGTCATGTCGTTTAAACTGCCAGTTCATTCCCTGCTTGCGCAGATCCGGGGCCAAAGAGACAAAGTCGATTCCGACGAAGCCTACGATCGGCTGGCTGCGACGAACAAAATACTCGTGGCATAGACCGGACCACAGGCCTGACCCGCAGGCGATCTCCAGGATGCGCTTGGGCGGACGATTGGCAAGATAGGGATTGCAAAACGGGCCGCCAAAGACGCGCAGCAGCATCATCGTGCGCAGGGATTGCCGGTGGATCTCGGGCTGATCGCATGGCAAAGGATAGACGTTTTCCGGGTCTCGGAGGTAGGTGCGGTCGCCCATTCGTGCCAGAGGGTAGTTGGAGTAGTCTGTCAAAGAGCTCAAGGATGAGTTCGAGGTCGCGGCAAAAGTCGAGCTCAGGTTCGAGTGAACATCCGAGCCTGCTGGCGTGGCTGCCGTGAATGAGACTGTCCCTGTCGTCATCATGTCCATATCCAATTCACACTTCTCATCGATTATCCCCGGTGACTCTTAATGTGGATCGGCAGTCGGTCGCATTCTCAGCGTGCAATTGGAGGTTCATGAGCAGTGAGACATTCTTTGTCTTTCGTTTTCGTCACGAGCAGGAAGTAGATAAGATATACAAAGAAAAGGAGAAAAGAGAAGAAAGTGGTAAAATTCCAAGTTCCTCGGTAGTAAGTAGGGCAAGGATGATGTAGCAATTTCGGAGGGATCCAAGTGGTTCGGAAAATATTCTTAGTGTAATGGTCGTGAAAAGTAAAAAAAGAAATCCACTCCCCGGACGTAATAACCAATTTCGAGGGAACTCTTTCCAAGATTTGCAATAATTTAGAAATCTCTATAGAGACTCCCCAAGAAAGAAAAATCAAGAACGGAGGAGGGGGAAGGAAATGAACAAAGGAACAAGACCACGGCCTGGTCCCGACCCCTGGATCGAAAGTGGCATTGAACAGTATCCACTTGATTCCAGAAGGGGAGCTAGTCTGTCTTTTCACGTAATGGTGAATAACTGTAGTATTAAAATATAAAATAGTGTGTAGTGCAGACTAGAGAGTTGTGAAATTGGGGTAAAAAAAAAAGGAGTGTATTTCCCCCGCCAATGATATGCATTGCTCGTGTTTCGACTAAGCTCGAAGGAGCAAGGAAGGGTATGAAAATTTTTCTAGTCAAGTTTAGGCACGCGAGGGCATTGGAATCCTGCAAGCTAGCTAGAAAAATGAGGCTTGTCTAACCCGCAGTGGCAGGTGTATTGAAAGGGTCGTTGACATCATGACTGGGCTTTTGCTAGGTGTCCACTATAGACTGCCACCCAAACTTTGGGCTCTTGCGCCGGAAATAGTAAAAGCTTTGGGATACACTTCGACACAGTTGCCCCATTAGCCGAGCTATCCATGGTTAGAAGAAAAAGCTAGAATTTAAGTACTAATCTCCGTACAAACCATAGATTCCGGCATATCCGTGTAGGAAATTTGATAACCGATCTTTGCCCCTCTTGGAGGGGCATAAGTACAGCACTACAAAACAGAATTCTCCAGCAAGGATGCTGGGTCGGTGCGTGCGTTGACACGTGCAGGAGTAACTTTGTTCATAGTTCGTTTCTACGTGGCGTTCTCCGTACTGTTTCATTATTTTCAATATTTGCCCCATGGAATCTTGCCACTATGCCCTACAAAACAAGTTTAGGCGAGATTATTGTCATATCCACTCGTCTATCCGGAAGTGCGCCGGAATTGCGACGCATCAACGGCCAAAAGTACGTATATCTGTCTTTTTTCCTTTTCCTTAAATAAACATTACAATGAACGTTACCATGAACGTTACCGTTTCCAAAGGGGTACGTGAATACACGGGCGCCGGAGATCCCTGCCGTGTCCACCTACTCCATTAGTCTGGGACTGCCCGTGCCCTTATTAGGTTGTAGCCTACGGTCGGTAGTGCCTCCCAACTCCATGGCTTCTCGCCCGACTCTAATCATATCCTTGCATCTGTCTTGATCCGGATATGGGATTTGTTTAGATCCGAACCACTATATAAACTTTATATCTACCTTGGGATATCCCCGTGATCCCCGTCGAGACTGTCCTGCACGTATCTGCAGCCTGTCAACTCCTCTGTCGATCTACAGAAGTTAAGGCTTGCATTTCGTACTTTGTTAATCCAACGCAGTGTCCTGCTGGACTGATCAGATTTTTTCTTGCTCTTCCCCCTGAACTCTCAGACCTTTGATGTCGCAATACGAGGCATTCCAGTAGACCTGTAAATGTCTGTGCAGATGACCAACGCCTGCATAGGCATCGGTCGCAACGCCGCTCGAGGCAACTGTGTTGGTGTTACAGGGGTTATCTAGGTGGGGCTTTTGGTCACAAATAACCCAGGCCATGTTCACGCGCTGATCTCCGATCCTAATTTTGGGTTGGAATTGGGGTCATCAATAGTGCAAAAGATTAACCTTTCTTGTTAGCCGGCTTATGTTGCATAATCTAGAATTGGGCTAGTACGCTCACTGACGATCCACTCTAAGTGCTGATGGCCTAAGGATTATTCTTAGAGATGTACCGTAGCTCTGGAAATAAGCCAAGGCTGCTTATGCTTAGAATCTCCTTATACTGAGAGGAGCTTTTAGACAAATACTTGACCGCACCACGGGATACCAAGAACCATTGGAACCAGAGGACTATGCCCAGACGCTATATTATATATCAAGCAGATTTGATTAATACATAGTTCTGTGTGCGTATAATGTATAACTGTAGGCTGTCAATGCTGTGTCACACACTACTCAGCTATTAAGACAGAAATTGTTTAGACACACGCCATAGTTTCAAGGACATCCGTCAAGTCACAACGGTTCACGTTTGCGATGATTACAATGCTGGAAGCTACGATGTTCCGAACCACCACTTCGCGGTGGGTTACGTCCAGGAGAACATTACCCAGAAGGTTCGGTCTGCGATGATATATATGCTCGATGACTTCCATGCTTTTGATGGTCTCCACTATCCATAATTCCTTTGCTTTGCGATGATTCCCAAGCTCAAGAATCCCCCGATCTTGGTATGGCCCCTCACCATAATGGTCCATTTGGATCCAGTCCTTTCAGCATGGTCAAAGGTTGCGACTTGTCGTCAATTGCCAAACTCACCCGCCCAAGGCTCAGGCGCCTGAAACAAAAGGCGTCGACCCCATGACCGGATTCAATGCAATTAAACCAGCATTTACTCTGAATCAAGCACTTGTTCACCACGATGATATGTCTCAGTTATCGGCTCACAACTTTCATGACTAAGTCGTGAAGCGTGGACAATTGGAACTGAGCGGAGCCAAGATGGGAAGGCGGTCTTGGCAATGGATCCGGACAGGTTATATCACGTGAGACAACTCCCGCCTTCGATGCAAACCGCCCAAGACTGTCATCTCGACCCAAGACCGCTCAGCCTACAACCCCGCGAACCGAGAGACAATTGTATGAATGGCCTTGATATTCAGTCCCTGATTATTTCGAGCTTCCCACTGACCTCTTGCCCCCGCTCGACCTTTCCAGATCGCGATCTCAACCGACCTGTGACTCCGCCCGCCCTCCGCCCTTAGGTATCTCAACCTCAACTCAGACCACAAACCCGAGATCCATCCGGTTGTGCCAGGTCTGTGGCTACTGGCCTTCATTGTTTTCTTCCAATCAGGGTCACTTCACTGCGGGACTCTATGTGGAAGAAGAGAAGAGACCGTGCTCGATTCTTTACTCCTCTCATCACCTCCTCCAACCCGACTTTCGCGCTCCCCGCCCGCCCCCCGGTTATCCACCAGGGAAATCAGCCACGGTTTCGTCTGCCACGTTAAATGGCAGATGGTACCTACAGGTTCCAGCAGCCTGGGGCCGGGCCGTTTTCCTTCCAAACACAATCACAGCATCACACTCACCAACGACACGCCATTCCAAACGGGACCAATTCTCCGGTTCGACTAAAGCTCAATCACGACACCCCTTCCCCTTCTCGATCACCCCCCGTTAACCAATCAGCCGCACTGCCCTTCAACATGTACCAAGGGCAACACATGGTGATGAATGGTGCCCAGGCCCACCACCAGCATCAGCACCAACAACAACGTTATGGTGGTGGTGGAATTGGCATGCCAATCTCCAAGTTCCAATCGCACCATACTCAACAACAAATTCACGCATCCCACTCCCAAGCCACACACACATTCACTCAACAGAACTACTCCGCTGGAGTATTGCCGACATCGAACGCTCAATTCACCCAGAGTCACCTCCAGAATGGTGGCCCAACTATCGGCGATGACGACTTGGAAGGCTCTATGAGCGAGCATTGGCAGGAACAGCTCCAGCTTCATGCGGAGTCGCGAAATTCCTCTTCTCCTCATTACTATGCTAGGATCATGGCGCAGCAAACCAAGGGCGTTACGATGCTTGCCGGTCAGACAGATGAGACTACGGTTGAGAAGCCCTCTTCACGACAAGGATGGAATGCGATCGACTTTGGCGGACAGGGCTTACGTGCCATCTCCACCTCATTGTTTGGGTACGACTTCCTCGAGAAGGTCTACCTCAATCACAACAAGCTAAAGGCGCTTCCTTCTGCAATCGGCCAACTGCGAAAGCTAACCCATCTCGATCTTTCTGGGAATGAGTTAACAGAGCTTCCAGAGGAGATTGGCATGTTGACCAACCTCAAGAAGCTTTATCTCTTCGATAACAACATTCGCACCCTCCCATACGAGATGGGATACCTATACCGCCTGCAGACTTTAGGCATTGAGGGTAACCCCCTGAATGAGGTTCTCAAATCTCAGATTATGAAAGATGGGACAAAAGCTCTAATCAAATACCTCAGGGAAGAGATGCCTGGTATGTTGTCATTGATTTGTTTGCTTCTAAACCGCGCGCTTTTTATTTATTTTTTCTAATAATTTTGTCTCCGCTCTAGTACATTTGCCTCCCCCGGATCGTGACTGGGTCATCCTTGACGAAACTGCGAGCTCAAATAACAGCCCCGCCGAGAAAATCACCGTTCTATCCTACAACACCTTGTGTGACTCCTCCGCCACCGCCTCCCACTATGGCTACGTCCCTTCACGCATTCTCTCTTGGGAGTTCCGTCGTGAACTCATCCTTAACGAATTACGATCTCACAACTCGGACATTGTCTGTCTTCAGGAGGTGGACCAAGGAAGCTACAACAACTTCTACCGAGAACAACTTGCCTACAGTGATTACAAGGGTGTCTTCTGGCCCCGAGGGCGTGCCATGGGTATGCAGGAGGAAGATGCGAAGGCTATTGATGGTTGCGCCACTTTCTTCAAGGGAAGCAAGTACATTCTCTTGGATAAACAACTTATCAACTTCGGTCAAACCGCCGTACGCCGACCTGATGCTAAGGGCCAGGATGACATCTACAATCGACTCTGGCAGAAGGACCACATTGCAGTGGTCGTTTTCCTCGAGAACCGACAGACTGGAGCCCGCTTCATGGTCGTGAATTCTCATCTCTACTGGGACCCGGCGTTCAAGGATGTGAAGCTCATCCAGACTGCTATCCTGATGGAGGAAATCACCAAGCTTTCTGATAAGTACGCCAAATGGCCAGCCTGCACAGACAAGACCGCATTCCGCTTCTCCGAGGCAGAAAGTGGTTCTGAGAACACCCCGATTGTGGAGCCTGCACCGTCAAAGGAGTACTCCAGTGGTGATCAGATCCCACTCCTAATGTGTGGTGATTTCAACTCATCGCCAGGATCTGCCGCATACACTGTGATTGCCACTGGAAGGCTTGATGAAGATCACCCGGAGCTTAAGAACCGCCTTTACGGCAACTTGAGCACGGTCGGAATGACACATCCATTCCAGCTTAGGTCTGCCTACGACGCTATCGGGGAACTGAGCTTCACCAACTACACACCTGACTTCAAGGATATTCTTGACTATGTGTGGTACTCATCCAACACGCTTCACGTATCCGCCTTGCTTGGCGAGGTCGACAAGGAATACCTACGCCGAGTGCCAGGTTTCCCCAATTTCCATTTCCCTAGTGATCACGTTGCATTGTTTGCGGAGTTTACTCTTAAAGGAAAGAAGGGCAAGGTTGTGGAGGCAGATTTTGGGCCGCAACGACACTGATGGGATGACCGGAGCATATGAATCTTTGGAGATGGGTGTTTGTGTAGTCGGGTTTTTTCTGCTCTTTTTTTTTTCTTTTCTTTTTGTTTATCTCGGAATCTTTGCGGCAGTGGGGGAGATTTTATTTGTTACATCGTCTTTATCTTTCTTTCAGTGTGTGTTTTTCTTTCACCGTGATTATGAATGTCCTCTCTATTTTCTTTTCTCTTTCCTATCTCTGTCTTGCTCTCTTGCTCTCCCTCTCCTCCATCCTCCCTGCTCGACTCGCTGCCGAAACATCTCCAATCCAAAGTAGTCTGCGGCACCAGTCTCGCTTTCCCACATCCTCCCTGTCTCTGTGTTTCTCCCACTGCTCTTCTCGTTAGGTTTTCCTGATATCTCTCGGTTTCACATCTCACCTAATCTGTAACGTCATATGACGGCTTCATGACCTAGGTGAGGGGGTTGGTGTTCAGGTGGAACAGGTGGCCGAAGGGCTTGAGGTTGCTCTTTGTTTTTGCCTGGCGATGGGCGTTCTTGATCATGTACTTTTTGTTCAGCCGTGTCTTGGATCAATCGTGAATAGAGCGTGGCTATGTTACCTTTCGCATTCCCTTGTAACTGTAGTCTTGGTTATTCTGATCTTACTACATTTTGGGACGATAATGAACCTTCGAATACTATGTGGAGTATTGTATAGCAATGAGTAAAAAGAAGGACAAAAACAAGTTATAAGCAATATTGAGAACCGAGATTCTATGCCTCCGGTTTCCTGACCAGAACAACCGGATTCCCACTCTCAATGGTGTCTCCAGGCTTAACCAAGACCTTGATGACAGTCACCCCTGCAAAACGAGGCTCAGTGTGCACATTGATCTCCATCTTCATAGCCTCAAGGATGCATGTAACCGTGTCTGCCTCGAGTGCATCACCCTCCTGCACCAAAACCTTCCACACATTAGCATTAACAGGGGCCTCAATAGCCTCGACTGTAGGATCTGCGATATAATTAGTCCCAAGAAACCCAAAAAGCAGACTCGGAATCATACCTTCAAGCAAAGATTTTATCTCGTCCAAACTAGTTCCACCCGCTTGTTTTTCAGCCAACCACTCCTCAACCAACCGATCTTCCAGCTCAGCCATCTTCTTCTGCGACACCGCCCGATCTTTATGAATAGCCTCAGCCTCCTCCATAGTCCTCTTCAGAAGTTCATTATGTACGGCCATATCAAACACTCCTTCCTCCATCTCGAATTGGTAATTCCCAGCCCTGAACTGCGCAAGTTTCCGATCGAACTCTCCTTCACTGACTTCATAGAAACTAATCGTATCCATATCCTCCAATATCCATGGCTTCTCGGCACTAAATCCAGGTCTGGACCCGGAAATATCGAGTGTGGGGATAGTCATACCCAGAGGCATGTATCCTCCAGGACAATCAACAGGATAGATAGCAATAGACGTCCCACCCCATGAGACCGTTCCGGCAGGAGTATGCGTGCGACTTGGATTCATCTTCGGAGTCCGAATACGATACCGTGGATCTGTGGGTAGACTCTGTGGAAGAGCCATGAAGAAGCCGACACCTATAATGACGGATTCCATTTTCAGGAACATGGATTTGAGTTGCGAGACTGTCATGCCGTTGTTTTCTGCTGTGAACTTTAGGGGGTCGGGGAGGTAGCTTGCGATTGATCTTTGATTCGCCATATAGCGCTCGATGGCTTCATCTAGTCTCTTGTTTTGAAATGTGAGGGGAAGCTTGAAGTGGCGGTTGGGGATTTTGACGAATCGCATATCTCCGAGGGTTTGCTCTAGAGTGACTAGTCTGTTTATGAGCTCTGATCTTGGTATACGCAGACCATCGTAGAAGATGGCTAGGGAACTGCCGTGGCACATCATGTTGAGGATCGCCCCTCCGCTGGGCAGGTTTGCAGAGATGGGACCGGTGTCTGACTTGAGGGCCCTGGCTAGCGCTGTTGATCGACATTTATAGTTGAGGTCGGCGCGGCCGTCTCCGTATTCGACTAAGAGATAGTCATCTGCTCCACCTCGGTATGAGATTTGGGGTCGCGTTTCACTTTCTTCGAGGACTTGAAGTAAATCCTGTCCAGGTGCTGTGACCTCAGGCCCGACGGCGCTATCAAACTTAATGGCTTCATCCCAAGACCCAGTCTTGACGGCTAAAGCCACACTATCAATGAAAGCAGCATTCTGTCGTCGAGATTGTAGGGCAGTTTCCAGAGACACACGATGGAACTTAACATGATCCCCAGACCGAAGCTGTCCAACTTTCCACATATCTGATTTCACAACCGTCAGACTGCATATGAACCCGCCAAAATCGGGACAGTCAACGGGGAAGATGACAGGTTCGTCACCGGTCCAGTTCAGCCCACCGAGCGGGTAACCATATTCGAGAATATTGCTCGGATGAGCACCTCCCTCCCCTCCATCTATACGGCCGAAGCCTGGCCGAGGGCCGATCAGTCGAATTCCTCCTCGCGCGGCATTGTGGCTGATTTTCCAGGCCGTGGAAAATAGTGTTTCGATGCCTTCGGGAGATAAGAACCCCGTTTCATAGGGCCCAGACATGACTTGGATAGTCCATTGACCAGTTCCGTACTGAGGACGTAGGCGTTGTGGAACACTAATAGCAGGGGCGTTTGAAATCTTGGTCGCTTCTACGATCTCCAAGAGATCGCCTGCACGTAGTGGTCTTCCCTGGTACCCTCCGACATTTACCATGGGATTTGTAGACTTGCTTCCGAACCACTCAGCGATGTTGAGTAGCCCCCCAAAGATAGCGAGATAAACACGGCAATGGGCTGCCATCTTTCCAACATTTAGTCGCTGGCCTGATTTGACATGAACGCGTGTCCAGAGCGGCATCTCTGTCCCATCAAGATCTGCTGGAATGGATGGACCGCATACTGAGATGACCGCATCGCTGAGAAACAGAAGCTCGGGCCCGGTTAGGGTAATCTCCAGTCCCTCAGTGCCAACCGGGTTACCAACGAGAAGGTTCGCAGTCTGAAAGGCGATAGGATCCATTGGCCCTGCGTGGCCAAATCCATGCCCAACTGTTGGACGTCCTGGAAAGTCCTGGACCAATGTATAAGAGCCACCGGAGATGACGTCGATAGCATTAGGAGTATAGCTGAAATGTTCCAAGAACTTTGTGATAGTGTTGCCCTCTTTGAATGTTTCATTGTTGATGATGGCTAGAAGGAAACCAAGGTTTATAGGAGGGCCACAAAGGGAGCTCTTGCGCAAAACCTCTTCCATCCCTGCGATTGCATCTGGTCGTGTCTGGCCATGATACATGACCTTTGCAAGCAAAGGATCATAAGATGCACTGACCACTGTTCCAGCTCTTACCCAAGTATCGATTCGTGTTCCAACGGGGGTATGCCACGACACTTCTTGGAGAAGGCCGGGACTCGGGGCATAGTTCCTCACTGGATTCTCTGCATAGACACGTGCTTCAATCGCGTGCCTTTGAGGGTCAATACATTTGGATTGCAGGACCCGTAGCTCTTCTTCTGTGAGTCCACCCTTTCCAGAGAGCTCCTGGTCGGCTTGTCGCAACATGAGTTCTACCAAATCCACGTTGTAACACATCTCCGTGATACCATGCTCGACTTGAAGACGTGTGTTCATTTCAAGAAAGTAGAAATCGCCAGTGTGATCGTCAACAAGATACTCCACGGTTCCTGCTGATCCATATTTGATGCTCTCAGCAAGACGTACGGCACACTCGGTCAGTTTCTTTCGAAGCTCTGGATATCTTTGCTCCACAAATGGACTCGGACACTCCTCGATGACTTTCTGGTGCCGTCGCTGGATGGAGCACTCTCTTTCACCAATACTGATTGCTTTTCCTTGACCGTTTCCAAAGATCTGAACTTCAATATGATGACTGTCCGGATAGTACTTCTCCAGAAATACGCCTGCATTCTTGAACAACGATGAAGCTCGCGACTGCACCGTTCGGAAACTATCTTTCAGCTCCGCTTCATTGTGGCATGTCAACAGCCCCATTCCTCCACCGCCAGCGGTCGCTTTCAACATGACCGGATAGCCAAGATTTGCTGCCGCAGCTGTAGCTTCTTCCTCTGTATCAACGAGACCCTTTGTCCCTGGGACCACGGGCACACCTGCAGCGAGAGCCAGCTCGCGAGCAGTATGCTTCAAACCAAAAGATTCGATTGCTTCCGGAGAGGGACCAACAAAGACCAACTCGGCTAGAGCAGCCGATCGAGCAAAGGCTGTGTTCTCTGAAAGGAATCCATACCCAGGAATAATCGCCTGCGCATGATGTTCCTTAGCTATCTTTATGATTTGGTCGCTGCAGATGAAAGAGGTCAGCAACGAGCTTAGGTTTTTCATTTAGATAAGTATTACCCGTCTAGATATGCTGCTCTTGCTTCACCATCTAGCAGAATAGCATTATCGGCCGCCCTCACATGCTCAGACTCCGAGTCTGGCTCTGTATAGACGGAAATAGTTCGAATGCCTAGTTTCTGTGCAGCTTTGATAAGTCGACAAGCGATCTCGCCTCTGTTAGCTACAAGGACTGTCTTCAAACATCCCATAGTAAATTCCATAGTGCATGTAAATGATTAAACAAGACTTGATAATGAATGAATCATCACCAGGGAATAGCTGATTATCCTAAATAGACTCAAATTTGGGGTCACCCCACTCTTGTATCAACCTTGTTCCCCCGAGTTGGAGAAGAGCGGGGTTTCATAGATAACTGGAGTCGTCATGATTGTCCCTTCCTTGTATCATTTATCTGCAGAACCTTCTGTAGTTCCTCGTTCTCTTCACCGGCATTGACACAAGAAATTCGTTGATCCGCTCAAATTGTCTGCTTTATTAGCCCATAATCAACAATCAACCGTCAGTGCAGCAGCCCCAATCACGAACTGGAACATATTGACACAATGGCCAGGGCAAATTATCCAATATGGCTCCATCACAGAGGAAAGCGCTTATCAATGTCGATATGGGCGAGGGATATGGCAATTATGTCTGCGGTCCAGACAAAGAACTACTACCCATGATCGACCAAGCGAACGTGGCATGTGGTTTCCAGTAAGTTTAGTTCGAGCGAGAACGTCGATGTTTCGCTAAGATAATTTCCAGCGCCGGTGATCCCTTAATAATGGCAGAGACGGTCGCCCTTTGCAAATCACATGGTGTCAAAATCGGCGCCCACCCTGGACTACCTGACGTCCAAGGCTTCGGTCGTCGAGAAATCAAGATGACTCCAGAGGAGCACACCGCCAATGTAGTCTACCAAATCGGGGCTTTACAGGCATTTCTTGATCGGGAAGGAGTGGAAATGCACCATGTCAAGCCACATGGAATTTTATATGGAATGATGATCCGTGATATCGAGGTTGCAAGAGCTGTGTGGGCAGCCGTGCCGAAGGGGATGCGCGTTTTCGGTCTCCCGGGAACTAACATGGAGAAGGCTGCAAAGGAGGCGGGCCTGGAGTTCTGGGCCGAGTATTTCGGAGACGTCAAGTATCATGCTGATGGGACTTTGAAAATTGATCGAAAGAAGCAGCCATGGAAGATTGAAGATGTCAAGGCACATGTCGACGGGCAGTTGCGTCATAGTCAGGTTGTGGCGGTCACTGGAGAGACAGTCACGCTTGAAGTGGGAGACAGTCCTATTACTATCTGTTGTCACTCGGACTCGCCTGGTTGTGTTGAGATTGTGAAGGCTGCACGGGAGGTGGCGGACCAATTTAACAGGGAGCGAGGGTTGTAAAATTGCTGTGGTGTTGAGTTTGTATCTGAGTATTTATGAGATTGGGAGATTCTTTTGGAGTGGAAGGAATTGAAGGTGTTGGTGTGGGTCAGGAAGGAGATGCAGTTAAGTAATTTGATTTGTTATATAATGAAGCCAAAATGGGATACAAGTTTTGCATGGACATTACTTAGACGTCCACTCGATGAATCAAGTTATGACATGTCTGACACACCCCATCCCCATCTCTCCGTCGTCTCCTTCTCCATCGAGATTTGCGCTCACATGCAACAGCTCGCAAGTTTTAAGTCCGGTACTTGTTAACTTCGGGATGGCCTTTGAAGTACCTCAAGTACTCTTCATTATAACGACAGACCTCGGTGCTGAATCCGTCGTAGTAAAATTCGCTGAGAAAACTTGTGTAGCCAAATGATATGGTCCACAGCCGTGGTCCTGAATGTTCTGAAATTGAATCGTTGCCCTGTGGCGCTATAGCCAAGTCAGAATTACCCTGTGCAGGCTCATGGCACTTACACTCATCACGCCCGTTGATCGAGTACACAACGGGCGGGATGTTAGGCTTTTCACTGGAGATGTCATGATGCCCACAATGCTTCTTACTAGCGCGTTTGTTCGCTCTTTTACCAGATATATGAATTATGCCGCGTTTTGTTGTTTTCGTTGGGATGCGTCCTATTTGAAATAGGGTTTAGTATGATTTGTAACTAATTGTGTGTATCACTGTTGTGATTGAGAGTAGCGTTGTCCATCCTAACGAAAACATGCTAGGATTGAGCCTTCTATAGGGAGAATTCCAAAATTTATACCACTTGAAGCGCGAAGAACCACATGGTCACGCGTGTTGGACCACTTCTGAATTGGAATGCGAACAGCATATTCGCGTTATAGTGAAACAAGGCAGCCGGGGATAATTATTAGCGGTGCATATGTACCGGATAATGCCTGGCAATTCTTGGCTTTCCCTTTTCATTTAAGTGCTCACCCCTTACCGCTTTCTCATCATTGAGTAGAATTGAGCACGCTCACTGAGCCTGTCCTGAGTGTCCTGATTCGATCACTGAACATAGCCTGAGAACCTGAGTAATACCGCCTCAATAAAATGCAACACGCTAGCTTGCACAGTTGCGACGGACTGAACCCTGGAGGTACTCTCCATGGCAGCTGCAGAAAATCACTTTTCAATTCCAAAATTAGTTATGATAATAATGTGATCATTCAGCAACTCAGTGGTTCGAGACATCAAAGATATGACAACTTCTTCAAATTGCACATCGTTGTTCGGATAATGAGCAAGCCCTAAAGTGTATCGCACATAGCGTAGACCCTGAACCCTTAAACAATGAGTCTCCCCGTCGTTATGACCCCACATCATCTCAAACTTCAGTTCTTCTGATTCCTAGCCCCCCAGGGAAAATGGCGTGGCAACTTCCACCAGAGATAACTGGCCATATTGTGTCACTTCTTGCCAACCCGTTGACCAATATAAACAGCAAGCTCGAATTGGCTCAATATGCTTCAGTGAATCGCGACTGGCAGGCCAGTGTTGAGGAGCGAAGCTGGGCGACACTACGAGTCAAGACAGGAACTCCGTTGAATCTAGATCAGTTTGAAAGATTGACAAACGATCCACGACGACAGTCATATATTCGGAACATCGAGTTGATCGTGGAACTAGAGCCTTACGATGAAGCTGCCCGAGCTCATTTTGAGACAGAATCTGAGCATGAGCGCAATAACCAGATCTTCTCCGAAGCAATCCGCTCAGTCCTTCATATCATCGTGAAGTGGCAAGCCAATAAGCCGGGGACTTCGCTGCCAGAGATCTCGCTCTCCATCCAAGCCCAGTCCTCTAGCGATCCGATCGCTAGCCTAAATAGACTCAGGCGAAAAAAGGCCGCCCGTGCCGAGCGGACTACAGATATTTTGAACCGCAGATTTGAGAAAAACTATCTTTGGCTTGATGCATTTGATAGCCAGGTAGAGCCACTCGGGATTGTGCATACTCTCACAATAGAGGCGTCATCCGACAGACGGCAAATCGAGGCGGCTTCGTGCGCTCATCTTGCCTCTCTATTTCCTAGCCTACATACACTCAACTTGTCGTTGAATGACACCTGCAAGCGCGATAAGGGCCTGAGAAAACGCAACCGTGACGGTATGTTCCAACTACGGGCTAATATACTATTTTTCACTGCGTACTCATGGACACTTCAGAACTCGCTGCTCAAATTCACCTTTTGCCGTCGAGCATAAAAATCTTTAACTTCACTTTTAATAATGAACCGCCTCAGGATCACAACTTCTCCCCAGATAACATCACAGACCAAGGCGTGGATGCTCTCAGCTCGCGACTACATGAATTCTTTCAACACTTAGAGAGACTCGGTCTGAACGGAATGACAATTGGAAATGAGCTTTTCTGGCAACCGGGATCAAGCGGCAAGCGTCCATCATGGCCCGATCTGACAACCATCGATATCAAATACACACCCTCAACTCCGTCCGGGAAATGGCTTTTTATTGACCGCTCTGATCGCGATGAGTACGATCACTATGAATCCTCAGATTCCGATCCACGTGATGAATTTCCAGAATACGTGAGAACGGTACTCGAAGATCGCAGCGGCAAGCCTTTCCGAGAAGTCAGTGTACCGGGCCTCTTCAATGAGTTGTATATGGCTGTGGGCCAGGCAGCGTTATGTATGCCAAAACTGGAATTCCTGAGCATGGAAACGGAGTCAGGAAGAGGCCATCATCGGTTCAGATATTCCTCGGAAGACGAGGCATACGCAAACTGGTCTGACCTTCTCGGATTCCAGCCTGAAGAAAGGGTTCTGAACCTGTGGAAGCAAGTGGCTTCCTTAAATACCGGTGGAGATCTCACAGTCAAATTGTGCAATGATTGAGAAGGCAAGAACCCGAACATTCTGGCTCCTGACTTCCAGAGATTTACTCAAAGTGCCTAAACCTGAGCGCCCTCAAAAAAGCGGCGACGGCTAGAATAGGAAACCCCCACCTGGCAGGGAAAATTCGGTACATATAGAGACATATATCAGTACTGAGGGATGTGATCTATCTTTCAAGGGAGAAAATGAGTTTTTTGCGGCACAATTTCTCTCAAAGAAAAGATCATGAAAGGGCTCTTATGTGAATAACAAAGTGCATAAGAAGGAGTGCATACCCAGGTACCTACTCGGTCACATTGTACCATATCGAAGCAGACTGCGAAGTATACTACTCCTTGTACCGCGCGAAAAATTCCTTCGCCTTTCCAAATCTCCCTGAATAACATTGATCCGCTGTTCAAAACGAGGCACAAATGGCACGGGATATTTATGAGGCGCAATAAAGACTCCATCAGTAAACGCCGTGCGTATACTCATGTCAACTGGCTCAGAGCTAATGGGCAAAATATCAAAAAGCCAAGCCATTTTGGCCATATTACCTAAGGAGCCCCTGGAAAGAGTGAGTTATGTGGGAGATATATAGAAATTTGGCCTCGAGCGTCTACACGCGCAGCTGATGCGTTTTGGCTCTCTTTAGACATAAAAGACGGTCTCTTGCTTTTATCCTCACCAACTTCTTCGCTAATCTCATCGTCTTCTTGGGCTACTATTCGCCCTACACGGAACGCTGTTGCTACGATAGAATTAGAGGAACTTCGAAAGGAAAGCTCCTCTCAAGAATTATTTGTGAGAGGGTCTTTTTTTCGCACCGAAGCCTAGTCCTAGGTGTGTAATGTTTGCTTCCTAGGAACAAACGAGGGCCTCATCAAATTCTAACATCATCAGCAATCATCCACAATACACCTCCGGGCAAAAATCATCAATTTTCTCCCAAGACATGCCCATCTCGTCACCATCGCACATCATCGTCCATAGATCCCATAATGCCCTCGTCCAACATTTCATCCATCCCGGAAAGGTATCATAATGGTCGACATAGGGCCACGCTTCGAGGACCTTCACATAACGCTTTGTGTTGTCTCTCTTGTATTCAGTCTCCTGCTCCAGAGCCTCCGCTGATGTACCCAGCAGCGTTTGCAGGCATTCCTCATCAATGACTATGCACATTCGATATTTGTTGAAAGAATCACGCTGACCCTGTGTATCCACCCATTCCTCAAAATGAGCGCGTATCGAATCAATTGAGGCACCATCGAAGAGAGCCGCGTCTTCCATGACGGTTGAACTATGCTTGACCCAGATTTCCTCATAAATGGCCGGATCTACGCCAGGTGAACTCTCGTTTTTAGATGCGCATTCCCTGAAGAATGATTTTTTGATAGAAGCCTCGACATACTTGACCACAGTGGAGAAGTGGGCGTCATATTGAGGGGAATAAGTGGTGCGATATATGACATATCCCCAGTTCGGATGGACTTTGAGTTTGTGATAAAGCTCCCATGTAGATGCGGGCGGAGGAGCAAAAGTCATATCGTGTGTGAAGATTTGGAATGGAGCACGAAGGATGACAAGCCGCGGCGTGATAGGAATAACCTTGAAATAGGCCCCCACTAGCCTTTTTGGTGCTGATCTCGACAATTCCAGTGGACATTCCAAGACATGTTTGATATGCTTTTTCTATTTTACATTTACATTGAGGGTATGTAGTTTACAGGTGAGATCTATATAGTTACATGATGGGAATATCAGATACCTCTCAAGGGTGATCTTCAATGCGACGCCAGACTCCCACAAATCCGCCACCCATAGTGCGCAGTCCAACCTTTGGCCGACATACCATCACAGCGTTCGATTCATCAAATGCGGGGCTCGGGGCTGAAGGCTCCACATTAGCGATTGGTTCGGAGTCCGGTGCCTCATCCTCAGCAGGAGCAGCTTCCTCGCCTTCAGTAGCTGATTCCCATGTTGAGGGATCAGATCCAGATTTCTTGACAGCGAGACGAACATCCCAATTCCGGCCACTAGTTAGTCCAGATCCAAGCTCAACAACTCGGTCCAAAACAAAAGGCCGGTTCATCTTCTGGATCATCCGCACGCAATCGCCAATCTGCGTGATGCTAGGCGCAAAGACAATCAGCTTGCCGTCCCGGTGGATAATGTCCTTAACCAATGGGATACGCTCATGGGCAGACGGCATGTCCAAAATGGCATATGTCAAGAATGGTTTGACCGGCTCGGCCGGCTTGGTGCGTTGGGCGACTTGCGCTTTAATCCATTCTTCCACTGCACCGACGTAGAAATCAACGGTGCCAGAGTAGATTCCGCGACGGAAGCCTACAACGTTCTTTTCGGCGAGCTTGGCGAATTTCGATGAAACATCCACCGTGTGAATGATGGCGCCTCGCTCTGTCCGCCACGCATCCCATTCCTTTTGTAATGGATCGGTCTCTGTCGAGGCTTGCGGATCGGTTTCTGGGGTAGCTTTCTCCGTTGGGCTTCTATTCCGGCCTGCTACGTATTGTATTTGTGAACCGGCTGGACGAGGCGGCGGTGTCGTGTTTGCGGCGTGGAGGGCACGCGCCAGGTGCAATGTCAAGGATCCATGACCGGTGCCGGACTCGAGGATTTCGATTGGTGGTTGATTATCGTTTGCGGCGGTCGGATTCGTATGGATATCGAGGAGAGAGACGATCAGGTTGGCGTCATGGGCATAGATCTGCGATCATTAGCTACTGCCTATCTGAATTGAATTCTGGCTCCCCTGAAAAGGTGCATACCGGTGTCACCAAGCGAGGAGTCAGAGTGACATATTCCTCAAGAGTTGGAAGGCTCAGTCGAACATCTGGACCTACTGGGTGTTAATTGCATTGTTTGAGATAATTCGCGATGCCTCTTACCCTTATGTGCCTGGACTGTGTCCCATACTCGACTGCCAATAGCACGATCATGTTCCAGATGTCCCCGTCGAAGACTGGTCTTGCCTCCTTTCTTCAATGGCTTTGTCAACGTGGGCTGTTTGGTGTGTAATAAGACCTGGTCACCCTCTGCGCGTTGTTAGCAGAGGTCCGCTTCTCTAAAGGGGAAATCCCGTACCTTTAATAATCGAAAAGTCAGTATCGATTGATCGAAGTCGAGTCGCACTGGGACTCGGCGGAGATATAGAAACTGCGGGGCTAGGATTTCCCAGCAATCGCTGTAACGACCGGAGTAGACGAGCCATGTTGGAGCTAAAAATGCCATGAATCTCCAAATCCACTTTTCTTTGGCCCTTGGTGCCCCACTTGTCCCCGGGCTGGTTCACCCCTCGTTCACCGGGGAACTTTTGGTCTTTTCTCTTCAACTTACCAATTGCTTTACCTGTTTATCCACGATTGAAAAGACCGAAGATCATAGCGATCTCCTACATCTTTGCCATTTTCAAATTGCCAGTCTATCACAATGGGCTCCGTCGCGCTTCCTTACATGGAGACCAAGCCTAAGGTCATCTTCTTCACCGATTTCGATGGCACTATTACCGTTGACGACAGTGAGTTACTGGGGATATCCCATGCTTCAAGGCTTTTACTAATGAACCTATAGGCAATGATTTCATGGTTCGTCAAGCGCACTCCTCTCTCATCCTCCAAGACTAAATATGGTAGATCGACAACCTGGGCTTCGGCGCCGACCGCAGACGTGTGTTGAACAAGCAGGTCCTCGAGGAGACTCTGAGTTTCCGGTGAGACCTATTGGCATCGACTGAGCGAACATATTCTGACTGAACTGGTTCAGTGACGCCTTCCGTGAGATGCTCGCAAGCATCAAGACCCCCTACGACGAGTGCATCGACATTTTGTTGAAGAACATGAAGCTGGACCCATACTTCGAGGAGTTCTACCACTGGGCTCAGGAGAACAATGTGCCCATTGTCATTCTGTCTTCTGGTATGCGCCCGATCATTGCTGCCCTGCTCGAGAAGTTCCTGGGCCACAAGCCCCGTAGCCATCTTACCATCATCTCCAACGAGGTGACCGGCCGTGATGGCAAGGATATCAACAGTGAGGGTGGCTGGGAGATCGTTTACCACGATGAGAGGTAGGGCCTGTGATCCTTGGTTTCTGGATATATCAGTATACTTACGTTTGCGCTTGTTTAGTCACTTTGGCCATGACAAATCTCTTGAGATCAAGCCTTACGCCGCCTTGCCCGATGGAGAGCGCCCGGTTCTTCTATATGCTGGCGACGGTGTATCCGATCTGTCGGCTGCTGCAGAGACCAACCTCTTGTTCGCGAAGGAGGGTAAAGGTAACCCAGCCACCTATGTCCCAGTATGTTCTGAATGAGCCACTAACTTGAATCCAGATCTGGTCACTTTCTGTCAGCGCCGGGGAATGCCATACACCACCTTCCAGAATTGGTCCACGATCTTAGCGACCACGAAAGATATCCTGGCCGGCAAGGTGTCGCCCAGCGATGTGGCAAAGCAGAGCACTGCGTAAAGTTTGAATATAGAATGGTCTAGATTGTTTGGTTATTTCAGGCAGGTCCTAGACGACCACCGACTTGTTATTTAGAATCCACAGCAACGATAGAAATGAAGGAATATGATCAAAGCGGAGAATAAACTACTAGTCAGGAGTAAGTGACCGCCTTGCGGGTCCAAGCGTCGAGTCGGTTTCCCCCCAAAAACAATCGGGAAACTCACTTGAATTCCTCCCATCTTTTGATTTCTATGATTTGGCTTGAATGAGTTGACCTAAATCTGTCGGTCTTCTCTTGGCCTGATTCACATTTTTCCTGACCATTCTGGGGGGCATCATGCGACACTGCGCATCCCGGCTCTTTTCCAAGTCCTTGCCAGGGTGATATCAGCATCATGGCTCGCCGGATCGTATGAACATCTGTCTGAACCCCCCTGAGATCCATAAAAGCTGACTTGATTCATTACACAGGTACGAGCGGGCTTACAGCTCGGTGTACTCACTGCATTCATTCTCCTTGTGGTTCTGTTTCTCGACAGTCAATTCAGCGTCCTTCCTACCTCCATCCATGGCCACCTTCCGATGCACTACCCCGGCTTCGTGATCACCGATGTAACAGTCACCACATGCTCCGCGCTCAATCCCTTCTCGAGTTGCAACCTTGATCCGGAAGCCTGGCACCGTATCGACAAAGACCTGTACTTGCGCTCGGGCTGGACCTCGAAGGCCTATGTCCAATTCCAACGAAAGAAAGAGGAGGACCTGGGTCCAGATGACAAGGTTGTCATTGACTTGAAGATTGGTCGCGTCACACCCCCGGCCGAAGACACAGGGAAAGGCGAAGCGGAAGTTTGGGAAGCCCGTCCTGGGGGAATCTGGCTGAAACGAACAGCCTCCCGTCATGCCAGTGACTCCGGTCAGGCCGTTACCTATGTCGATGTCCTTTTCGGTGCCGACGCCGTGGATCCTCGTCCTAACTGGGAAATCAAGGATATGCCTTTGTTGTTGGATGGTTGGACTGAAAAGCTGGAGACTCGGCTGAGCATTCGACGTGGCAACCCGACCAAGAAGTCAAAGCCTGTTCCCAGAATCAATGAAAATGGAAAATTCAAGGTTATGCAGCTGGCGGATATTCACTTGAGTACGGGAACGGGACACTGTCGAGACCCTATCCCGGCCGAGTCCGTGCCTGGACAAAAGTGCGAGGCCGACCCACGAACCTTGGAGTTCATTGAGCGACTTCTAGATGAAGAGAAGCCGGACATGGTCATTCTCTCGGGTGATCAGGTCAATGGTGAGACCGCCCCTGATGCCCAAAGTGCTGTCTTCAAGTCTGTGAAACTTCTTGTCGACCGCAAGATTCCCTACGCAGCCATTTTTGGCAACCATGACGACGAAGGCGATCTCAACCGCGAACAGCTCATGACTCTCTACGAAAATCTCCCCTACTCTCTTTCAACCGCCGGCCCCGAAGACATTGATGGGGTCGGCAACTATATTGTCGAAGTCCTCGACCGCGGCACGGGCACACACTCCGCCCTTACATTTTACCTTCTCGACACTCATTCCTACTCCCCCGATGAACGCCAGTTCCGGGGTTACGACTGGATCAAGCCTAGTCAAATTCGCTGGTTCAAAAATACCGCTCAAAGCCTGAGGAGAAAACATAAGGAGTATACTCATATACATATGAACATGGCATTCGTTCACATCCCATTGCCCGAGTACCGGAGTTCCGGCAAATATTTCCACGGTTCTTGGGATGAAGCTCCAACAGCGCCAGGATTTAACTCCGGGTTCAAGTCTGCCCTTGAAGAAGAGGGCGTTTTGTTCGTCAGCTGTGGACAGTAAGTACTCAGAATAACTCCCTTTGGGCAGTAACTAATCTATATCTAGCGACCATGTCAATGATTACTGTATGCTCGATCAAGACGAGAGCGATCAACCCTCTCTCTGGATGTGCTATGGCGGTGGTGCCGGTCTGGGAGGCTACGGTGGCTACAACGACTACGTCCGCCGTGTCCGCTTCTTCGATTTCGACATGGGCCCCGGTCGTGTAACAACCTACAAACGCCTCGAATGGGGCCAAACCGAGGCCAGGATCGATGAGATGATGATTGTCGACGGTGGTGCCGTTAAAGGCCCGAACGAAGCATCTTAACGAGGCTCTGATCTTCTGTTTACACATACACTGTTTCTCCTACTCTTCTTAAACGTAAGAGCGAATTCCCTCTGCTCTTGTCGCCTATCTGGGTCGTCTTTCTTTTTTCTTCTATCATTGTACATATAGCGTTTCCCCTTGCCTGCAAAAGGTTGGCGTCCATAGGGTGCCTATCTCTTATTGAATATTCCATCATCTCTTTTCTTTACATATGCTTATCAAATGGTAATCTTTATATGACCTTTCACATGTAGACGTAACTACCTACTCACTTGGGCGGTCTGATTGGCTCACTGGGCAGTCGAATGAGTAGTAAGAACACACTACGCTACCTGTGCTGCCCTTCTCTTTCCAAAATCATATGGGCCCAACGTCTTGCACAGCGTTTAACACCTTACTGAATTGCTTTTGGAGCTGGTTCGTCAATTATCCTATCTTATAAACAATTCGTAGCACTAAAGTATACCTGTCCAAAAAAGGATGTATATTGTTATAGTTTTAATCTTCATCAAGTCAGATTTGCTTCCATGAAATGCTATGTGGAATTCTTTCTGCCTGGATTTCACATTTCATCTCATCACCACCATTTTTCAAAAAACACTCTTTGAGTCCCATCCCCCTCCAAGATATTTTGGAGCTTCTCGACCAGTTCATCCGTCATGACTGGGGGCCCACAGACATAAGCCACGGTTTCTTTTGGAACCAGCTTGTCACTCCCGCTCACGAGCGCCGAATGTAAATCCTGATCGTTTATCCGTCTCGAGTGAATGTTTAAATCAGCAGGAGACTTAAATGAAAACCGAGTCTCTGATGCGGAAGTGAGAAACAAGTCCACACTAATATTAAGTCGAGAAGATGGGCCATGAGAAGAAACGATGTGTCGCACTCGCGGAAGAAACAGAATCTGCTCAAGAACAGACTCAGATGTCTCTGTTTCTTGTCCTTGAGGAAGTCGACTGGAGTATAAAACATGGACATTGAGTTGGTTCGTAGGCTTGCTTTGGTTTATGTGAGATAATATTGAGATCAAGGGACTGTTGTATATCTGTCAATACCATTGTCTCGCCTTGCCCGGGTAAGACTTACTTGATCCCCACACCACCAGCAATTAGAACCACATTCTTGACCTCGTGGACATCTATCCCAGTCGGTGGCCAGACAAAGCTCCCTCCTACCCGAATGTTCACCTTTTTGCCGATGATCTCATGCTTGGGCCTCCACAGCCACGCAGCCGCTGGGTTGGACGGTGAGTCCTGGACCGCGAGCTCCACATATGGGGCCCTGCCCTGCGAGGCTAGTGATGCAGCTACATTTTCTCTGGCAAATGAGGCATCTGGAGCATCCAGTGATGGCAGTGCCTCGGCGTCTGTCGGGGTAGAAGTGATAGTGAACCCGCCGGCGTTGGATATAGATGGGATATGCACATCTAGCCACTGGCCCGGCAGGAAAGAGAATGGTTGTCGTTGATCCCCCTATATAGGCTTGTAAGTTATGCAAATCATGTATTTTGATAAATGTAGTCGGTGTTTCGACAGTGTAAGAAATAATAATAGCCATATCGGGGAATATGTCACATCGGAAATTCGTGAACATATCCAATCATTGATCTAGCATTTCAGGTTCGGGCAGTACAATATCAAATCGGCGCTTACATTCTCTGGGCCCGGAATAGTAAATTGGAGCAACCGAATGGATCGGTTCACTTGCTCCACATGGGCGAGTTGCACCGGGTACAATCTGTTTTGCCGGGGTTCGGCTGCTGTGCGCAGCTCATGGGGGATGGAGTCTTCTCGCTGGGAACTCATCGGGCGGGTTCTCGGGTATAGTGCTGGCCGGAGGTGAAGCGCGGGGAGGTGGATTGGTTGGCGCAGCGGTCGGATACCCCTCATTAGATTGTGATTAGATGCACGCAGTGTGATTGATTTCGGGCACCTTGGTTCATGTGCACTATACTAGTGTGTGAAAGAAGTGCTAGTCTAGCGACAAGGATCAGTGGTGTTCCAAGGTTGTCTTGTAAGTGGGAAGTCAAGTCACGGTGTCTTAGATAATGGTGATTCAGCTTATTCTACAGTTGTATCCCGAATATATTCTTAATTCTTAAACTTCACACAGAACCTCAACTGCTTGTCAAATCAACCATGGGATTTGTACATGGAATCAAATTATATGAGATCGATTATTGTATGACATTGCATATGAGATTGATTATGTTTTGCCGGAAGCGTTTCAGATGAATCCTCCAGCGGCTACAATCACGATTAGTCTGACTCTCCGCATGTACATGCTCTGCAATGTACATCTTCCAAGCTTCGGAAAAATGATTAATAACAAGGGCCAGACTAATGATCACAGAGAAAACAGGATGCTACTCTAGTGAAATCGTCCAACCGAGCTGATCTTCGGGACCAGACTCATGGTGGACGAGTTGCCTGCATGGACCATCACAACGAGAACAAGCAAACTGATTTTACGATAGCAACCAGCCCCACCACAGCGTTTCGCCGTTCCTTCAGCAGGACCCAGTGGCCGTGTGCTGTGATGCGGAGGTACTCGTGCAGATCCACTAACCCATCACACCGACTAGTGTGTGACGACCGGCAGCCTATCCCCGGTCTGTGGCCGCTCATTGGTGCGACACTTCTCACGACCTGCTTCTGCTGGCGCTTTGCCGCCGTCAAGCATTGGCCAGATGCAAGTCCTGGAAACACTCCCAGGATGCTCTGCCCAGCGCCTGCGCTGATTCGTCCCCCTCTCTGCATGCGAGCGATGGGCTACTCAAAGTGTCGACCAGCCCGGGGGGTCTCCAGCTCATATCTAACGCCCATCATCCGGATCGCCCAGAGTTTTGTGTGTTTCTGATTTTCTGATTTCCTGTAAAGCACTGTCTTTTTCTCCCTGTCTTGGCCTTGGCCTTTTACTTGCGAAAGACTGGATCTCACTTGCCAGCCGGTCTGGCCGAGTCGCATTGTCTTCACATTAATCTTCCTGTCCCGCTCTCACTGAACTGTTTCGTCTTCTACTAAGGCGCTTAACACTTTCTGGTCGGTTTTCGAGTGATTCACCCACAACAATCGTCGCCATGCACAAGCAACAGTTCCAATTCAAGATCGAGGCGATCAAGGACTTCGAGTTCTTTCGAGGATGGTTCTTCCCCAAGCAATGGCGAGACCGCAAGCTCCTCTTCTGGCTCTTCGGAATAGAGGTCCCCATCACCATCACCATCCTTACCCTAACCGGTATTGCTTCTCACAACACATACCGCACGTTGTTATGGGAAGATGGCTACAGGAACGGCTTCAACAGTGCGCCTAATCAAGATCTTTACGCCGCTGCCAACTATGAACCCTATACGGCTCCCCTCGTGTGGTCAAGTTTGTATGTCTTCTTACTACAAGCATTTCATCGAATCTTACTGACTGAACCTTAGCTTGACGAACTTCAACTTGGTCATCGGTGTCCTGAGCGTCTTCCTTCTGATCGTGAAGATCCCTGTCCACTTCATGCACTTGTTTTTCCCTCCTTTGGCCGCATTCGTCCACGGAGGCTGTATCGCTGTGTATGCCTTTGCAGCTCGATACCAGGCCGGTCCGGATATGTCAGACCCCAGCCAGCCCCAACCCGGAGCACCATGGTACATCACCAAGAGCTGCAGCGTCGCCTACTCGAAATCGGATATCGGATTTTGTAACCAGGCAAAGGCTCTCTTCGCTCTGTGTATTATCCTTATGTGAGAACCACCTCTCCCCATTAACCACACCGAGTATGAAAGCTAACCCGATCCTCTAGCCTGATCTACTTTGTCGAATTCTGCTTCTCCATTCGCTCCTGCTTCATCACCCAGGAAGAGCGCGACCAGGTCCTGGAGACCCGCGAGGACAAGCGCGTTGAGAAAGAGTTTGAAGAGGAGATCATGAAGTCTCCTTATTACCCAACGACCCCCGGCCTGGTCCCTCGTACTCCCGGCTTCCCACCCCAGGTCGCGCAACCACCCGGCTTTGGCGGCCACGGAGGCGTGTACCCCTTCACACCTCGGCACTTGGCGTTTAACCGACTCGGAAGTGAAGCTTCGGATCTACCGCTGCGTGAGAATGGCTCTTCTAGCGCTACTTCTCCGCAGACAACGCACCAACCCTCTCCGGATGGGTCGCAGTCGCAGATGTACTTCCCGCCTCCACCAAAGAAGGCTTCGAAGTAAGGCGTTACGTGTGAGGAATTGAAACGTTTTTGCTTTTGAGATCATTTAAGATACCAGATACCGTCCTTTTTAGCTTTTGCTTGTTTATACATCCCACTCTCCTTTATTTACTCGGTTCCTTGTGGACTTGGGAGAAGCACCAAAATACACCCAAGTACATATCATATACGGCGTTTTGAATATGGTTTCTGGCCAGCACTTATAACTGGCAAATGTTACATAATTTTTTTCATGAATCAACAGAGAGGAAAGGGCAAACAGTAACTTCAAATTCTCATTCCATGGTATGCGCAGTAAAGCCAAGAACCAGAGAAATAATCCAATATATACACGCGGAAGACGGAAACACCAGAACATATTTGGTCATTACTTCGTCAATCATTTTGCGCAGAGCATAGGAGGTAATCAATAAATACCATGCCATAAGTCCCAAATTGAAGTAATCACCTCACTTTAACTCCGCATGGCAAGGGATATCGTAACGCAAGCGAAGTCAATATAGAAATGGAGAACAATAAGTCCAAGCGGAGGCTAATCCATGACGTGATGTGATGGAGTGGATTAATTATACTCCTGGCGCTTTTTCTCTTTCTTTGACCAGCGCACTAAACGGGGGAGGTTAGCTTCGAAAGCAAGAACACAAAACGGGAAACTTACAGCCACAGGCATTGCATAAGGTCTTGGGCCCACTGGGCCCTTTCCGCCATTCAGGCGAGTCGGCGGTTCCACAATCAGTGCAGACATGCTGCCCCTTGAGTCGCTTGCGTCTGTCCCCCTCTTGCACATTTCGTGCTTGATCTGCGGCTGTGGTGATATCGATGTCACAGTGGACTAGTCGACCCCGTCGCATACCAGTACTAAGACCCTGTGACCGCTCGCCGTCACCATAGAAGAGACCTGTCATAACTTCAATGCCATCGATATGCGACAGACCCTCTGGCTTCGGTGCTTGCTCAGAGAACTCTGCCCCGTCGCTGGGGTCAGAATCTTCCGACTGCGCAGCAGCGGTCTCACTCGATTCCTGGTCACTCAGGATGATCTGCCCGGTGGCGTTATCTATTAGTGGCTGGTCACCATCCACTTTGCCGTATGCAACGCGGGCCATGTTTGCTTCCTCCTCCTCCTCTTCGTTAAGCTTGGCAATTTGTTGCACTAGTCGTGCGTTCTCAATCTTATGTTCGAGGAATGAATCGAGGAGCTGAGAGATCTTCGAGGGATAAGGCCGACACATGAGAAAAAAACCAGTACATAGATCCTGTGGAGTCTTATTCCGTTCCTGCGACGCATTCGCATTCGCAATATGCGGGTGCCCGCAGATCTCGACAAGGCAGAAGGCGCTGTTGGTTTTCTGGAATCGAACATGGCTACGAAAGGCACGGTTCGTAGCGACTGCGTCATCCATGTCACGGTTGAAGACAAGCTGGTCTTCATCATGAATATATTGTGTGATCGGACTCCCTTCAAGTTGTTTGGGGGATCGGCCTGTGATCTGCTTCGCTGACGGCGACGCATAGGTGATGCGACCCTGGGCGTTGAGAAGCAGAAGCATGTCTTTCATTTCCTCCAGCACGCGTTGGATCCATCCTGGGTCCTGCTGAGCTTGCGCCGTTTGTAGCCCGTAACTTCCATAGGGTCCGTCGCCTGGATAGCCTCGACTCGCTTCGTTGGAAATGGACTGCCGCTGCGACGCGGGTGGCTGCAGGCTGTCGAGCTGGGGTTGCTGGCTTAAGGCCATATCGAGGAGACCGGGGACCGAATCGAGGGTGAAGTGGGGATGAATTCGGGCGGCAGAATAGGAACCGAAGTAAGAGGATTGGCGAGGGTAATAGGTATCCGAGCTTCAGCGGTCCAGACGGTCGATTCCCCGCAAAGTAAGTTTCCAGTAAACCCAATTATGTATAGGGATGATATTCAACGCTTGGAGCCCAGACACGACAATGTTCAGTTTCTGTCGCTAAGGGTAATTCAAGCTCCTGCTTATCACACACAGAAAGCCCCCAGGAAACAGGGAATTAAACATCCGGCCGCTCAGAGTGATAGATGCTCGCTGATCCCTGTGGGGCGTTGGATTATCTAACGCGCTACTGGAGTCAGGTGACTTCGTGTCGCTCGGCGCGAGCAAAGTGGAGAAAGTTGATGCATCACAAAGCCCGTTGCGATCTGATCACCCTCCCAAACTATCGAGAGATTAGGTTCTGGATGATATCGAGATTCATTCTACGCCATTAAAGGAGTCTGCCGAAGCATCTCCACTCGCGTCGGCGCTTCAAAATGTGAGCCAACCTGTTCCCCGCTTTTTTATAACTATGCTAACGGTCCGAACAGGTGTAAGGATGGAACGCATCAAGGGCTGCAGCAACTTTTGCACAGATATCTGACGATTGAATTTCTTCTGGACAGCGAAGATTGATAAACTCTCCATTTTGGGGTATGTTCTTACACGAATTCTAACCTGCGAATCATTATCCCCGCACTGATGCTCACTGTTTCTCTTGATTCCAGAGTTCGCTCCTTCGATAACACGCGCAGCGAGACCATCCAATTTCACACACCTCTTACATTGATCGTCGGATACAATGGATCGGGCAAAACAGTACGATTATCGTCACTAGATATCGTCAGTTGGCGAGCGCAGACTAACAGCCTTAGACTATCATCGAGTGTCTCAAATATGCCACCACCGGCGATCTTCCTCCGAACAGCAAAGGCGGTGCTTTCATCCATGATCCGAAATTATGCGGCGAGAAGGAGGTGCTTGCGCAGGTGAAGCTTTCCTTCAAGGGAACATCTGGTGCCAAAATGGTGGCTACACGCAGTCTACAGCTCACGGTCAAGAAGACGACAAGGCAGCAAAAGACACTGGAAGGGCATCTTATGATGATGAAAAATGGCGAGCGAACGGCGATCTCGTCACGAGTGGCCGAGCTGGATCAGATCATGCCTCAATATCTGGGTGTTTCCAAAGCTGTCTTGGACTCGGTCATCTTTTGCCACCAGGATGAGAGTCTTTGGCCAATGAGCGAACCCTCCGTTCTCAAAAAGCGATTCGACGAGATTTTTGAAGCCATGAAGTACACCAAGGCGATTGATAACATCAAGGCTCTTCGCAAAAAGCAGAATGAAGAGTTGGCGAAATACAAGATCATGGAGCAACATTCAAAAGAAGATAAGGATAAAGCGGATCGCGCAGAGAAGCGCTCAGTAAAGCTTCAAGATGAGATCGAAGAGTTGCGTGACGAGACTCAAAAGATGTCGAAGGAGATGCGCCGTGTCGCTGAGCTTGCTGACAAGGCATGGAAAGAATCCGAAGGATACGCGCAGGTGCTTGGTGCGTTGGAAGGCAAAAGAATTGAAGCGAAAAGCATCCAGACCACTATCGATAACCTCAAACGGCATTTGGTCGAGCTTGAGGACTCGGATGAGTGGCTTGAGTCGAATCTCGAACAGTTCGAGACCAAGCAAATCGAATACCAGCAGCAGGAAGAAGCGCAAAAGGAGAATTATATGGAGCTAAAGGCGCGTATCGAGAAGACTCGGCAACGGCTGGGCCTGAAACAAGCCGAAAATGGAAAACATGAGAACGACAAGGCCAATTTCGAGCGACAGGTTCAAAGACGCCAAAATATGATCACTGAAGTTGCTCGTGGTAACAACATTTACAGCGTCGATGAAAATATGGACCAGGAAAGCATCGACGCTTTCATGCAAAAGGTCAAGGGCTTTTTGCGAGAACGAAACCAGGCACTAGATCGGGTGAAACGTGAAGCCCAGAAAGAGCTCCGCGAGGTTCAGGACACTCTGAATGAAATCGGACAGCGCAAATCCGCTCTACAAGAGACCAAGAACTCTTCCAAAAAGCAGATTTCGAACAATGACAGAGACTCAGCTAGCTATCAAGGAAAGCTCAATGGAATTGATGTTGATGAAGGTGTCCAAGCAGCACTGGAGGCTAAGATTGAAGATATTACCTCGAGTCTCGAACGCGCCAAAGAGCGCACTAAGATTGCTTCATGGGACCAAGAAATCCAAGATGTCAATGCACAGATCCAACATCTTGAGGATGAAAACTCGAACCTAAACGACGAGCTGATTGAGTCCACAAAGAAGGCTGGGGATTTAGCTCGATTGGATCATCTCAAGAAGGAAGCAAAGGAAAAAGAGCGGAGCCTTCAGACGATGAAGGGAGCTCATGGAGAACGACTTGTGAAGGTTGTCGGTGCGGGTTGGCAGCCCCATTCTTTGGAACGGGAGTTTCAATCCGCCGTAGACACCGAGTCCAAGCAAGTGTCCGATGCAGAGCGCGATCGTGATGGTGTTAGCCGGGAGCTGGAGCAGGTCGAGTTCAGGCTGAAAAATGCAACCAAGGCCTTGAAACA
Source organism: Penicillium sp. S1602 (assembly GCA_023626355.1). Lineage (NCBI taxonomy): Eukaryota > Fungi > Ascomycota > Eurotiomycetes > Eurotiales > Aspergillaceae > Penicillium > Penicillium sp. S1602. The sequence continues at coordinate 1,561,928 of JAMAGW010000002.1, forward strand.
GCGTCGAAAGGAGCTCGACGAGTGCGTGAAGGAGATTTATGAGGCGGTTGGCGCAGAGCCCTCCGAGTACCCTACAATAGTCAAAGAACGGCAGGAACAGACAGAGCTTGCTCGCAAGGACGCTGATCAATACGCTGGTTTGGGTGCATACCTCAACCTGTGTGTTGACGCAGCGAAGCGAGCCAAGAGTTGTCGCACATGCCAGAGACCTTTCAAGAATGACGCCGAGCTCCAAATATTCAATAAAAGGCTCCAGGCATTGTTGGAAAAAGCCGCCAAAGATGCTGAAGATGGAGAATTGAAGGAGATGGAACAGGATCTTGAGACTGCCCGCGAAGCTAGTGCAGCCTACGATACGTGGGTCCGTCTCTCAGAAACCGACATTCCAGAATTGGAGAAAGAAGAGGAGGAATGCGATTCTCAACGCGATCAGCTTCTAGAGAAGCTTGAGGCCCATGACCGAACTGTGAGCGACAAGCAGGAAAGCAAGAGAGATGTCGAATCTCTTAGCAAAACAGTCAATACCATTGCGAGATACGATGCTGATATCAAGACTATCGCTTCGCAAATTCAAGAACTCTCTGCGAATCAAGAGGATGTGTCTGCAAGCCGCACCCTGCAAGATATTCAAGATGAGATCTCGGCGAACAATGAGAAGGCACGCGAACTGAAAAAGACTCTCGCCAAGCTCACGAATGAAAGGGACCAGACCCGGAGCGAAATCAACAAGCTCGAGTTACAGTTGAGAGATGTCCAGAGTAACCTTGACAGCACCAAATTCCAGCTGGAGAAGAAGGCCGACTTGCTTGCCCGCTTGGAAGAGTACAAGAAACTCAATTTCCAACAGCGGGAGACAATCGAGAAAGCAGACCGAGACATCGAGGCCTTGACCCCCGAATTACTCCAAGCTCAAGCTCGCTACGACGATATCAGTCAACGAGCTGAAGGGCGAGAGCGAGACATACAGCATGACATCACCCGTCTTTCGGAGAGTATTAATCAGCTTGACTTGGCGAACGAAGAGATCAACTCATATAATGAACGTGGAGGTCTTGGTCAACTTGAGCGGAGTAAGCGAGAGCTCTCCGAAATTGAGGATGAGATCAGCCAACTCGAGTCTGAGCAAGGTGAAATTACCCGAGAAATCAACAAGATCTCGGCACAGCTCAAGGACAGCGAGAATACCAAGCGGCAGTACTCTGACAATTTGACATATCGCCAAGCCACGCGATCTCTGGATAACGTGCTGGAAGAGGTCGAGCAACTGGAATCCCAAAATGCCGATGTTGATCGCAGCCGCTTCAAGCAGGAGTCAGAACGCTGGACACGGGAACACAATGCTTTAGCTGCCAAACAAGCCAGCAAGATGGGAGAAATGAAGTCCAAAGACGACCAGTTGATGCAACTCCTCAAAGACTGGGATACAGATTACAAAGATGCCGCATCCAAGTACAAGGAATCCCATATCAAAGTGGAGACTACAAAAGCTGCGGTTGAAGATCTTGCCCGCTACGGTGGTGCCCTCGACAAAGCCATCATGCGATACCACGGCCTGAAGATGGAAGAAATCAACGCCATCGTCGGCGAGCTCTGGCAGAAGACCTACCGTGGAACGGATGTCGACACAATTCTCATCCGATCTGACAATGAAAATGCCAAGGGTAACCGGTCATACAATTACCGTGTCTGCATGGTTAAACAGGGTGCAGAGATGGACATGCGAGGCCGCTGCAGTGCTGGACAAAAGGTGTTGGCTAGTATCATCATCCGTCTTGCGCTGGCAGAGTGCTTCGGCGTCAATTGTGGATTGATCGCTCTCGATGAGCCAACGACAAATTTGGACCGTGACAATATTCGTTCCCTAGCTGAATCGCTACACGATATTATCAAGGCTCGACAGCAGCAGGCTAACTTCCAGCTGATTGTTATTACCCACGACGAGGAGTTCCTGCGGCACATGCAGTGCGGAGACTTCAGCGATTATTACTATCGTGTCTCGCGCAATGAGCGGCAGAAGTCGATCATTGAAAGGCAGTCTATTGCTGAGGTATGCTCACCATGAAATCCATGGATGTCAAGGCAATATGCTAATTATATCCAGGTCCTGTGATTCCCTCTCCCATCTTGTGTCATGATTTTCTTTGCCATTCCATTGCATATCCATTGCTTTCTATGTCAAGGTTGTTAATCCTTGCTAGGCGCAGCATGAATATTTCCAAGTTTCACAGCATTTACACGAGAGCATACCAATATCCAGGCGTCTAGGGATCGCTATTTGAATACAATAAATTTGTACGTTTAAATTCATATGGAAGAACAACGTAGATGCTCCACTACTCGTCTCCTCGAATATCCATTTCGGCGTCTTCCTCATCCAACAAGGGCACAAACCGGAAGTCAACAAAACAGACTGGTCCAACGCCTTTAATACCAGCCCCAATAGAACGCCCAGCAGGGGTTTGACCCTCATCCAGCTCAATCATGAACTGCAGACTCAACACGCCCTGCTGGTCCCCCCTTATACTAACCTTATTGGCAACAGACATGGCCCTTGCCGCCTTCCGCACTAGTGCAAACCGGTAACTTTGCTTGATGCGCTCACCCATCGACGAAGGCGGCGAAACCATGAATGTCTCAGTAGCAGTCGGACCAAGCTTTGACTTCGCTGCGCGTGCTCGGGAAGTTTCATCATCTGCTAGCACTTTGTGTACTCCCTGCGATGCCTGCGTTGTCTGTCCTGGGGCCGTCCCATGCATCTCATTGTGTTGGCCCATGGAGAACTCGACAGTGGACTCACTAAATGGCCCGCCGGCCCCAGAGAGCGCAAAATACGGTTTCTGCTTGGAGGACGCAGACATTTTGAGGATGGTAGGTGCCGAAGAGTCGAGTTCTGCGATAGAATTGTACAGCCAGGCGGAGCGCATGATGATTTTCATGATGATCGCATCACGTTGGAGGGGGATGTCAGATTCATCGGCATCTGGTTCGTAGGTAACTAGTTCGCATGTTGTTTGAACACCTGCCTCGGCGATGGCGATGCTGAATGGCGCACCGTGGGATAAGTATTGGAAGGTACAGGAGCGATCCATCAACAGCGCTGGCGCGGCGAATGCACTTGAGGCGGGATTGGTATGTGGGAGACTGGTGTCACGGGCGCTTGGTTCTTGAACTTCATTTATACCGAAGATCTTAAGTGTTTCGAGGAGGGCGGAGAGAGAAACGACGAAGTGTGGGTATGTGACCTCGTCGGAATCTTGAGTGTCGGATATTTCTGCTTGGTTGGCACCATCTGGGGTCGCATTGAATGTGTAGCTGGTGAAGAGAGACTTGTCGAGGAAAGCGAGGCCTTGTATAACGCGACCTTCTTCGACGGAGAAGCGGAGGCCTTCGGGTGTGATCTGGACGGTAGCTTTCGAGGCAAAGCCGATGCAGGAGAGGAGAGTGTAGAGGTGATTGGCGTTGTTGGAAACGCCGGTGAATAGAGGCTCCATTGTAAGATTCTGCTAGTCCAGGTGGTGGTTTTTGGGAGGTGGGAGCAGGGACTAATGGTTTCGCAAATGTGTGATAGTTGGGAGCTTCTAGCAGTACAGGCCCCGAGCAATAATTCCCCGCTTAGTGTACATGGAGGAAATAATGGGTATCGATTTAAACATAAACTCCAACGGCGCAGATCATAAGCACAGCTCCAAATCTATCCATGAACATATGGTCAGTATGCATGACATTGAATCTAGGTGTAGCAGATAAGTAGAGGTACTTACCCGGTTGCTAGAGCGGCTGGAACGCCCAGGGTGAAGAGGCTCAGGAACGAACGGTCTGTAAGGGATGTGAGCACAATTGATAATGTATAATCCTTACACAGACTTACTCAGTCCAAATAGACCACTAGCAATCACGGCTAGAGTAAACAAAGTTAGTTGGAGTATGGACACTGTCGCAGGAGTTATGCATACCAATGAAGAGCAAGTTGAAGCCAATGGCGAACTGGCTATCCTTGGAGACAATGGGATGGAAAGGGGTTGCAGAGGCTGCCTCCCAGACTTCGTTCAGCGACATGAGTGTGGTGGAATTGATGTGACAAGGTAGGAGGTTTATGTCAAACACCAAGAGTCGAAGATCGATAACGCGTGGAGGTATAGATGTGATCTGGCCGATCCGGGGAATAGTTGTTCCGGGACCGACCCCATTCACATCCAGCTGCGTGATCATCGAACACGCGCATGTACAACTAAATCACAGCTTCTCTCACTTCTCGTCATGACTGTTGTCTCGCCTAAGAGTAAGTCATTCCTTTCCACTGAGGATATACTCGTTACATGACACAGCAGGTAATAACCGGTACCAGGTTCAAAGAGGAAGGCCTCGGAGGAGATCGCTTCCCCGGATTCTCAGCAGCAGGCAAGCAAGAAAGCGCGCACTGATTCGCCAGAGAAAGAAGAGGTTTGTTGGCCATCCCTGCCATTGCTCCTGGTATGCTATTTAACATGATGGTTTAGGAAGATGGCCCCGCGCTGAAGCCACCCCTGCGCATTGTGCCCTTCCCCGAGAAGGTAAGCTCCAGTCCTATCCCGCCGTCTCCGCACCCGCCCCATCAGTTACTAAATTTGCAATCCAGCCTGCTGTGCTAGAAGAGCGTCGAGGTGATATCGAGTTCCGGGTCGTCAACAATGATGGATCGCATGATAGCTTCATCGTCCTCACTGGACTGAAGTGTATCTTCCAGAAGCAACTCCCCAAGATGCCCAAGGACTATATTGCTCGACTAGTGTATGATCGATCGCATTTGTCAATTGCAATTGTAAAGCATCCATTAGAAGTTGTTGGGTATGTGCCACAATCGCAAATCCTGGATTGGGAAGACACTAATTATTCCACAGAGGAATCACATATCGGCCGTTCAACAGTCGCAAGTTTGCGGAAATTGTCTTCTGTGCCATCTCCTCGGACCAGCAGGTCAAGGGCTACGGCGCGCATTTGATGTCTCACCTAAAGGTATGATTGCGACCCGCTAACCTCCATGCTTGTTTTGCTTTCTAACCGGTATCCAATAGGATTATGTCAAGGCTACCTCTCCCATTATGCACTTCCTCACCTATGCGGATAACTACGCCATCGGATACTTCAAGAAACAAGGTTTCACCAAAGAAATCACTCTCGATCGATCCATTTGGATGGGTTACATTAAGGACTACGAGGGCGGTACCATCATGCAGTGTACTATGCTCCCAAAAATTCGATACCTTGAAATGGGGCGAATGCTATTAAAGCAGAAAGAAGCTGTGCAGGCGAAGATTCGGGCCTTCAGCCGGTCACATATTATCCACCCCCCGCCCAAAGAGTGGAAGAACGGGGTGAATAAGATTGATCCTCTATCTATACCGGCCATCAAGGACTCCGGCTGGTCACCTGACATGGATGAAATGGCCCGCCAGCCTCGTCATGGACCAAATCACAACCAGCTGCTGCACCTATTGAACGATATGCAGAATCACAGCGCTGCCTGGCCATTTACACAACCGGTGAACCGAGATGAGGTACCTGACTATTACGAGGTTATTCTCGAGCCCATGGATCTTTCCACCATGGAGGAGAAGCATGAAAAAGACATGTACCCGACTCCACAAGACTTTATCAAGGATGCAACATTGATATTTACGAACTGTCGCCGATACAACAACGAGACTACACCATATGCAAAGAGTGCGAATAAACTTGAGCGATTCATGTATCAGCAGATCCGGGCTATTCCGGAGTGGTCGGTAAGTATATGAAACTACACTCTCCATGATGAATGTGGCTAATCAAATCTTAGCATCTTGCTGATAATAACTGAGCTTTTGTTTCTTGCTGGGCATGGAGTTTATGATGAACTGGCGTTTTGGGTGGGTGCAACTCGATTTACCAATACCCTGAGGATAACTTACATGAAGAATATGAATCAAATAAGAAAATGGTAGCAGTACTAGTAGACTTTAAATTGAGATCGTAGATATGATGCAATAAGATTAGACGTGGGTGGTGGGTCTGGATAAACTGTTGATCCGATGTTGTTTCAGGCACGAAAGATTGAAGAACGGAGATGGCTGGATCACATCCTATTGTCAACCCTTGCCTGGAGAGCCTGGCCTCATTCGTTTCAATCCCATTTTATGGGCTCGTATTTTGATTTCTCCTGAATTTGAGGCTTGCTATCCGAGCAGCTTGCTTTCTTCCCCCTTTTTTTCATTTTACTCCCGGGGTCCTTATACCCGATACATTGCGTGTTCTACCACCAAATACACCATTAATTTCACCGCGCCCCTCTTTAACACCCTACACAGTGTTTTTCGTTCTTTACAAGTCCTAATTGGCTCGTGTTCTGTCTTTCGCTTTTCGCCAAGGTCTTCCTGAAGCAACATTGCTTGAGACCCGCGCGACCTGACACGCTCCTTACCCCTTTCGGGTCAACAACCTTCAACCCCTCGGTGCTGGAATTTTCACCGTCCATTCTCCTCAACAACGACTCAAGATGACTTCATCATGGGATCTCCACACCGACTCGGAGTCGCGCAATCGCCTGCCGACTCTCTTTGAAGTGCTCAGCCGCCGCACTCTGGCCCCTGTCGATCTCTTTTCCTTCTACATTTACATGCGCGACCAGCAACGCTCAGTGGACTACCTTGACTTCTGGTAGGTATCAAGCTTGGGAGGCAATTCCTGGAATGGCGTATGTTAACAATTTCTCTCAGGCTCGATGTCTCTCAACACATGTCCCTCTGTCGCCATTATGTCCGTGAATTACGCCGCTCTGTGCTTGTCGCAACTCCCGACATGGAGAGAGCCGACAGCAAACGATCCTCTGCGATGCTCGAGAACTTGGAGAACTTAGGTGATATTCCACTGGTGGAGGCTGGGCCTTCACGTCTGGCAGGCAACGAAAAAGAACGGGATGCGGATCATCGTCTCTCTGCTTTCTTGCGGTCTGAAGGCCACACCTCGACTCACTCGCCTCAGAACAGCATCGGATCAGAGTCTGTGTATCAGACGCGCACCGAGTCACCCGATCAACAGCCACGTCCCAGTTCCGGTACTCACAATGCCGGCGATTCCAACTCTCCCGGTCACACTGTTGCTCGTAACGATATCCGTGCCAGTGCCGAAAAGATCCTTTACACCTACTTGCTCCCCGGTTCGGAACGTGAAATTGTCTTGCCTGAAACGATGGTTTCGACTATTATCAACTTAATCGAGGATGACGGCCGTGACGACCCGCAGGTGTTTGACCCTGCCAAGGACTACGTCTTTCAAGCTATGGAGCGCGATGCTTTCCCAGGATTCTTGCAGGCCAAGGCCCTGGGCAACCTTGTGCCTTTGAGCATCATCTTGCGCTTGGCCTTTGCTCTGATCAGCTTCGGTGGTGGTTTCTGGGGAGCGTTCTACGTTGTTCTACGCAACAAGCCCCGGCATATTCGTTGCTGGGTTATTCTTCCTTTTGCTGTCGCGGCTTACTTCATCGTCTCCTACCAGTACAAGATTGATCCCGTCATGGCATTTATTGGTTACAGCGAATACACATTCATGAATTGGGCGCCGATTCGTGAACCATATGTTCGCCAGCTCCTGAACAAGCGCGCAATCGTCACAGCGGCTGTTGCCTTCCTCACAGCTGCCGCCTTGAGCATCTTGTTCATTTTCGTTCCGGGTACTATGATGTGAGCTTGCTCTATGCAATTCGCGGAATTGTATCCACCCTTCGTCTTGTACAGCTTGGTACTCTTTCTTGTGCCTCCACGTCACCGTCGCTCGCAATGATATGACCTGTCGGGGGCTTTCCTAGCCTGGCGTCTGGATTCTGTTGTTCCGGTCTGCTTCTGTGAAGCATCTTTTGAAAATCTCTTGAAAATATCTCGCTTTCGGTCTTCAAGCCTCTAATCTTCCAGGCTGCTGCTCTGATCGTTTGTTCCCCTCCCATCCGCTTTTGCAGCGGTCATCCTACTTCTCCTTGTCCTGTCCATATTTGCTACTTCAATCTCGCTGTCCTCTTTTCACTTCTACCAATACCCCTTCTGACCTCAGACATTTGTATTTATGTTTTCAATGAGTCGTTGCCCTTGGGGGCTTTACGAATGCAATCAATCTACTTCGGTACTATCGAACAGAGTTCGTAATCAATTCGCGTTCAGATTGTAGAATCTATTTAGTAAGATTCAGCTATCGTCATAAGAGAACCGTCATGAGCGACCATGAGAATAGGGCACGCTAGATGCAGAAGCCATAGAAACCACACTTAACCCTGCCGGCCACCCGCAAGTATCCTCTTCGTCCGACTCCCAATCCCCCGTCCTGACGCCGCCCCAGCTGCCCCAGCGCCCTCATCAATATCCATTCCCTCCCCCGCATCAAAAAATCCATCATCATGATCAATATCATCCGCCTCCCGCTTATTCCCCATCCCCCAAAACCCCCTCCGCCCACGCCGTTTACCCCCCTCTCCCTTCCCACTTCCCCCCGCATTCCCTACCCCAGCTCCTCCACTTCCAGGTCCAGCCGCCTTTCGCTTCTCCAACGCTTCATCAAACAAACGCTGGTGCGCCGCCTCCCTCTCAGCCCGTTTAGCCGCATTCAACTTGACAGCTTGGATCTCCGCTTCCAGATCACCGATTACATCCCCGCACCGCAGCTGCCACTCCTCAAGGACACTGATCATTTTCGGAAGGGACTGCGGCTGTACATCCCGCAACGGCGCGACGGATGTCACATTGATAGTGGGCGGTGTAGCGGCTGGCGATAAGCGCGCTGTAAGCAGGGAACTGTAGATAGCGGTTGTGACGAGGGATTCGAGTTCACCGGGTGTAGAGAGGGAGAGAGCGGACATGAGAATTTCGTAGGTGAGAGGTTTGATTGTTTTTGCGAGGGAAAGAAGTGAAAGGAGACGGAGTTTTTGGGCTTGTTCGAAGCTTAATTTTGGGAGATTGGGTGTTGCTGGATATAAGTAGTGGATTAGCTTGGTACACTAGATGCGGTGTGGAGTTTTGCTTCGTACCTTCGTAATCTTGCCATGTGCCCCAGGCAAATATCTCCAGAAGCTTTAGGTAGCTATGGTATTCTGCTGGTGTGTTGGGGGAGCTTATGGATTGGATGGTTGGTGTCTCTAGCAGCTCGCCGAAGACGTAGGTGTGTGGGCTGGAGGTGGCATTTGTGATTAGGCTGGCGACGAAGCGTGGGGATGTGGCGCTGTTGGCATTTGCGAGGTGAATAAATGGTTGTAGAGCCTCGACGGCTCGAGTGTGAGCGTTATCCATGGTAGTTGAATGAACGAAGGTTGATGGGAGATATGTTTGGGGTTGGAGAGGGGAGCTTGGATAGATCCACTACTGCCGAAGTCTGGGCGGTGATAGGGTCCCGACATCACTTATCACTTTGCCTTATACTATTCCCTAAGGCTCCTACTGTTTCGGTTTCTCTGGTTCAAATGGAGCTGTATCTATTTACTCTAACAACAGAGGTATTTGGATTCCACCAACCGAGAACCTCTGTCACTACGACCTATGGTCAACTCCCTGCGACTATTCCAATTCCTTCGACACTCGCACTGCATCAAGATTGACTTGGTCGATCAAGACTAACAGAGGTCTATCATGATTAAGTCTTGACAGTGTCTAACAATACTAATCTTATTTATTTATTCAAATTAAGCCTTTTTTCCTCTGATCGCCTTCGGGATGAGACTTAGCTACATGCCGTATGATTTCCAGTATAATCTCGACACGCGCTTTACTTCCTGAATGAGACGTCAATCTCCAGCACATTTAGTTGCAGCTTGGGACTGCAAATCCTATGGATCAAACATCATTAATACAGACCAAATAGGAAATTTGAGAAGATTAATGAGCCCAGCATGCTTGTCTACAAGGTGATTGAAGGGGCTCGTTTTTTATTAGTACGGCCCTTGCCAGAAAATGGGGCCACCAGTCGGCGCCAAACTAAGAGGGGTAGGAATCCTCTTTGTCGAGAAGTTACGAAAGTGCTTAACTCAAAGTATGATGTGAATCATGTTATAAACAATGGTCCTATTATACAGCGTGCTATGAGCCAAGAAAGTGGCTATAGAGATTGCAAGTGGGATTCAGATCTTAGCTAGCTAGCACATGGCGAACGATGATTCGAATGGTCTGGGGAATGACAGCAACTCGCCTTTCTTAGTTTAGGATAATAGGAATAAGCACAGTGTACCCCGGTGTTAATGGGCAATGTAAGCCGATACATGGTTGTGGAATGCAACGTTATCCATGCATGATCCTTGGGCAAATACGCGTATCTAGATATCGTCCACATATGCATCACTTATCGAGATGGTCACACATAATCGCTTACATCTCCATTCTCCTGAAACACCCTCAGCCCTGAGTCGTTTCACCATTCCTAATCTAATTATCGATTATAGAATGGAAACATACGTGGATTTATTGGCAAAGGGAATCCATCAGGCCCATTTAATTGCGGTGGCCTAAGGATGCATTCCACTCAGGTGGAACCCACCCGTCTGCCCCCCTCTCTCATGCGTAATCACTTCCGCTTTTCCCGATTTAAATGCCTAGCCCGCGCCCTTGATTCCCATGCATCTACCAAGCCGACGTGGCCTTTACATAAGTGGACTGTTGACAGTTCTTTGGCCGTCTCTATGCGGGAATGATCTGATCTGATCAGTCCAGTGTCGATCCGCAAGCTTCCGTGTTAAATATCACGTTATCCCCCATCGCGAACCGCGCTTCCTACCAAAAAAAAATCTCGGACGCACTCATGCGATAAACTACCGTTCTTTTCGATTCCCTGTACGATATTCCGCTTGTCGCCATGTCTGTCGATCTTGATGGCGCGGGCGATGCAGCCTCCGCCAGTCGGCTGCCGACCATGTCTACCACAACAGTCAAAGTGGATGGCATGACCTGCGGAGCCTGCACCTCTGCCGTGGAGAGCGCTTTCACGGATGTTGAAGGAGCCGGCGAGGTCTCTGTAAGCTTGATAATGGGTCGCGCTGCGGTACAACATGACCCGTCAATACTTTCGCCGTCAAAAATTGCGGAGATGATCGAAGACCGCGGGTTCGATGCGGCGATATTATCGACCGAAGAGCACGTGAAGAGCGTTGTCACCGATACGCAGGAAACACCCCGGATATATTCATCGATGACTACCCTCGCGATCGAAGGCATGACCTGCGGCGCTTGCACCTCTGCAGTTGAAAGCGGACTTACCGACGTTGCTGGTATCGACTCGGTTAATGTATCGCTGCTCTCGGAGCGCGCGGTGGTGGAACACAATGCGGAAATTATCACCCCGGAGCAAATTGCGGAGATCATTGAGGATCGAGGATTTGGAGCGCGGGTGTTGGAAACCAAGGCGTCTGCGGGCCCGGACAATGGATCTACACTCGCCGACATGATTGAAGACCACAGAGGGCACATGGTTACTACGGTTGCGATTGGAGGAATGACTTGTGGCGCTTGCACCTCGAGTGTGCAGAATGCCTTTACCGATGTTGACGGTGTGGTCTCGTTCAACATCAGTCTTCTCGCTGAGCGCGCTGTGATCGTACATGATCGGTCAATACTTACTGCCAAGGCTATCTTGGCAATAGTGGATGATGCTGGGTTTGATGCATCGATCGTATCGTCCGAAGCGCAAGAACCGCTTTCGAGGAAAACTCAGCAGCTCAACCTCAGTCTACACGGCCTGCGAGACGCCTCATCTGCCTCTGCGCTAGAAAAAGATCTCTCTGCCCGACCTGGAATCAAGTCCGCCTCCATCACCTTAGCAAACGCCCAACTTAGCATTGCCTTCGATACGTCCGTTATTGGTATTCGATCCGTGTTCGATGTGATTGAGGCTGCTGGATATAACGCGCTGATTACAGACTTGGATGATACCAATGCACAGTTGGAATCATTGTCTAAAACTAAGGAGATCCAGGAGTGGCGACGAGCTTTCATTGTCTCCGTCTCCTTTGCGGTTCCTGTATTCTTCATTAACATGTTGATTCCCATGTATATGCGCCCAATCGATTTCGGTCAGTTCCAGCTCTTATCGGGTCTTTATCTGGGAGACCTGATGTGTCTTGCTCTCACCATCCCAGTGCAATTTGGTATCGGCCGACGGTTTTATATCACCAGCTTCAAGTCTCTAAAGCACCGATCTCCAACGATGGATGTTCTTGTTATGTTAGGCACATCGGCTGCCTTTTTTTACAGTTGTTTTACCATGGCGATGGCTATCTTCAGTGACCACCACAAGCGTCCAAGCACCGTTTTTGATACCAGCACTATGCTCATCACATTTATCACCTTGGGAAGATGGTTGGAGAATCGCGCCAAAGGACAGACGTCTGCAGCGCTCTCCCGCCTTATGTCATTGGCCCCGTCTATGACTACTATTTACGAAGATCCTATTGCAGCAGAAAAAGTGGCGGATGGTTGGGCCTCTCAGAATTCTCAGCCCGCATTGGCCGAGGATTCAACAGTGAACCAGAAACTCATCCCTACGGAACTGATTCAGGTTGGGGACATTGTCATTCTTCACCCAGGCGACAAGGTGTCTGCCGATGGTATCGTGATCCGAGGCGAGAGTTATGTCGATGAGAGTATGATCACAGGAGAGGCTTTGCCGATCCACAAAAAGAAAGGCAGCCATGTCATCGCCGGTACTGTCAACGGTACAAGCGCGGTCGATTTCAAAGTCACCCGGGCTGGCAAGGATACCCAACTAAGTCAGATTGTCAAATTGGTACAGGATGCACAAACAAGTCGAGCTCCTATTCAACGCATGGCGGATATCGTGGCCGGATACTTTGTCCCCACTATTATCTGCCTTGGCTTGATTACCTTTTTCGGGTGGATGTTCCTCAGCCACGTCTTGCCCAATCCACCCAAGATCTTCAAATCTGAGGATGCGGGTGGCAAGGTTATGGTCTGTTTGAAGCTTTGTATTTCAGTGATTGTCTTCGCATGTCCCTGCGCTTTGGGTCTTAGCACACCTACCGCTGTGATGGTCGGAACTGGTGTTGGTGCCGAAAATGGAATCTTGGTCAAAGGTGGCGCTGTCCTCGAGGCTGCCACCAAGATCAATCATGTTGTCTTCGACAAGACAGGTACATTGACTACGGGCCGGATGAGTGTCGCTCATGCCCGGATTGAACCTCAGTGGACGGCTAATGAATGGCGACGTCAATTATGGTGGCTTCTCGTTGGTCTTTCCGAGATGGGCAGTGAGCACCCGATCGGACGAGCCATTTTGTCTGAAGCTAAGACGGAATCCGGTCATCCTGGAGGAGACGGCCTCCCAGGAAGCATTGGAGACTTCGATGCGTGTGTAGGCCAGGGAATTTCGGCAACTGTTGAACCCTCAACCTCCATCGAGCGTACCCGCTACCAGGTCTTTCTGGGCAATGCTGAGTTCTTGCGTTCGAAGAATATTCCCGTGCCCGCATCCGCAGACCCTGAATCATCCGAGGCTGAAGATGATTCGGAGACTCTGGGGCCCAAGCCAACTGGCGCTGCATCTGGCATTACCCGGATTCATGTCGCAATTGACAAGCAATACGCAGGAACTATCTCCCTTCGGGATAGCGTCAAGGACAGCGCAGTCGCCGCAGTGGCTGCCTTGCACCGCATGGGTATTGCAGTCTCCATGGTCACGGGTGACACACTATCAACGGCGATGTCGATCGCAACAGCCGTTGGTATTCCCACATCCTCAGTGCACGCCTCTGCTTCTCCGTCCGACAAACGCACCATCATCGACCGCCTCCAAATGAACGGCGAGCGAGTGGCGATGGTCGGTGATGGCATCAACGACTCTCCCGCTTTAGCCACCGCCTCTGTTGGCATTGCCTTAGCCTCCGGCACCGACGTCGCGATGGAAGCAGCAGACATCGTCCTGATGCGCCCAGATGACCTCCTCACTGTGCCAGCCAGTCTCTCCCTGTCACGCACTGTCTTCAACCGGATTAAGATGAACCTTGTATGGGCCTGTCTCTACAACGTCATCGGCCTTCCCTTCGCTATGGGCATCTTCCTACCCTTCACAGGCTTTATGCTTCCGCCCATGGCCGCCGGTGCTGCCATGGCTATGTCCAGCGTCTCAGTTGTCGTTAGCAGTCTACTCCTGAAGCTCTGGCGTCGACCGTCCTGGATGGACATTGACCGCCTTGAGAAAGAAGCTATCTCCGCACCACAACGAAACCATGCTCGCAAAGCTAGCTGGTGGTCTCCTGCTACGATTCTATCCCCTAACGATCCACGGTCTGTTCGGCGCTATGTTGTGCATGTTATTGCTGCGCTATGGTCTATCATGACCGGCAAGCAATCCGCTCGAGAAGATGAGGGCTATGTCCCACTACAAACCGTTGAACCTGTATGAGCAGGCTCTACTGTGATTTTTCTGTTATTCAATCATCTATGGCTGGAGAATGCCTTTGTTGATACATTAGTGGCGCATTTGGCAATGTTTTTATGTTTTGATACCTCTCATGTACTGCATTTGAATTAGATTTCGATGAAGAATTGAAATAACACTTCACTCCGCTGGGTCCGCTCATATGCAGCTTACACTCTACACCCGACACCCATCCCGAGGCCCGCTCTCTTCATCCTCATCGCAGTAATATGAGGTGCATACATATCATACAGCATTGGGGATTGGTTCAATCTATCTTGGGTAGATGCGGCAGTGCCCCAAGGAGCACAAGCTTTGCTATGCTATTAAATTTCAAGCTGAAGGATAAACCCATGTATCGGGTAAGATTGCCCTCCCTAGGGCTGACCGTTCTTTTGACATAGGTGGCTCATGTCAAACAATCCACATTTAGGGCTGTTCTACCCATAACAGGTGCCAAGATCATTGGTGTCTTTGGTAGGGCTGACACGGCACTAAGTATGATATTGAGAGAACCTTGGAAATGTGTCGCAGCTCTCGGTGTTAAGGCTGATGTTGCGACGATACCTGACCACACTCCTTGATAAAGACCGAACATGATAAATACCACCGAGTGCCCACATTCGAAATGCTAGTTCATCAAGTAAACTCTCATATCCCTCCAACGCCATGATAATAGATTCAATTACTCCGTCGTCCTTGCCGGCCAAGGTCCTAATGCTCCACGGTCAGTAAACCAGATACTAGATAAGAGGTTAGTTAACTAACAATATTCAGGCCATGGACAATCGGGACAATTCTTTGAAAGCAAAACACGCTTCTTACAACAACATTTGAGAGACACAATTCTCAAAGCCACACATTCTGAGAATACATGTACCTCCGACTCGGTCGAGTTCTACTATCCCTCAGGAAACCTGCCTGGAAACCCGGATCAATGGGAAGGCGATAACACACGGATCTGGGAATAGGAGATCGCCAGGTAGATCGAATCAAAGGACTGGATAAGTCTATAACCTTGGAAGCTATCTGTTGGACATTCTGGAGAAGAACGGACCATTTATTGGGGGTGGTCGGGTTCTCGACTGGAGCTGCTCTGGCCGCTATCATTACATCTTTTCTTGAGAGGCGGAAGTCGATTTGTGGGTTTAGTTTCGATGTGAGTGGATATCATCCCTTCGGGTTTCCGTGCCCCGGTATATATCTACTAGCTTGTATATGTATGCTAAAGCATATACTTATAGACCACCCACCCACCGTTCAAGTTTGCTTTATGTTGCAGCGGTTTCAAACTCGGCAATGCTTGGTATAAAAGGTTGTATAGACCTGGAATCGAGACACCGATCCTTCATGTCATTGCGCTTATGCATAATGTTGTGGAACCGAAGGAGTCTATGCAGTTGGCGAAGTTTTGCAATAATGGTAAATTATACTCGTTCTTCGGGACGCATTATGTTCCTCGGTCCCCTCAGTTTTGGAAAAATTGGCGGATTTTGTTAGGGGTGCCCTGGATCTGACGGATAGTACTGAGGATTGGGAGGATTGTCAACATGGTGAACTTTTTTCTAATAAAAATTGATTTAGCATGCCAATCATTTTTCAAAGTCTTGCCCATTTCAATCAAGGATGCAAAAACAGAAAACCAAAAAGAAATGTGTAATGGGGCGAGCCGGGATTGAACCGGCGACCTCACGATGACAATGTCAGACTGTAGTGAACTTCAGTCGTGCGCTCTCCCAACTGAGCTATCACCCCAAGTTATGATTACTGGCTCTTACAAGTGCTAAATGATTGGTATACTGAAAAAGTACATCACAAGCATCCACTATCGTCTCCGCAATATCTCTGTGGTTGAAATCATCATATAGTAGCTACTATATGATTTTAAGGTAAGAAATAAAGCATCCAGGGCTCAATCTTATTAAATTGATGTTTGACCATAGCACTCTAAAATACTGCGCACTGTGCTGCTTAGAATTCCAAGGTTCTGAGATATATCTCTCCAGGGCTATCACCGGAACCCCTTACATTTAAAGTCTGACTCGTCTAATGCAGTTGGGCAGGTAATCTTGGAACTTACTGACTGTAGCAACCTTCCGAACAGATTATTGAATATCATCGGTGAATAGTACATTACTTTATTACACTAGATCATAAATGTAGTAATGCATTATCTTCCTTACAGGCAATTAAAAATAATCAGTTTTCGCTCTGGTATGGAATTTGGGATTTGAAAAAAGACGCAGAATTGTGAGTGCAGCCACCAGGTACACCGCCCTCCAGTCGTCGAGCGGACTGTAGTCACTACCCCTTCTTTTATAGTATTTCATCTCCAGGGCGATCATTTACAATCCATGAATTAGATTCTCAATACTTTGGAAACCCCAAAGCCCTCCCTCCGCCACTTTACTGACCCTACGCAGGGGCCCTACATGTTTTCAAGGTTTAACACTGTCAAACGGTGGTTTACGCCCCCGGCCAGCAATGGAAGCAACACTAGAGCCTTGCACATACCAGGATGCACAAAAAGCGGATATAATCCGTATCGCTTCATATCATATGCATGACTTTGACCTAGCCGTTGCCAGAACAAATCCCCGAGAAAATAACCAAGTTCGGGATTTGCTTCTTCAATCCTACATTGCTACTCCATCAAATCTTGGAAATTTTGAGTCATTGCCACTCGAGATTCTTCATGAGATATGCCTTTTGCTTGATATTCGGTCTTTGTTCAACTTTCGTCATGTTAACCACCGCGCCCAGCAAATTGTCAGAGCAACTCGTGGATTTGAAGAAATTGTTTCCCACGCTACTGGGGCCCTTCGTGTCACACTCAAAACAACAATAGCATCCTGGTTCACGTTGTCCGACTTGTTCAAAACATTCTGTACGAGAGACTGCTATCTCTGCAACTCCTTTGGTGGATATATTTTCCTTCCTTTATTTACGAGATGTTGTTTCTGCTGCATTCGGGAGAACCGTCTTCCTTCTACCTTATCAATATCTGCCATAAAAAGCGCTTCAAGTTGAGTATTGGGCGTATTGATAGCCAGGTGCCGATTGTCAGATCGCTACCCAGGATATATTTCATGGATGAAGTGGCGCGCAAAAAAAGGATACAAATTATACCGACGGATCTTATTCGCAGATTTGTAGCATCTGAGAAAGAGCCGGCAGCGACCTCGTTAAGAGGAACCGCGCCATCGTGTTATATGGTGACTACCTCTTTACCCTATATGGACCCTGGATTCGGTGCTATACAGGGTGGAATGTGCTGCGCTGGCTGTCAGATTGCTTTGGAAAAATATCTAAAGTCATCAAGGACCCCTGATAATGCCTGCGACTTGCGGGACAAAGTGTACTCCCATGATGAGTTTATATCACACTTTCGGGAATGCCACGAGGCTCAAGCTATGTGGAAATCGAGCAAGGAAGGGACTGACGTCTCGAGAATTTCAGAGTTCGTCAGACGAGGGGGATTCAATAATAGAGACGTAATCATGTCTTTCACCCAAAGGTAGCCCTTGAGATTCTTATGTGTCTTCTTTTGCCAGGCTGGTAACCTCTATGTATGTACAGTATTCATTTGCTGAGGATTTCACCGATACTGGTCAACTAAGCT
Source organism: Penicillium sp. S1602 (assembly GCA_023626355.1). Classification (NCBI taxonomy): domain Eukaryota; kingdom Fungi; phylum Ascomycota; class Eurotiomycetes; order Eurotiales; family Aspergillaceae; genus Penicillium; species Penicillium sp. S1602. Next base: position 1,579,959 of record JAMAGW010000002.1, read on the forward strand.
GCCAGATCCCCGAAGACCATCAGATGAGTTGATAATTTGGCTAGCATTATTTGGAAGCATTTGAGTAATTCATTCAAATGCTTTTATTTCGAAATATGCGGAATGTTGAGCGCGCGGATATGCTAAATGGCACTCGTATGTGCTAAAGATAATCAAAAATGCCCATCATCAACCTTTCCTGTTTTATTTCCGATCAAGTCAATTATCGCTGCCTCCAGATGATGGCCCATCGTGTAGTGGTCTTCTTCAAGCTCGTGGAAGACAGCCTGTGGAAGCCGCTTGACCATATAGCGCACCATCTTAACCGGCGCATTGACATCCTTCGTACCATGCCAAATCCGAATTCCGCTATAAGACACATCCTGAAACCGGAACCCCCAGTCCTGAGACAGCAAACGTGCCTCCTGTACAGCTGCGCCAGATCCTTGCGCAAAAGCCTCGAAAGACGTGCTTAGCATGCGTTTTCTAGCCTCTTCTGTTGACAAGCTCTCCCCGTTTGCATCTTGTTGTTCATTCGCCTTTTTCTCACGCTTCATACCATCGATCCAATTATCCAGCCACTTTGTCACTGGACCCGACTCCAGAATCCATCGAAGCACGACGCAAAGTGGATTCAAAATCATTTCTAACATCCCTGGGCAGTAGATCGCCGCGCAAGATAGAAGTTTCCTGCTTACAGTCACATCCTTTATCCCCGCTACCCATGGAGGCGCTCCCGCCACGACTGCCACACCTGATAGCATATGTGCAGGTAGCAAGTAAGCGCATGCTATTGCATATGGACCACCTCCGGAACAGCCCAAGATCGCGAATCGTGACAGACCCAAATGTGATACGAGAGCTTCGACGTCGGCTGGCCAGTCCAGGATTTGACGGTTGGGCTGATAGCTGGAAAGTCCGAACCCTGGCCGATCTGGGACAATGAGACGGAAACCATGGATTTCGGGCCATTTATTGAAGCCCCAGCCCTCTAGGCGTGAAGATGGATAGCCGTGGAAATAGAGGAGAGGGTAATCGGTGGGATTGCCGTATTCTGCGTATCCAAGGGTGCGACCATTGTTTAGAATCAACTTTTGGTGGAATCGAGCTGTTTCTAAAGAAACTGGAGATGAAATGCTACTTGCGTTATTCGATGATGGGCGAAAACGTAGCCTCGCTGTAGCGGGGGTTCTCATCATGCGAGTTGTAAAGAGTGACAAGGAGAGGGTATGAATATTCTGAACGATGCTGATTTTTCTGGTTTTCTGTCAATAAATAGTCAGATATTTATATTATTTTCCCAATGGCATAGCGTATACCCGAAGGGCCTAGCTCGTGTTCGTAAAATACGATCACGATCACGAGCCAATAGCGATCAACCTTAATTAGAAAGGTTGCCGCACTAATGATAAGCCAAGTGCTTGTGATATAGAAAAAAAATACCTCACTATATGCAATCTCATAATGCTCTTTCCTTTGTTATCGCTCATAATCATGGTTCACTGGCTAAACCAATTCCTGGATCCGTAGGATTATATTCCGAGTTAATGGATCCGTGGCACTAGACATCGTATCTTCCTTTGAGAGCTCATACACCAACGAGATGCCAAAATCTTGCGCCCACCAGACATCGTGCCCCAGTCTCTCAACAAGAACACCCCAAACCATCAATATTAGCAGCGAAATATGATCTTTCGCTTTAAGAGCTTGAATATATCCTTCTCCAGCCATATTCAGCCACCCAAGTGCATAACCTCGATACACAGGGCCGACACATCTCTGAAAGCACTCTTGCAGCAAACGTAAAGCCTTCTTACAAGCCTCCCAGAAGGCGATCTGCTGATTTTGCCGCTCCTGTATTTCTCGGACAGCCTCGACAATCCTTCTATCATTCATTTCACTAAGCTTGTCCATGATTTCTGCGATGAATGGATCAAGAGCTGTGAAGGGAAGGTCTTGAAACGGCGTCAGCTTTTGCACATATTCATTCTGGCTAAGTTGGTCCCCGTCACTCTCTGCAACCTGAACAGCACCACGAACGAGCTCAAAATGAGCGATTGCAGTATTTACTATGCTCTCCTCTTTAGCACCTGATGAATCTTGTCCAAATCGAACCGATGCAAACGTGAGAACCATCAGCATCAGCGAAAAACAGATTGCGGCTTTCTGATCCTTGCACGGGGGAGAAGCGAGTTGAGCACGGAAATCGGATAATGCAAGAACTTGGTACTCAATCGCTGAATTTATATACTTTTCGTAGTTGGAATCTTGCTGCCCATCATTCTTCAGTACACTGGCGCTTTCAAACGCCGACAGGGCCAGTAGCCCATTTAAAAGGAAGTCATATTGGAAAGCTAGAGCGGGCACTGTGAGCTGCCAGAGTGTCTCGTCGCCAGTACCGGGAGTGCAACAGCTTTTATATGTACTGGCGGTCCAACGATGCATGAGCTGAAGATCTAGGTGGCGATTATTGGCAGGAAAGGATAGGGAGGCTGTGTGGGCATCAAGTAGTGCTTCTTCTGTTCGACCTGCTTCCGATGTATCATGGACTGGCAAGGATTGTAGACGGGTGGTGACGCTTGAATATTCGCAGGATTCACCACGGGTCTCACAGCGCTTGCAAGGTGGTCCCGTTTCATCACATTTGACATGGCGGCGCTTGCAAGTAATGCAGCCGGTGTGGGACTTTTGATGGGAGCGACGAGGGGGCATAGCGGGTGTAAGTGTCTAGGTTGGTATCAGTTCATGCTGACATATCCAACCCACTGGTCTCAATACAACGTGGGCACCTTTCTAGTATGCATAAGGTATTCTGGCCATTCAAATTATAATACGGGAGGCCCGAGGTGTGGAATTCGACTTGCATATACGCCACGTGACCGTGCTGATTGGACAGTTTCTGGACTCTCAGGAACCTGTATGGTAGTCGCTCTCTTACGTCGAAAAAATCTATGGATGAGCTGACTCCTTCCATAAGACGATGAAATTTGTAGACCATGTTCTATCTTTAACTGGAAAAAGACAAAGGAAAGTCAAGCTCATTATATCGTCGCACTGGGCCTCAGGTGGTGTGCGCTCCTGATTAATAGCCCATCACGTGAGTAGCTCAGTGTCAAAGAAGACGATAACTATCTCCGAGTGAGCATGACGCTGAGCGCTCTCATAAGAGGGGTGATCAACTAAATAGAAAATTCCTGAATGTTTCACGTGTATATAGTTGCATGTTTAGTCCCTACTCGGCCAACCTTTAAATCCCTTATCGCCGTATCGGTTCTGACTCAATGGCCCCAACCCAGTCTTTGTGTACCGTGTCCAGCTTAATCAAACCTCGCCTCTTTTCAAGAAAACGCAGATTGAAAAGCCAATTAATCATGAGTGGATACACTCATTCCGATGCATTTGACTCAGGCACTCTCGCCGTCGGAACCATCCACCACCTCCACTACGAACAATATGGCAAACCAGATGGCAAACCCGGTACCCAACACCCAGAAATCCATAAACATGTGCCTGTGTTTTAAAGGTCTTTCTAACATTCCATTCCAGTATTATTTCTCCACGGTGGACCAGGAGGCCAAACCTCCAAAGCAAACACAGCCTACTTCAACCCCTCAATCTACCGAGTCATTCTCCTCGACCAACGCGGCACAGGCAAATCAACCCCGCAAACAGAGCTCCGTGAGAATACGACACCCGATCTGGTAACTGATATTGAATCACTGCGCACTCACCTCAACATCCCAAAATGGCACCTGCTCTTCGGGGGTTCCTGGGGCTCAACTCTCGCCCTTCTCTACTCTGAAGCTTATCCAGATAAAGTCGGCTCGCTTCTTCTGCGCGGGGTCTTCACAACCCGTGATGCGGAGGTGAGCTGGAGTCGGGGGGTGCTGGGTGCTGCTAATATCTTCCCTGAGGCGTGGGAGGCGTTTGTAGGCTTCCTTCCGGCTGAAGAGCGAGGGGATCCAGTTGCGGCTTATTACAAGCGGCTTACCGGGACTGATGAGCGGGTTAAGGCTGCTGCGGCGAGGGAATGGAATCGGTGGGATTTGAGTATTGGGACTTTGAGGGTTGATGAGGATGCGTTTTCAGGGTTGAAGGATGAAGTGTGGAGTTTGAAGCATGCGCTTATGGAGGCTCATTATGCTGTGCATCATTTTTGGTTGGAAGATGGGCAGATTTTGAGGAGAGAGAACCTGGAGAAGATTGCTCATATTCCTAGTACGTTGTTTTGGTGTTTTGGGATTCAGGTGGAAACTGACTTGGCTTTCAGCGACTATCATCCAGGGTCGTTATGATATGGTCTGTCCGCCGCAGACAGCTTGGGAATTGCATCGGGCTCTGCCTAAGTCGAAGTTGATTTGGGTTGCAGATGCGGGACATAGTCCAAAGGTATGGGATTTGATCTGCTGTGGTATATTGGTATACTAATTTGATGTATAGGAACCCGGAACGAAGGCAGAGTTATTGAAAGCTTGTGATGAGTATTCATTAGATCTGTAATAGATATGCCACAATTAAATCCGTGGATACGAAGTAGACTTGAATATTATGGCACATTAAAATCCCAGAATGGTTTTGATTACTACTAAACACCGAACCACCCCCACTTAGCACAGTTATGAACCCCAGACTTCCCCGCATCTACACCTGCACCTCCATCCATCCCAGTCACCTACCCACATTGGAGTCTACAAGTCTCAATCAACCCATCATGGACGCTCTTGACCGTTCCTACACCTACGGGAAATCCCCACTACTTCAAAATGCTCTTTCAACGCCCTTCAAGACCTACCTCTTTGGCAAACCAATATCCCATTCCCTCTCCCCTCTCATCCAAAACACAATGTACCAACAAATCTCATCCGAATGGACCTTCCATCTCGCCGAAACAACCGATCCAAAAATCTTCCGAGAAACAATAGCTGACCAATCCTGCATCGGCACCTCGATCACAATGCCAAACAAATTATCTTTCCAACCCCTCCTAGACGACATAACCGAAGAAGCCCGCATAATGGGTTCCGTAAACACAACCTTCGTCCGCATAGATCAATCCGGAAAACGAAAAATAATTGGAACAAACACCGACTGTCTCGGGATTCGAGATGCAATTCTACAGAAATGCCCCGACGCTGCCGAGAAAGCAAAAGACAAAGTTGCGTTGGTGACTGGAGCCGGGGGCGCAGCTAGAAGCGCTATATATGCATTATGGAAATGGTTCAGCCCGTCAAAGATTTACGTGGTCAATAGATCGGAATCTGAGACGCGGGAAATGATTGATTGGTTTCGACGTTCTATACCTGATTTAGTGATTGAGATTGTGATGCCAGCAGCTGCGGTAATGCTTGAGCTTTTTTTTGTTATTGGGACGATTCCCGATTTCGAGCCGCAGAGCCAGGAGGAGAAATTTGTTCGGTCCACTATTGACCGGGCTCTTATGCATTCTCATAAGGGTGTTGTGGTTGATATGTGTTATTCGCCATCTGTCAGGACGTATCTCTATGCGTTGGCGGAGCGTGAGGGGTGGAAGGTTATTTCGGGGGTGGATGTTGTGGTTCGGGTCTGTCTTGCACAGCAAATACTGTGGTTGGAAAGGGCTCCGGATAAGCGTGGGATTGATGAGGTACTAGCTGCTGTTGGGAAGATTCATTAAGGATGGTTCTCCTAGAAGTTGAAGCGGGCATATAAAGCACTAAAAAAGACTTAGAGTGAGCCTACTAGATTGCGGACATATCTATGCCATCCAAGGCTTGCTATATGATACCTTGAGATATGATCTACTTCATCTTGATTTATGTGTAGAGAAAATTGATGTGGTTAATTCAGATGATCCATTTCTGATCAACATAGTATCAAATGGTTTAGGTCATTACTCATAAGGCCAAATGTGAGACAAGAAACTGAACAAATGCACAGCAAAAGCGTTTACTCCTTAGTCTCAGAAGACTGCGCGGCATCGCCAACTGGTTCTGGCTTCTCTGTCTGTGGGGTGTCTTCTGTCTTGGATCCCTCTTTAGGGTTGGTATCGTCAAGGACAATGTCGCCGTCCTTGTCAGCTGGGGCAGATTTACCAGCCGCTTGGGCTTCCTGGGTGCCACTCTCTTCAGCGGTACTATCACCAGCTGCCGCCTGTTGGGCTTCCAGGTTCATTTCGACGCCCTTTCCATCCTGCAGGCCCATATCCTCCACGCCGAGAAGCGACGGACCGCGAGCATGAGGAACTTCATCTGACTCCGCAGGCGGAGAGCCAGTTGTAGCTGTCTCTTCACCCTCAACTGTGGGTGCAGCGACAGTAGCTGCCGCGATATCGGCATCTTGGGGCTGGGGGTGCCCATTCTCTGCTGCATCAAGGTATCAATAAGACGTCGACAAGAGCATTAAATCAAATGCGATATATATAAACATACCCGCTTCCATGGCGCTAGAATCCCCACCATCGAATGACGCGTTAGTTAACCACGGAATCGGGGTCAAGAGGGCTCCACCCAGTGACTCGTCACTGCCCAAGCCATGGGCATAATCGGGAGTAAGATATGTCCCGGCGCTGTTTGTGGGATGCAGTAGCCCGTTTGACTGGTCGGTATTGGCAGGAGTGTTGAATGGGAAAATATCAGCACCGCTAGTCACGGAAACAACTCGATCGACGGCGCGAAGATAAGCCGGCAATGTTTTGTAGTGGGCGGTAGGCCGAAGGATGAGCTCCGCGAGTCTCTGGATCGTATGCGGTGGTTTTTCCACGAAGAAAAGCTGGATCGCAGAGCGTATAGAGCTCAAGAGGAGTGCAAGGGGAGGCGGTAACGAGTCGTTTCCCTGTGGCGCAGAGGACTGGGGCTGTGAATCCGGTACGCGCTCAGTCGACGGAGAGGAGCTAGCCGGTGCCTCGGTGCGGGGCGGGCTCTGAGGAGCTCCCGGAGCTGCGTTTTCCTTATTACTGCTCTCTGGCGGAGTAGAATTGACATAGGTGGTAGGTGGGATCGGTGGTCGGGCGAAGGCCTGTGAGTTAAGGGAGCCCGGCAGCTTGGGCATTGGGAAAACATTGTATACGATCTAGTGCGCAGGTTAGAGCTATCACCATGATCAAACGTATCGCGCGGTTAAGACGCACGTATTCTAGCCGCTCCAGCAGTGGCACCACTATGCCAGCCCATTTCTCTCTAGATCAGAGCATCAGTATCGCGTGCTCCTGCGCAATCTCTCAAGTCCCAGCCTGAAACATACAAGTCAATCGAGCCACCATTGGCAACTGCCTCGAGGGCACCTTCGTCTATAAAATACTTATTAGCCTGATATGCGCGGCGCAGAGCTGCACAGTGGGGGACTTACCCAGAGACATGGTCGACATGTGCAAGTAAGGAAGACAGCGTCGATCAAGTTGCAGGCTAGGGGCGGTGATGACTGGGTGCTTCTGATTGGCGATCGTCAGATCTTATCGATAGGGTCAGGTGACCCCTCCGCGAATTTTCGGTGGAGGGGCAATTTACTCATCTACTTACTCATAGTTGAGATATAATTCCTCAATTCATATTCTTTCACCACGACACAATGTGGAACTCTCCCAAGGTCGGAATTCTCGGCGGTGGCCAGCTCGGCCGCATGCTCGTCGAGGCCGCCAACCGATTGAACATCCAGGCCAACGTCCTGGACGCCGACAATTCTCCGGCGAAGCAGATCAGCTTCCACGACGGCCATGTTACCGGATCGTTCAAGGAGCGCGAGGCTGTCCGTCAATTGGCCAAATCCTGCGATGTCATTACCGCCGAGATCGAGCACGTCGACACCTATGCCCTTGAGGAGGTCGCCTCAGACGTCCGCGTGGAGCCCAGCTGGCAGGCTATTCGGACCATCCAGAACAAATTCAACCAGAAGGAGCACCTGCGCAAATATGGAATTCCAATGGCTGATCACCGGGAATTGGTCGAGAACACCCCGGAGGCATTGGCGAAGATTGGAGAGGAGCTTGGCTACCCGTTGATGTTGAAGTCGAAGACGATGGCATATGACGGACGGGGTAAGAATTGCTATGCGAATGGTAATCGGAGCAGCTAGCTAATATGTTGCTAGGTAACTTCCGTGTGAACTCCAAGGCCGACATCCCTGAGGCTCTCGAAGCCCTCAAGGACCGACCGTTGTATGCGGAGAAGTGGGCGTACTTCAAGATGGTTAGTCATACCCTACAAGGAATCAAAACCTCGAAAAACCCTCTAACCTTACTTTCTTTAGGAATTGGCTGTCATGGTTATCAAGACTAAGGACGATGTTTTGTCATACCCCACCGTCGAGACCTTGCAGGAGGACTCAATATGCAAGCTGGTCTATGCGCCAGCCCGGAACGTGTCCGACAAGATCAACGAGGAAGCACAGGCCATGGCCCGGAAGGCCGTCGCCGCATTCGAGGGCAAGGGAGCCTTCGGTGTTGAGATGTTCCTCCTGGAGGACAACAGTCTGATGCTGTGCGAGATCGCCAGCCGAATTCACAACTCTGGCCACTACACCATCGAAGGCTGTGGTATGTCCCAGTTCGAAGCCCACATCCGCGCCATCATGGATCTTCCCATTCCCCCCAAGAGCCTCGAGATTCGTCAGCCCTCCATTATGCTCAACATCATCGGTGGCGCCGCCCCCGACACCCACCTCAAGGCCGCCGAGGCCGCTCTCTCCATCCCCAACGCCAGCATCCACCTGTACAGCAAGGGTGCTGCTAAGCCCGGCCGCAAGATGGGCCACGTCACCGTCACCGCTGCATCGATGCACGAGGCTGAGACTATCATTCAGCCCCTCGTTAACGTCGTCGACGATATCCGCGCTCAACGCACTGATATCAAGACCAAGGCTGTGGCTTCTGGTCCCGGCAAGCCCGCTGCCCAGGTCGCGGTTGTCATGGGTTCCGACAGTGATCTCAAGACTCTGGTTCCAGGTCTCAAGCTGCTCGAGAGCTACTTTGGCCTCGTGCCTGATGTTGAGATCACTTCTGCCCACCGTACCCCGAACTACATGGCCGAGTACTCTGCCGAAGCTGCCGCCCGCGGTATCAAGGTTATCATCGCTGCCGCTGGTGGCGCTGCTCATCTCCCCGGTATGGCAGCTGCTCACACTGCGCTCCCTGTCATCGGTGTGCCAGTGAAGGGCAGCGTCCTGGACGGTGTCGACAGCTTGTACAGCATCGTGCAGATGCCTCGTGGTATGTTTCCCGCATCATCTCTCTAATGATTTGTAATCTAACTAAAAAATCCTAGGTGTACCCGTCGCAACCGTCGGCATCAACAACAGCATCAACGCCGCTCTCCTCGCTGCCCGTATCATCGGTGCTTTCGACCCCGCCATCCAGCGCAAGGTCGAGGCTTACGCCGAGGAGGCTCGCGCCGAGAACATGGAGAAGAAGGGTACTAAACTGCAGGAGCTGGGTTGGGAGAAGTACTTTGCGCAGATGTAAACCCGCATTGTCTGAACTAGATCTGGTCTTGTACAGACAGGTGGGTAGAGTCTGTCACCAAAAGGTAAAGGAAAAGAAAAGAGAGGATTTTGATTTGGTTTTATTCGCAGAAGATAGACGCTGTCTTCTGCTTGTACAGCGGAAGGCGTTTTTATATCAGATTAGACGACAATGAATGACTATTAACAATTACGCATAAGATAATATACTGGGGTAATACGAACATCTGCATTGCCAGCATTGACGCGCTACCGTCTATTCAAACGAATAATCGCAGTAATAGACGCAACCCGCAATACCTCATTGCTAAAGTAATCGCCACGGCGCATTACACTATCGTAGCACTTGAGCGTAAACGTGCCTCCGTGATGCCTTGCACATTAGGTATAGAACTACCCTATACAGTAACAATATCACAATTTTAGTAAGTGATGCCATACTTAATCTAACAGAGCTAAAGTGTCTTTTTACCAACCGACTATGTTGCATGCAGTCACCTGTCCCATTCCTAAATGGCGTAGCCCTAATAATGGATCACTGTGGCTGGAGCTAGTGGATCGAACCCGCCGGCCCACAAGTTTCCACGCCGTCGGGTCCCGTCTAACATCTATAGGGCTGTGACATCTGCGATAGTGGAGTATGTATAAGGCTACAAGTAAATATACAAATAAGATTGTTAAAACTACCTAGGTAGGAGTATTAAAACCATAACAAATATTGATTGCAGAACAGCGGCGCGTTATAGGTATTTATTAAGCAACCACCAAGAAAAGCCCATACTCATACAAAAAACACAACGATAATGCATAAGGGGGAAATCATAACAAAGCACAAAAAACAAAAAGCCACAATAGAGACATAAACATCACAGTGAGCATGGTATCCATCCATCGATCCATGTATCCTTACAGAATGGAGCTAAGATGGAACCATTGCTTTTCATCCATGGCATGGCAAGCTTAGTAGTTGACAGCCGAGCCGTTGGTCACCTGAGTAGGGATGTTGGTGTTCTTAATATCACTAACACCCTTTCCGTTGACAAAGGCCTGGTCAACTTCATCGGAGAAGCCGCGAGAAGGGTATCCGTCGATCTTGGTACCGTGAGCAGCAGTAGCAGAGCCAGAGGCACCAGCTGCGGCGGCGTTACCAGCAGCACCACCGGCATTACCCGCAGCACCACCGGCAACGGCGCCAGCCACACCGCCAACACCGCCAACACCGGTAGCACCGGTAGTACCGGTAGCACTGCTAGCACCGCCAGCACCGCCAGCAACGCCATCAGCGGTGGTGTGGGTCTTGCGGGTGACTTTGCCGGCGGAGGGGATGTTCTTGGACTCGGAGGCGCTGCCGATGCTGAAGATGGGGCACTCCCAGCGCTCGCCCTTGGCGGCCAGCTCGGCGTACTCGGTGGCCTTGGTGGACACGCCACCGGGCAGCTGGATGTCGGGGAAGATGGAGTCGTGCAGGGTCATGACGGTCTGGACCTTGGTGTTCTTGACGACGTTCTCGGCTTCCTGGGCCTTAGCCTGGCTGTGTGCGCGGATGGCATCGGCGTAGCGGGAGAGCATGCTAGGAGCGTTCTCGGGATCCTCGCGGGCGGCGTCGGCGGCCTTCTTGGCTTCGATGGAGATCTCGTTGGCATATGCGTCGAACTTGTTGAAAGCTTCGCGGATCTGGGCCTCGATGACCTTCTCCAGGGCGGGGCGGACGACGCGGAAGAGCATAGGCTTGAAGGTGGTGAAGAGGATCTTGTGCTTGGACTTCTTAAGCTTGATGTCGAGGTTCTTGATGTTGACGGAGACCTTGTCCAGCTTGACGATGTGCTGCTTGTCGCCCTTGTTGACGGTGGAGGCGGCAATCTTGAAGCCGAAGCCTTCGCCGCTGAGGATGATGTCCATAATACCGGTGTCGGTGATGGAGGGGAAGCCCTGCTTCTTCTTGATGTGATAGCTGACATCACGCAGGTCGGCCTGAATACCAGAGGCGGCAATCATGATCTTGTTGTCACGCTTGTTGGAGATCTTCTTGCGGCCCCAACGGAAGTAGTTGTCGCTGCCGAACTCGACCACGTTGGGCATGAGGTTGTCGCTCTCGATGACGAGGTTCTCAATCACAACATCGACCGTAGGGTCAGACACCTCGATACGGGGAATGGGAACGTAGCGAACGTTCTCAAAGATGCCGGGCAGGATGATGTCACGCAGATCCGTGAGCAGGTGCTTCTTGAAGACAACCTTGCCGCCAGCATCGCGACCCAGGTCCTTGAAGAGGGTCTGAACAGACTCAGACAGAGCCTTGTTGCGGGGGTCCTTATCGAATTGTTCGGCGAGGAACTTGATCTCGTCCATGATGCGGTCACTGTGGGAGCGGTAGCGCTCACGGATCAGGTAGCGACCCCTATCGTACAGCTCGTTCCACTGCCTGGTGGCCTCATCCTCCATGATGAAGCCCTGCTCACGCAGACACTTACGGATGTAGGTGTCAACGTTCGAGAACCAGCCACGTAGCTCGGGGTCCTTGTCAGCATCACGGTAGATGTTATCCAGGGACTCGAAGAAGTCAGACAGGGAAGTGTTGTTGGCGAAGCGCTCGATAAGAGTCTACTGAAGTTAGCATTGTACTTATTGCCAGGATGTATCAATACTCACGCGCAAGTTGTACTCAGCAGCCTGCACGCTGTCAGTGGCGCGGATGTCCTTGACAGCACCGCCACTCTGGGTACTGGCGTGCTTGGTGTGTCCAGCGTACTTCTCGGCCATATCAAGAAGGGTCTCAATGGCTTGCTGGTCTGGATTTTGTCAGCATTGACTTCCAAAAGAGCGATAAATTACGTACAATCGGCGTGGCCTTGGACCTCAATGACCATCTTCTTCAAGCGCCAGATGGCCTGCTCACGACGCTCCTTGGGGATCTTCTCCGAGAGGTATTCCTTGGTCTTGTTGGCATACTTCTTGGAACGGCTCGTCTCCGAGGGGGTAACAGAATCGGCATCGCCGCCTTCATTCTCAGCAATAGGAGCAGAGGCGGGACTTGCCTTGTCCTAGCACGGTATTAGTACAACTTCGACAAAACGCACAGATGTATAAGAACTGACACCCTGGGATCCCTTGAGGCGGCTCTTAAGGTCATCCTTGGAGATGTTCGGCTTCTCGTGCCACACGTTCTCCTCAGCTGGGGCATCGATTTGGGCGAGCTGTTCTTCCGATGGGCGCACTTGGTTGGCAGCCTTCTGAGAAGCATCCGCGGCGATATCGCGCAACAAGACAGTTGCGTCACTCACTAAGTAACGTTAGCACATACCCTCGCATCCTCGTTGTAATACTCACGAATCTTTCGGAACTCTCCGTTGGTAATCAAGAGCGTTCCCAGAGTCTTAAGACCCTGCAGGGTCCTCTCGCCGTCCTGCTTGCTACTTTCCTTGGAGATAGGCAAATTGGGGGTCTTGACATCGCCGGTGGTGATCTGCTGGGCCTGCCAGATGAAATCTTGCAGAAGCTCGCCCTCGTTCTTGGTGAGGAGCATCAGCTTGGCCTGCTCAATGACATTGCGCAAGTCCTTGATGAGGACTTTGCCATCTTCGGAAAGGTCCGCCGGTGGCGATGAGAGGGCCTTGGAGGCAAGGGCACTGTTCAAGGCGACATCACACTGCTTGTTCTGTGGTAGGAAATAGAGTTCAGTATGCGCGTGCGATTTTCAACTTAGCCGGATGCGGTTCAACTAACGGAGGGAAGCTTGCTGTTCTTGAAGGCTGTGGAAGTATAGATTAGTGATTTGTTGATACCCAATGATAGTGAAAATAGCTCACCATGGTAGATTCCAAACAGTTGGAGCTTGGAGTTAATGTCCTAAGGGAATGCGATTAGCGTGTTGACTGATGACCTCATGATGCCTCTCATCTTACCTGCTCCTTCTGCTTGGTATTAGTGGGACGGTTCACGGCAGGAGTCATGATGAAAAACCCGTGATATCTAGAGGATTCGGGGGTTTGCAAGGAAGTAAATTCTAATACTCATTAGCTAGCGTTTGCAATGGAAACAAACAAGACATACAAGGGAGATTAGCAATTAGACTTAAAACAAGGGGGTATCACTGGAATGTTGAGGGTATTGTTATGGAGGGAAAAGGGAAAAAAAAAAAATTCAGTTCAAAGGGATGGACACCTGTATAAAATAAAATTTCAAATCCTTGAAAAGAAAACGAGGAAAAAAGGAGATCGTCTGCTACGTAGGAACCGATTCTCTCAACTTCACTACGCAACCAAATTCTGACGTCATGGTTGTGTTGTGCCACAACGGGCTCACATTCCCTCCAATGGCTTCCTGTGCAGCCAATTGTCCAGTCAGACTGGATTTTTTTTGTTTATTATGTCAATTCATATACTTTGTAGCTACAGCTTATCTTGATAGAAGCTCTCAGGTTGATTAAAGTAGTCTTGTAGGGCAAAAGCCGATATGCAGGAAAGCAGAGCTCCAAGCTTAGAGAGAGTTGGGCCCATCCAGGCTACTATTTTCCTGTGGTTTTGCCCCTCAAAGTGGGCAGAAACGACGCTAGTGCGCCCTAAGCGCCTCCACGTTAAACCTCATCGAGCCTAACGATCTGCACTTTTTTCAAGGCTCGATTACCCTTACTCAGTTCTCCTCTCAGGGCTTGTGCTTGGCACGGGCTTGCGCCCAGGTTTTGGCCAAGGGGTGGTGTCATAATCCGGGCCTTGAACCCAAACTGCCTCCCACATCAGCTTGACGTCAACCCGACGAGATCTACTATTGACTGATCGGAAACGGCGACGCGTACTGCAGCATGCAGTTACTATTAAGTAAGTGGTACCGATCAATCACCCGCTTTTCGTTCCACATTGCATGACGCTATTGATTCTCACGTCTTGATCAACACGCGGTCATGTAGCGATATTCAAGCTTGCGTAACAGTTTACAGCTTCGAAGGCTTTGAGTGGAGACCAACAAAATGATCGACCTGTTCTCGTGACTACATGTGGCTCACAGTGGCGGTGCAGATTTTCGGAGCTCAGATTGAAAAATCGTGATCCCCTTTCATATGTAGGGAACAGGAAAAGAAAGCCTACGCTCCACTGTGGACTGAACCACGAGAAATCTTTGTGGGAAAAAAAAGAAGTTTCTGCTCCCCAGTGATGTAACCTGGCGTTCGCCCATCAATTTCCCCTTGATGTACCCCTGTCCAACTCACGTTCATCGGACCATATTAACGATGACATACACGGTCCACAATTATACTGATGGATACCTCATGTGGAGAAATCTAGTCGATTGATGTCTCACAATCTCCATTATGTAATTTTCCGCAGCACTTGATTCGATCCCGGGTCTCCATTCTTCCATCCGCAGGCGTGGATGCAATATCCTTATCCCCAGAACATGTGAAACCCAAACCCAAATCAACTCAATATGAGCCTGAACTTCTTCAAGGGTTTCAAGGTACTAAGTGCTATCCCAATATCGCCGACTATCCTCCACAACCTTCTCCTCCCATCCCCCTTCAATAACTGGCCCAATAACCTCCACACTAAACTGCCCCTTCTCGAACACCTCCCGACAAGGTAAATCCATCGTAAGATTCTCCTCATTCCCAACACCGATAACGCCCTGCAATGCCTTCTCCGACGCAAGGTAGACCAATCGCCCGATATGCGCCCAGTAGATTGTTCCACTACACATTGCGCATGGTTCCCAGGTTGACACCAGTGTACAGCGGGACAGGTAGTCCCAGTCGTAGTTATCGGCTGCGTTGCGTGCGAGTTCGCTTTCGGCGTGTCGCACGTGGGAGAGGGAGTTGGAAGTCATCAGGGTGGTTGTGTTATCGGGGGCGAGGAGGAGAGCTGCGAAAGGGCGCTTGGAGTGGAGGTCTTGGGCTTCACTTTGGAGAGATAGGCATTTTGATGCGCAGGCTTGGAGTTGCGATGGCGTTAAGGGGGTTATTGCTAGTTTCCATGTTTTCTTGGTCATGGTAAGACAGTCTCTCCTGGGATAGATGGCTTTTGTCTATGAGTCGAGATACGTATATATATTGCTGGTATGCCCGGCGGCCTCCGCCGTGAGGGGAACGTGCAGGGCTATTTCCCCTCATTTGTCTATACGAGTGTTACGAGTTACGGAACAAGAGCAATTGCGTGTGTAAGCATGTGCCGGTATAGATTGGGAACAGATATATACAAGGTAATCCCGACAATTATTCTATATTATATACAAATCGTTTCATCATCAAGCCAAATAATCGTCCCTTTCAATCCTAGCCTTGGATATGGAATTTGGGGTCCCTGTAGAGCTGCGCACATCGTGCGAAGATTGTTTCGACGGCGCACGGATGCGCTGGATGGCAGTACTCTGATCTGAGTCTTCTAAAATGCGCGCCTGGCTGTCGCTATCCGCGGGCGGCTGATTCGGGCGGAATGAAAGATCCACGAAATCCGATAGGTCGGTAGGGTTTGAGTTGCTGCTCATTTTCTCTGCAAAGACGACCAGTTTATTCAGGATGGCATATTCCAGCTTGAGTTTGACGCTGTACACCATTGCCTTCAGTGTGAACTGGATATCGGACATGCCAGTGTATTGAACGGCGATAACAGCTGCATCCATGAGGACCATGGCGAGGTTGACGACGAGGAGTTGGACGAGAATGCCACGGTAATGGCCACGAGGACGGAGTTTGAGGAGTCGGACGGCTTCGAGGGAGTAGATAGCCGAGAGGATGACCTCTTGGATGGAGAAGCCGATGAGCTGGATGCGCTCAAAAATATTGAACCCGTGGATAAAGAGAGCAGCTTTGCTGGTATGACTGCCGAGTTCGAGGACGGCGCCGGGGACGTGGAAGATGATCGCGTCGATGATGATCATGATGAGGGTTACGCGGAGGATCTTGGGGTTTTGGACGACCAGGTGTAATCGCGACCAGAGGACCAGCGACTGGCCGGTCACCATGCCAACCCAGGCGATGAGTTCCATCGCTATAGAGAAACAGTTGTTGTAGACATCGTAGATAACGAGAAGATATCCGAGACCGAAGGGAATGATGCTGATTGATGAAATGAGCAGACACCAGAAGTAGAGGCCTCCATATCGCTTGAAGGTTGTGAAGCAGAGGACGATGAGTTCTAAAGCGTTGTACCAGGCGATGCCGATCAGTACGGCTACGGCGATATGCTCAGCAGAGCCGTCCGTAGCCGATCGACCGGCAAGGGCAGATTTGCTACCGAAATTGATACTCGTCATGAGGGCATAGTCAAATTGATGTGGTCGTGTGCGGGGGGTTCGGAGTGCCCAGGGGAGCAGATTTACAAAAGAAACATAGCTGGAGCCGGAATGGCACCAAAAGAAGGAAGGATGAGATGTATTGAAGAATTAGAAATCACCTGGGCATATACATATGTATATGAGGGTTGGATGTGCCCCAAGGGTAACGGAGATCGAGGGAAAGAGATTCAGAAAACGAGAGATAAGAGGCGAAAGAAAAGGTACGAAGTGGAGACAGTCAGCCCCATGGTAGATTTAACTTAAGCATCATTGGTCCCTGGGCCTGATATTGTGGGGGCTTGAGATGGCGTTAACTCTGTAAACCACGCGCTGATAGGGCGAGCGGTGGTTCGGCTGAACGCTAATCAGAATCTCCCGATAACGGCCGTTTCAACAAGAGAACCTTGAATTGTAAGGGTTTTTTGCTTGAGGATTTTAATATGATCTATTTCAGCCTCGGTCTCTAATAACTGACCCAAGGCGACCTCAATCGGAGTCTCAATTTCGGGTTTGGACTGGTTCACGTGAAGATTCGGTGTTCACGGGCGGAGATAAGAGATCCTTATTACGAGTGGCTAACTCTGCTCCTTAGTCAACTTAGTAAACTTGGAACTTGGCACACTCCGGGGTAAAATTGCCTCCGGGCGCACTCAAACCTAAAAAGTTCTAGACTCGTGTGACTCTTGCGTAGAATGGTTTTGCCTGGAAATGTCTCATAATTAAACAAAGTAAAAACTCCGACCCCGTCAATGCGCAAATCGGAGTTGTGCGCTCACTGGAAATATGAGCGGACTCGACAGATTATTCGATAACAAACTTCAATTGAAGTCGATCTTCCACTATTTGAGTATGATTTACATTCACAGGCCCGGGGTAGCATTGAAATCCGTATTCGTAAAGTATATCGGCTGCGGATTCCGTTTATAGGTCTCGGCTAATTTCACACGCGGACTTGGGCCAGAGCCGCGCGTCTTGTGACCTTATTGTAACAACTCACCCCAGACTGGATATGAGACAGCGTTCCAAGCTTTAAGGTCCGCAATATCGCCAGTCTTTACCTCGATATAAAGTGGTCACATGTGCCATCCTGGATACATACATTTTTTAAGGCACAACGGCCCTGCAGCTTTAAAACGTGAAACTGTTTCAAGTATATATTTTGAACCTTAAATGAGCAATTATGACTTCTACAGCCCCCGGAGCTGTGGAATGTACCTTCTCAGTCTGTCAATCCAAACTTAATTCGGGGTTTCATTCCTTATACTCATTGGGAAACTCACCTGGGCAGTTGCGATATTTCAAGTGGCTGACGCAGCTGCGCGCGTGCTCCCAGTGTTCATACATAACCCGTAGTTATCTATGGCACTCTTGATAGATCTCTGAAAATGTGTATGTAAGTTCTGTGTTGTCTTCCAAGCTTTAGCTCGGACTTCCTACTATATACAACACCAAGTAACGATCGCACTTCATCAATACCCATAGACTCCAGAGCTTTCACTGGCCCATCTGTGTACACAGATGTGGAATATCTTGCCACCACAATCCACATCATTGCAGGCTCCAAAGCTCCCACTTGGCTCATTTATGGGTCACATGGAAAAAGAATGGAGTTGCAATGACCTGGGCATGTTGTTGTAGCCACATGGCGATATTGCAAGACAATTGATAGCCATGGTATAGCCAAAGGTTGGCGTGCTTATGATGGCTAGAAAAATAGTAGTTGGAAAGTGTTTCTTATGAGCTTCAAGAATTTGCATATGAAGTAGACTTTGTATTTGTGATTCACATTTGGAATTTCCTTTTAGACACAGTCGGCCTAGGATAGTAAATATTTGGGCAAGAGCATACGCCTGATGTGATGATTGGCTTGTTTTCTGGCGTTGTATTTCTCTAAGGTAAAATCCTTTGCTTCTAGAGAAGAAGAAGAAGAAGAAGAAGAAGAAGATGGATTGTTCTGCGAGTAGAGGCAGGCATCTCTTTGACTGAATTGAGTACCTCCTGATTTAGGTTTTGGTGCTTAGCATCACGAGATCTACATAAGCCTTCCAGGAAATGTATGGACGTGTCAAGCTATGAAGTCTATATATGCACGTGAGTACATACCTGAGCACAGACAGATATGTCAATGAGAATGGAAGGTGCTCCACTTCTTCCCCACTATCCGAGCAAAAGCCACAACGAAAAACACCAGACCAAAAAAACAAAAACATAACAGGCCCGAGCCGTGGATCGAACACGGGACCTCGCGCAGGAGTGCTTAGAGTTGCTGCCCTAAGCGCGAATCATACCACTAGACCACCCGGGCTGTTCATGGAGAATAGATCTAGGGGAAAAATCAAAAGGACAGTAGTGTTGTCAATTCAGTCAATATAGCATGAGGAGCTCACAAACTTTGCAAAATCACACAACTCATCTGGATTGGGGCTGATTTCGAACTGTGGCAACATGGGATCCGAGTGTCACAGCTGATTTCTGAAGAGTGAATGAAGTTGATGGGACGGGAAATGGATCGGGGTAAACGTGACGGGCATACAGAGCAGAAGTGTGAATGAGTGATAATTTTCAAAGTCTCGGCATCACCCAAACCGAGAAAGTTGTTCTATTAGAAATATCGAGAGCTGTATTAGGAGAAGGATAGCAGCAAAGATTGAGAAAAAAGCGGATGTCACGGGTGTCTTGGGGCCAAACAACAAAGCTGTGAAGACTTTAAAAACAACCGAAATGTCAGGGAGATAGGAAGAGTTACAGCTAACAAGAAGGTTGGGCTATAGAATGTGTATCATGTTTATACGAGCCGTAAGGAAGAGAATCCCGGAAGCAATTTCCACAAGATCATGAATCAAATGCTGTGTAAGGAGTGGCGGAGAAGAGAAAGTCTCCAGGCAGGAGAGAAAAGCTGTAAGCCCTTAAATGGCTGGTTGTTGGTTAGACCTATGTCCGTGAATTAGCACACAATAACTTAGGAACGAAGTCTTCCCATAACCTGGGTTAGCTATCGCAGGATCGCGCAAAGTGACTCGTGGCCAGATCTGCATTACAGAGAACAGGATTCACGAAGCCATGTCCTGTAAAGCCAAACCATGGGCATCATGAAAGCACAACTGAATATAACGCGTTAGACAGCCCTGCATGGAATGCATTGCCCCTGGATGAAACAATGTCGCCCACAGTTGCTTCCAGAGTCGCAAAGTGTCTGTGTAATCCCGGGGTTGAAAACACTGCACCCCGTATCTGGGCCATTCGATTATAGGCATTCAGGTTTGTTATTAACATCTCCGTTGATCATCATCGTAGAACATTGCCTTATGCATTTAGCGAAAATCAAGGGTAGGCACAATCAAAGCTTTGAAAAGTCAGTCTTCTTGCGAATGAACATCAATTGAAGGGCATACCTCTTTCGTAGATGAACTAAACCGAACATTTAGTTTCCTTTGACACACATGTCTGCCAGAAACTAGAATGTCTGTGCTATCACTTTCATGCAGCCAGAGAAAGAAAGTCTTGATGCTTCATAAGGTTGTAAGTATATTCTGACATATCAAAGGAAGACATTAAGCTAGTTTCTCAGGCTTCCACAATCTGACAAGGCCCTAGACAATATTGCGAGCCAAATAACC
Organism: Penicillium sp. S1602; assembly: GCA_023626355.1. Classification (NCBI taxonomy): domain Eukaryota; kingdom Fungi; phylum Ascomycota; class Eurotiomycetes; order Eurotiales; family Aspergillaceae; genus Penicillium; species Penicillium sp. S1602. The sequence goes on from JAMAGW010000002.1 coordinate 1,600,247, forward strand.
GGCAAATATCGGCCCAAACCTTCATACCTCGTGCTCTTTAGACCCACAGGATGGGAAAGGCCAAATAGAGTCCATTCCAACAAGAGTTATTGCAGACAGGACGTGATAGAACCGTCCCGTTCAACTCAATAGCCGAAGGAGACAAGGAACCATCCCAACCCCCTATTGCAATGATACTTTAATCACAAAGGCTGGGTAATACTTTGCCAAACCCGGACATTCCGAACCATAATCGGAGAAATGAAATCGAATCTGACTTAGCCCCGCCTTGTGCAAACCTTTGGGGGCAGTAGCTTTTCGGGGCTGACCTGACAGAAAGCCACCGCAGTGAACACGGGTTTTAGTGGAAAACATTAGGCATATAGGGACTAGCGGTATGCCTCATTCGCCACCATATCAATCCTAATCCCAGCCGTCCGACCCGCCTTTGTTCCGGGGGCAGTTCCGAGTTTGATATCGGCGTGCCGTGATGCCTTGTGCATGTCCCATGTCCCACGTGAAAGTGATAGATGATTCTGTCATCATATTTGTAGTGCATTAGATATGCAATTTTCCATGTGAAATTTGGCAGTAACGGCAGATCTGATCTGCAGAGGGCAAGCCGATCCGGATGAGTCGGAAGGTGGCGCTTTTGGGTCATTGGGGCTCAGGCCCCTGTCCAGAGAAGGTTCTGGGATTTTATGGGGCGAGATGGAGTTTATAATTTCAATTATTGTTCGCCTTCTTCAGCTACAATCTCCTTTCCTCCACTGTGGAGTGTAGAATTTTGTATTCGTATCTCTTTGCATTATATATTTTTCCGATTTTGGTAAATCTATTCATTCCAAAGCATACCAAGTAAGTTTTGCAATTTAGGAAGTTGGGTATTGTTTGCGCTATTATTATTTGGGGGTTTTTTTTTATTTGAAATTTACTCTTTGTTGACAATATTCATACTCCGCAGGTACTCATACTAAGCATCAAATACGATGGCGTGAGCCAAGGCCACCCCCTAATCCATGGAACAGTTACAAGCCCCTCGAGCTAGGATCGTTCGCGGGAGGATGAGTTCGTTCCTGACCCAAACATCAGCCATTGCAAATCTCAGACATGGAAATGAGCAGATAGGTGGGTCGATGGCGATCAGATCAGGCATCGTGTGCCTTTCTGACGCTCTTGTTGGGAGAGAACCATAATGAGAGCGGCAACTAGCCAAACTCAATCGTCATCGTGATCCACCTTTCTGTTCTGGCTCGCGGTAAGCTAAATTACTTGGTTAGTAATGCAAGTAAATATTGGAGGGTTCGCAGAAATTAGGATTGTCGCTTTAGCTCAGGGTATTGAATTAGCGCCGACGGGGAATCTCCGGAGCTGCGGCGGAGTCATGGGGATAACTATGCGGCTAACGTAGGGTCCACGATGGAGACTTCGAAATTGCTCGCATGGTGCCGTTGTGATGGAATTGACTATTGAAACGGTTGTGCATGGAACTTTTGGAGGTTGGATTGCGTTGGGCACAATTCGACGCTATCGATGTGCTATGCATGAAAGGACGTGGGTTGAAAATATTCTGGAATTGTATCGGTACCCCTGGCCCGATGGTGCAGGTGGCACACTCTATCGATCTTCAAAAGTCTTCTGCCGACGGTGGCTTGTTTAGACTGCCAAGCTGGGAATAATATAGCGAATGATTTGTCCATTTTTCAGGGCTTCCTGTCAACCCGCCCGGATCTGCTAATGAGACCGTGTTCCAAAAAGCCACATTAGAGGGTCACCCACGTTGAGGGAAGGCAAGATGCGATCCCGAGAAAGTCGTGATTGGGGGTTTCGGAGTTTTCGAAATTCATCTAGCCGAAATAGGTTAACGGGTCTTCTGGCAGACCCACTATGGGGCTCTATTGGTCATATGAGGAGCTTTGATTGGGTACAGCTTCTCCTTATGGTCATTTTGTCTTTATTGAGAAACCTTAGCAAGAGGAGTCCGGCAGTTGTTTGGAGGGCGCAAGGGCCCCTTTTACTTTTGCTTTGTATACTTTGTCAGTAGGCATTATGGAAGGAGAGTAAAGGAAGGGCCTGTAACTCATATGGATTGGCAGATGTGCATCGGCAGTTGCCAGTATGACGTTCTCCACTTTAATACTGACATAAAATTGTGAAGTTTAACAGTCAGTTTCCCGGGTGAACGGCTCAGCAGATAATTCTTTCTACATAAGCTGGAGATCTGCAGTATTATTGAGCGTAGCGCGGAGTTATTCGGGCGCCACATGGCCCATATAAGCTTAGACTAGCCAGCCAAGTGCATAATAGTGGAATAGGCTTTTAGAACCCTATCCACCTCAAAAGGGTGCCCGCAGATCTTAATTTGGGGAAACGCCTTCACTACACCGCGGATTTCCGGTGTTCTCCGTGTTGATACTGATGTTCCACACATCAATTTCCTGTTCTGGAGCAATATTTTAGCTTTAAATCGTCCTTTTGTTGATCTGATGGGTGTTTGAGCGTACTTGATAGGGCTACTAGATTGCATCCAGCCTCTGGATGAACTATGATGTACTGAGCCCATCACCGTCTGTCATCGACTCTGCACAGAACTTGGAAGAAATCTGATGTCAACCCGCTGCTCTAAGATTATTGATCCAGGGAAATTGCTGTGAATCCACTATAGGACCCTGTTCTGGATCGTGTTGGGGCCATGCCCGTGTATTAAGTTTGACACCATGGAGATGCGTATCTATCTAGTTCCACATGGGTATACTTGTGTATTTCAAATTTTGAGGCGCTGGCCCTAATGCAAGATACTGACCCGCCTGGATAATTGGGGCATGAGAAGTTTTCATTTCGATCCCATAGATCCCTGATCGACTCTGTATAAATACAGCTACCTGCTCTTTAACTTTCCTTTCTTTCTTCACACTCCTACATCAGTCATTCCTTAGTCAATCCGACTCCAGTCATTCTTTTAAACTATACCCTAATTCTCATCATGAAGACCTCTTTCATCACCATCCTCGCCGCTCTGGCCGCCAGCGCTCTCGCTGCCCCTACCCCCACCACCAGCCTTGCCGGCCTCACCAACCTCGCTGGTGACCTGACCAAGCTCCAGGGCCTCGACGGCCTTGCCAATGTCCTCAAGGTCGGTGATGTCACCAAGGAGCTCGACCTGGACAACCTCCCCGTTGTCTCCAACCTGGGTGACCTGACCAAGCTACTCAACCTCCCCTCCACCGCTTCTGCCTCCAGCACCCCCGCTGTCCAGGATGGTCACATCGTCCAGAACCTCGGCCCTCAGCTGAACAACGTTCTGACCATCACCGGCACTGACCTCCAGCCTCTGCTCATCGAGCTGAGTCCCGAGGTTGCCGCCCTGGTCTCCTCCCTCGGCCTCCCCGCCCTTGGTGTCCCTCTCGGCTCCATTGTCGCTTCGGCCAGCTCCCTCGGTGACCTCGTCACCGGTCTTGGCCCCTACGTTGATGGCCTTGTCACCGTTGTTGGTGCTGACGTTGGTGCTCTCCTCATCTCTCTCTCCCCCGAGGTCGCTGGCCTCGTCTCCGGTCTTGGTCTCCCCACCGTCGGTGTCCCCGTCGGCTCCGTCATCGCTACCGTCGGTTCCTCCCTCAAGAAGCGTAACCAGATCGTCGGCGACCTCGCCCCCGAGGTTAAGGAGATCCTGACCGTCACCGGCCCCAACGCCAAGCTGCTGCTCATCAAGCTCTCCCCCGAGGTTGCCGCTCTCGTCTCTGGTCTCGGTCTGCCCTCCGTCGGTGTCCCCGCTGGCGAGGTTGTCAAGACCGCTGCTAACGTTGGTGACCTCCTCGTTGACATCTCCACCCCCGTTGAGAACCTCCTGAAGGTCGTCAACAAGGACGGCAGCGCTCTCCTCATTCAGCTCTCCCCCGAGGTTGCCTCCCTGGTTGCTGGCCTTGGTCTCTCCGCCACCGGTGCCGCTATTGGCTCCGTCATTGCCACCGTTGGTGCGAACCTGTAAACTAGATAAGTCGCTGCTTATCTAGTTTGGCCTTTGTTTTTACGCAGCAATGGATAGCGTTTTTGGGAGCTTTCTGAATACCCTACAACATTTTCTTGTGCATATATTGCATCTATTGTGACACCTGGAATGGTGATTTCTTTTATGAGCTTTGGAAGATCTGTGTTAACTCTCCAGTCTTCACTATATATTTTTTATTCTTAATGTTACTAGACAAACTTTGCTCTAGAGCAGACCTTAGATCGGAATATTACCCTGAGCTGCTAAAAAAAGTAAATCAAACATTTCATCTTGCATTGTAAAACATTTATCAGATTCCTCAGAACTAACAATCGGCATCTATAGGCTTCATAAATGAGGATTTGTTAAGTGTAATATTGGAAAGAGAGAACCCCTTTGACATGTCACATGTGGCCTAGAAAGCTGAAATTGAGGCTAGATGTACACACGAGAAACAAAAACTCGGGGTCGATCTTAACCATATTGTGCTACATAGTATTACTTACCTAAATCCCCCAACCATTCTCCTAAGACCTTGTTGGCTACTAATCAAGTTTCCTGACACGCTTGACATATGAACGACAGAAAAAGGATCCGAAAAGGTAAACCAAGGGAGCCAGGTACACCAGTATGTATATATATTTTTTCGGAAGTAATGCACAATAAATGGACAGAAGTGATTAAAATTCCAGGCCTGGTAGATGGATCCAACGAATTCGATGCCTTGAATGTCCGAAGACCTAAAGTTGAGGTAGCTATCGGGTATGCAATGCAGCCGTCCTTTGTTTCTCCTACTCATTTTGCCACAAGACAGGTACATCCATGGTTTTCTGATACGTAAGCGTGGACAGGTCAAACTAAACACCATAAGACATATGACCATCACAGCTCTATACTAACACTCCTTCACTGTCACCAGAATACCTGGCGAGTCACGCGCCTGTGCACCGAGAATAAAGTCCCGACTCACATCGATATCGCGATCACGTTGCACGCCAGATACATCAAAATCGAACTGCCGGAACACAGCTGCTAGGATAAGGACCAGCTCGGCGCGAGCCAAGTTCATACCCAAACATGAGCGTGTTCCCCGATTAAAAGGAACCAAGTATCGATCCAGTCGCTTGCTCTCGGGAACCAGCCACCGCTCGGGCTTGAAGACACGAGGTTCTGGGTAGATACTTTCATTGAGATGTGCCAGCATGGCCGTCATGCCGACAATAGTATTTGCGGGAATAAAGACCCCTCGGCATTGGAGTGGACGATCAGGAAATTGGCGGCTTATTCGATGAGTGACGGGGTCGGATAGGCGCAGGCCTTCTTGGACTACAGCTGTTAGGTAGGGGAGTTGTTCGAGAACGGTCAAAGAGGGGAAATGTTGGACGTCTGGAATGGCAGTAACAAGCTCTTCGTGCAGCTTTTGTCGTATAGCTGGGTTGGCGGAAATGTGATAGGCGGTTCCTCGTAGGACATATGCTCTTCGAATAGTTAGCTTTCTGAAGGTGTATTTGTGGCTGAAAGAAGTACGTTGTCCCAGAGCCCGCTGTCACTAAGCTGAAGGCCTCATCTCGCAACCTGTCTCTTTGTCTTTCCTCTGGGGGAAGTTTGCTTTCCAGTAGTTCGTGAAAGACGGTGCGATGGGAGGCTTTTTCATAGGCTGTATCCTCACCACTTCGAATGGCCTCTACCTGTCGAGATAAATCCTACATAGGATTCAAGTCAGCCCTCGGTCATCCTGTTTTTCAAATGCGACGGACTAACCCGGCGAAAGTCTAAAATGTCCGCCAATGCAGGGGCTAGTATTTTATTGATGCTGTCCTATTGATGCTGAATTAGTTGTAGATCTACCCAACTCAGGGATCAGAGTAATCCTACCGGCAGCGAATATGTGAACCGCATCACCCATGGAATATGGATATTCAGCAAGCTGACCTCAAGAAAGCTATCAACATCGTCAAATCCCTTGCGGCCGAAGTCGGGCTGGTGCACACTTGAGGGTTCATGCGCAAAGCAATAGGCGTTGATAATATCCAGGGTTACCGCAGCGTAGATATACTTCATGTTGACCATCTCGCCCGTCTGAGCAGCATGGTGCAAACGCTCTCGCAAAATATCAATGGGGCGCCACATTACTGGAACGAGGTCTGTAACGGACTTCTTGGAAAAGAAGGGGCTCAAGACGCTTCGTCGCAGACGGTGTAGGTCATGCGATTGGGTACCCAGAGTCTAGGTCGATTAGTGATCTTCTCCGTATAAACTTTGCATGAACTGGTCCAAAAGGGAATGCATACAGCTGGATAGGGCCCAAATGCTTCTGCAACCCGCAGAGGCTTATCTGCACGGCCGTTGGTTTGGTTGAAGACCTGGTCGAAGAAATCGGGGTCATCGATATGAACTTCATCGGGGTTAATGCGAATGACGGGGCCTTGAGAAAAAAACGGTACATTAGTAGGCCCGAAGAACAAGCGTATAGGATTCAATACCATATTTATTATGTAAGGCACGAAGTTGAAATGTAAATTGGCCACTTCGATATAGGTCATAGTACCATTCATAGAGATAGGTGACCTTGGCTAATGGTGGCCCAGGGATATGAGCGAGAGGGTGAAAGTAGATTCGGTAGGTGAGGAGGGAAATGAGTGCCACAAGGCCTAGGAGAAACCACAGCAGGAGACTCGTCTTGGCGTAGTTGAGACCAAATTCGCGGGGGGGGGGGGGGGGGGGGGTTTAAAAAGAGGGTTTTGCAATATGTTTTGCCACGCTTGTATAGATAGTCCAGGTGTTGCGCATTGACAAGACTGATAAGAAAATGTTTGCTAGTCACTGTACGTAGATGGCGATGCAATACGAGGGGGCAAAGCGCAGTTCATTATGTTTTGGAAAGCGTTGATAGGCGCCCATTCTTTCTTTGCGGCAGATTGGGGGCGGATTCTCTCCTTCGACGTCGCTTATGGACTTTAATGGCCTAAATTACAGTGACGGTGTGGGCGCTTGTGAATTATTCGACACGCATCTTCTAGGGTGCAGCCACCAAATAGATTATAAAAGTTGCGATATTTTGCACGATCAAGATACGTCAAGGGAAAAGGCGACATGGGGGAAGGGTTCATGCAAATAAATCCCCGGATTCTTGGCCCCATAGTATGCGCTAAGCTGAAGAGGCGACCACCCATTCTTTGTTCTAACCAAAGAGACCGACACGCCGGAAGTCGCCTTGCAAGCTAGCGATCTGACACCATTGTGAAGCATGACCGCTTGACTCTAGAGCTAAATCGATGGTATCTTCTGGTTCCACAGGGCGGGCCGCACTGACCGGCTGAGCCGGCTGAGCGAGAGTAGAACGTTATTGGGCCATAAGCCACCCTGGCTGAAACGGTTGGATCTAGTACGCATTACTCATGCTTTACATACACGTAGTGGGATTGCATGTTCGAATGTATCCCTGCTATTTTGCATACCATCGAATCAGTCTTGATAAATTCAGCACTACCGGTAGATGATACAGATGGTACATTCTACTGTCACCTAAATGGCTGAAGTCACTTGCGTAAGCCTCTCAAACTGAATAAGCCCATCACAATTCTGCCCGATCTTCTCGATTTCAATCGCATTTTTGTTGCCCGATTTTGCAAACACTACTTTAAAGGACATTTCCCGCAGTTGTGGAATTCATTCTCTTGACTCAACATGGATGACGATTCCCTATATATTCCTCCATTCGTCCCTGACTTCGACGATAAATCCGCGAAAATCTTCCATGATCTTTTCCAACGCCTACCCACAGCTGTGGATCGATTATTGGAGAAAGAGCGACACGGCCATTTGAGAGATCAGCATGGGCGAACTTTCTTACATTATGTCGCCCAATACAGGCAAGATGCGACGAAAAATATTTATCCTAAGTGGTTGGATAGATCTGACCGCAATTGGGACAAGCTTCTGCGACATTTCCACCATGGAATCATAATTGCTGATGCATATGGTCAAACAGCGCTGTCTTTAGCGATATGTGATCCCAGTGAATTGCTGGACTTTGAGGTCATAGATATGTTATCTCGGCCACCTTGTTTTGATTCCATAAACCCATGCTGGCCTGAGGATCCGATATCTTTCAGTTTTGACATCGACACTGGTCACCGAAATGAAAATTTCACCTGGATCATCCGTTTTGGCGGTCCACGAACTCAGGATCTGTACCTTACTGCAAAACTTGGAGGTCTATCACCGCCGCCTAAAGCAATTCTTTCTCAAGAGATCCTTGATGCAAGTACCTTGCACCAAAAAGATTATCGGGGCCGTTCATTCCTGTTCCACGCGGTTGGCTGGGGTGACGAATATTTTATTCGCACTCTGTTGTTGATGGATGGAGTCACTTGCGCAAACCCAGACTTTGATGGGCAGGCTGAGTCACAAGCGAACTCTCCGTTGTTACGAGCCATAGACTTATGCCACACCGGTATCGTCCGCCTCTTTATAACCAAGGAGCCATTGGCTTTGCAAAATCTCTTGCTTTGGCTTCTCAAGGAGCATGATGATCCAACAGCCCGGCTAGAAAAGATCATCCAGATGAACATCATAAGCAAAGAATTGAGGGATTCTACCCTATATCTTGTCATGAAACTGAGACTGCCCTCTGTTGTTCAGCTTTGGTTGAATGATGGCGCTTCACCAAAACCCTTCAAACTTAGAACAGATTGGTTTGATCTCTGGGAAAAATATCCTTGGGTAAAACAAGCACACACGCCGGTGTCGGTGGAGCTAGAGGAGAAGAGAGTTGTGAAGAATGGTAACCCGACAAAAGCATACATTCTCCGGTTACCCGAGTCAAATACCCAGGCTCGATCGCATAGCTGTCGTTTGATCAGGTGAGAGAACACATGATCTTTATTTCAGATTTGGGAATTGGAATAGTCACACACAACAGGTTTTACGAAGCCCCACTACCTTTTTTTGATGAATTATCTGCGCAGATGAAGCACGAATACGAAGTTCGATTAGAGGATGTGCACGGGGTCAAGAAGATAATATGCCGAATCCGTCTCTTGTTTCCGAATCCAACTAGATTCTTTCTGGATCTCTTTCCGTTGCTTCCAAAAAACATGATTATCGATCTAAGAAGCCGCAGTGTACTGTGCGTAAAATGGACTAGATGGGAGGATGGCGGAGTTCTATACGAAAGCGGTCTTTCAGCCGGTCAGATTCCAGAGAGCGACGATAATTTCATATCGTACCTTGTGTCCGACTTTACGGTCGAATGGGAACGCCTTCTTGAGAAAGTTGAGGAGCGCTTTGATTTTCATGTAAGCCTATAACTGTTCCAAAATGGCTATCTTCCAAGGATGCACACACTAACCAGAGTAGTCTACCCAATATGACACTGATGGAAGAAAACTTATTCTATACCTATCGACAGAAAGGAGATTTCTCGCCCACCTTCGTCACTCTCTTCATCAACATCTGAAGTCTCTGTCCGGCTTGATTGAGAACAGTCGGGAATTTTATCGCAGATACTTTGAGTCGTCAGTCAACGAGACCTCAGATGCTCAGCTAAGCGAGACCTTAGATGACCAGCTTTGCGTGAAGGCTGTTCTTCGCGAATGCGAAAAGAAGCTCATGGAAAGACTTGAAAAGCAAATTCAAGACATTCGTGATTCTAATCAGATGGCAAGTCTTATAAATTAAGTATTTCGAGAATTTCGCGCTGACACACGCTAGAATCTCGCCGAAATATCTGTTGGGGAAACAATCTTCATGAGAAGAATTGGTCTTGTCACTGTGGGTACCCTTGAAAACAGCACTATTACCGTGGTCCTAGTCAAACCTAACAACTTTACTAATTTCCCCCCTTTCCTATGCAGTTCATTTACCTACCGTTGATGTTTGCCGCGGTTTGTGCTCAATGCCATCAGGTGTTGTGAGCCTGTTCGCTGACCAAAATAGAGCCTCTTTGGCATGAATGTTAATGTTTTACAAAACGACCCCGACTGGCGATGGTACATCCTCTTCAGTGTCGCATTCCTTCTTTTCACGCTCGGGCTCTGGGTAGTTTCTGACCCGGTGGGTTGTATTGCTTGGAGATGCTAACACTTTACTGACTGTCGTTAGGACTTCAAACTTAAGGATTTACCAGGAAAGACACAATTTTTTTTCCAGAAAAAATGGCGCGATTTTCTATGGCGCTACGAGAAACGATGCCAGGATAAGGTATAAGAGAAGGTAATCCCGTCCATTCGAAGAAATGCTCGCCTAGATGAAGAGGCTTCATCCAGTTGTTGATCACGCCGAGGATGGTGTTTGTATCCCTTCCGAACTTCAGCAAATTGGACGGTTCAACCCAGAAAAATCTTTCTTGGTTTGCTAGCTCTGCTTGGGTCTTCGTATACTTTGCTTCGACTAGATTACCTTATTGCTAAGGCGCAGTAGGATAAATGCCTAAAAGGAGAGGTGTCTAGACACCTGGTATATAAGGTGTCTACATCGTCAACTCGTCTCCTTTTGCCGTGTTTCTCAGGTGTCAGATTGATTAATTAACTGAGGGGGTGCGAGCGAGGATCGAGACCCTATTTCAACCTCTTGATGGCCTTTTCTAGTATTTCATATACTAATACTCAATTTAATGCAGAGAAAATAACATTATTGCGCTGATTTCTGTCTGTAAAGATTAGATAAGGCTCGAGTCAATTACTGAAATATTCAGGGTATTTAGTAGGATTTAAGCATTGAGTCTAGGATTGGATGGTTCAACTCAATCAAGCTAGATGCACGTAACGGTTGGAGAAAAAGAGAAAATGAAATCATCGAAGCCAAGAAAACACCCTAAGAATGATCGTCGGACCACGGATATGCTAGCTCCGCCGTGGAGCCCAAGTTTGGGCTCACGAATCCCAACTCTACCTAGATCATACTATGTGTTACACACCGATACTTAAAAATATGCAGCTTATGGCTCGGTGTCATGCAGTGTTAATTTCTAAATGGAGAATATCGTCAGTTTGTGGATAGTGGGTGGACATAATGTGGACAATTGTGGACCACTTGACCCAAACTAAACGGCCTTGCAGTTGGACCTAGCGAGTTTTAGTAACTTTCAGCTGAGCCTCGTTTTTACCAAGTGGATATGCGCTTTGGTTGTTTCATCGCTCTGTGGTTTCCACAATGGGAGAATTTGAAATCGGGTTGACGACATAATCATTCCATAATCATAACTACTAATAATCTCCCCCCACTCACGATATACACGGTTCTTTCCCGTCGCTTCCAAACTCCCTCTTCCCCTCCGTCGATCCAGATCTGGACCGAGGCCCCCGACCCATTTCGACCCCCTTTGGTACCCAGTTTTACCCAGTTTTTTCCCGTTAAAGCGATTCTTTGGTCCATGTCGGCGTTTTGAACGGGGCCCGCCCCCCTTGCTAAACCCGAATTCGAACCCTCCTACCAGACTATGTCGACCTCGTCACGGGTATCTGCATTGGTGGAACTGATTTGAATCACCGGTGTTTCAATTTATTTGGTTCATCCTGTTCAACCTCCTCGCATGTGACCTTCCCTCTCTCTTTCGATCCTCGTTCCCCCGGGTCGTGGAGGTCAACCCACCCCCAAGTCATGACCCAGACCTCCCGGCTGTCCCCCGGCCAGCTTTCGCCGGAATCGCCCTTTGATCCACCAGACGGTCGCATCGCCCACACTCTCACCGCGTGCACCAGGTGTCGCCAGGTATGATGCAATGCTACCCCTCCTCCCAAACTCAAACTTCCCCGCGATGAAACGAACATGAGAAGATGGGCAGATATAGAGATCGATAATCATCTGAGACGGATTACCCCCAGTGCTGACACACGGCCCGTAGCGGAAATCTAGATGTGACCCTGGCATCCCCCGATGCGCGCCCTGCGAACGAAGCAATGCCAAGTGCGTTTATTACGACTCCACCCGAGACACCACCATCCCGCGGACCTATATCGTATCCCTTCGCGAAAAAGCCCGCGCACTCGAGAAAGAGCTCGCCGCCGCCGAGAAAGATATCCAGCATGCAGCTGATGCCGAGCTGATGGTACGGGGCGCTGGTCGCATCCGCTTTCAGGAGAATGACGAGCCTCGGTACCTGGGGCCCTCCAGTGGCATTGCCATGACTCGACTGGTCATGGAGATGGCGAAACAAAATACCGACTCGAAAAGCATCAAAGATGTCGTTCCAGAATTCACCGCCCAGGAAATCAAGGCCGCCTTCGCGCAGGAAGACTCGAAGCCGACCTCGAAAGTGTATCCCATGATTAGCTCGATTCCGGCGGCTGATCTGCCTCGGGGGAGTCTCCCATACAAATTGATTGATCTTTTCGTCGCTAAAGGTACATGGGTGTCATTGCATGAAAACAAAGGCCTCCGTGGTAATTCGGAAGACTAACTTTTTATCTTTTTTTTTTCCAGCTCAAGCGTTACTCCCGACTTTACATGAACCAACTTTTAGACGAGAAGCTGACGAGGTCTTAAATGGCTCTACCGAACCGTGCCAGAACTTCCAATTGCGCATGGCCTTTGCAATCAGTCTGCAAAAAATGAGCATCGATTTTGCTGGCCTGGCAGATAGCTACTATTTGGCTGCGTTACCATATCTAGAACCAACACTCAAGAAAATGGACTTGAGCGCCTTGCAATGCTTGGTCTTGATTGCTCAGTATTCCATGCTAACACCGACACGAACGGCGGCATATTGGGTGGTAGGAACGGCCGGGAAGCTATGTCAGGACCTAGGATTGACCGAAGAAGCCACAATCACAACCTCCCCTGATGGTCGAGCCCTCAACTCGTTAGAGATTGATATGCGCCGAAGGCTTTTCTGGATCGTCTCATCGATGGAATTCGGACTTTCTCATTCTCTAGGACGGCCCAACTGCTACAGCGTCACTCATGACAATATTGATGTGAACTTCTTCGAATTAGTGGACGATCGGTACATTACAGCCGACGGCATTACCCCGGGAGCAAGGCCAGTGCTTGGCAAATGCCTTGCCATCCATTTTTTCAAGATGCGACTACTCCAGTTGGAAGTTCGACGAGCTCTCTATCTAACTCGACGGGAGACCCCAGTTGATGACCAAGATCCCTGGTTCTCCCACATGTCAAATAAAATCGATCAGTGGATGGCATCTTGCCCGAGGAACGACGATGGCAGCGGTTTGAATGTTAAATGGTATGTATTCCAGCCTTCTTGATATTTTCAGGTCACGGCTGACATTTCTTTTGCAGGTTCCAAGGAAGGCGAAACACCATCGTCATTCTCATGTATCGGCCGTCGCCGCAGGTCCCGGAACCATCAATTAATGCGGCAAAAATATGCTACGAATCAGCAACCTTCAATGTTGCTATGCATAAAGAGCAGATGGTGACAGGCTCAGTAGACTTGACATGGATCTTCACTCAATCCCTCTTCATGGCTCTCAACACTATCCTCTGGACCCTTTCGTACCCTGAAATTCGGAAAGACCACCCGATTGAGGAGGTCCAAAGCTATTTGGACATGGCCCTGGAAGTTGTTGTCTACTCAGCAGAACGATGGCCCGGCGTTCAGTCTGCGCTCCTGCTCTACAAGCGTCTTGTCGAAGCTTGTTTAAAGGCGTATACCACGGAGGAATCATTCGTTGTGCATTCACCTTCCAATCACCCCACTCCAACCTCTTCGCAGGGGCTTACAACCCCTCCGGCCATGTCAAGTCCTTCCAGCAGTACAACGGCTTCCTATTACTCCCATGGTTACCGGCCGAGCAATCATGTGCTGAGCGATGATGCTTCAACTGGTACCTTGTCCAGAGGCCATTCAGCCGACCCTAGCCTACCATTCTCCGAAGAATCTACACCCCCGGCCTATGGAGATCCACACAAATTGATCGGAGTGCCTCCAATGCCAGCATTTAGGATGCCGTCACCGTCTACAGCCACCAACCCCCCATCCCAGTATCCGTCAGAAGGCTTCTGTGCACCCACCGCGCTCTATCCCGACGTTTCCATTGACCCTAACACCCCCTATAACTCGATGCCATCGGTGGTTCCCGGTGTTCAAGGCTGGGATCCCCATTTCTCCCTCGCTTCCACCACTGCCAGTCATCTTACATATGTCGATGCTACTGTTGATCCCATGCAGTGGACATACTCGATTGGGGATCAGTACTCTCAGTACTTTAATGAGCCATTCCCAATACCCAATTGGCGTGAGCGCACTCTCAGCCAGCAGGAACAGATTGAGCTGATGGCATCGCTGGAACGGAATATTCCCGATGTCTCAGCACAGTTGGTCCAGGAATCCCATGCCTTTTACCAATCATAAGCATGACAGGGCTCCCTTGAGAATCGACTATTGGGCTACTATATTCATTTTGGCTTGACAGTAAGCCATCAGAGAATTTGGTGAGAGCTAAATGAGAATAGCTATTGGGAGAATATTTAGTTTGCTTACGTTGAAATCCTCTTACTCTCTCACCTTTTGGAATTGAAAGGTCTCTTTGATATATACCATAGCTGCTTAAATACTCGTGTGATACTAGATCAATCTAGCCCATATAAATCAATTTAATTCATCAGAAAAAAAGATACAGTGGAATTTGGTTTTTTAACCCACGGGAGGTGATCTAAAACGGACGATGACCCCGGAAGGGTTTGAATCCATGGTTCTTGACGTCTTACAGGATGCCACATTCACCTACCTGTATTAGGTACTCTTTGGTTGGTTTCAAATTCAATTGCAGCAAATCGAATGAAAGAAACTTCTTTATTGAAATCAACAGTCGAAAGTCCTGTATTCTTTCATTCACTGCTATGGGAAAGTCCGGAATTATGGATTACGTCCCGATCGGTTTTAGACCCGAGACCCGCGTCACGTGACTGGGGCCCGTTTTGCCTCCATTCTCAGCGCCGTCTTCGAGAGCATCTGGAACCATCCGCCCTCCCCTCCATCCCCATCAACCCCAACTCCGGATCACCTGTGAGGTTTTGAGGTCTCTGTTCAGTCTGGAATGCATATGATCTAGGCTGTGGAACGACCTGCTCGCCCGCCTTGAGCGCCCGTCGATCGACCCCCCTCTCTTAACGGCCCAGCGCTCCTGTCGAACGCGATTCGGACTCCCGCTCGTGGAAATCTGAGTCCTCGACCCTCCGTGCCAGTGTCAGGCATTCACTTGCCAGCAGGACTCCCATGTCGGATCGCACCCATCCGTCTTTTCCAACCGGTCCTCCTTCGCCCTCTTCACCCGCTGCTGGGTCTTTGAAAGAGAGTCTCCAGCTTACCATCTCCTCGGAACACATTCCTCAAACTCCGACATCCCCTCCGTTGATGTCGGTCAGCGATCAAAGCCATGTCTCCAACTTTGCATCCACCCAGGCATCACCCAACCAGGCGATTACCCACCCAAACACCTCCTCCCCTCCCTCATCTACCCCGATGTCTACACAGGTCTCCCAGCAGCCAACAATGAGCACAACAAACTCATTCCCTACCCCCGCAAGCAGTGTCAGTGGTCACCTTGTGAATGCGACGTCAGCGGAAGACGCCGATCACAAACATCTCAACCCCGGAATGCAGGACTCAAGGAACGTGGAGGGACAGCAGGTTACAGAACACACACGAACTGATCACGACCGGCAATCATTCCAGATCGGCCCTGAAGCTGGTGTGCGCGATTTCGCCACCGGTCAGCAACCGACAGATACAGATGCTATGGATGTGGATAAAGAATCTGCACCCCAGTTTGACCTCGGACTTGACTCACTTCAGAATGACTTCACTTCGGCTTTCCATCTCTGCAAAAGCTGTAAGAATCCCCTGAGTTTGATCACGGTTGCCGCCGTGGCAGTCGTGTGATTACACTGTCTTTTAGCGCATTCATGAACCAAACTTGTTAACACAGTATTTCTTCGTGGCTTGGCAGCTCCCATTGTGACTGGACCGGATCCTTCGCTGGATCTCATCTCCCTATATGGACTCAGCTCGGTTGCGCATTCAGTCGCAAGAATGGACCATGTGACAGGAGAGAAGATCAATCGGTTGAGAAAGTCCTACGAAGGCAAATTGAAGGGGTTAGGATTGGCAGGTCGCAACAAGCCCGTGAAACAAGAGCCTGGCATGCCCGGCAGTTTACGGCATCTCACGATGTGGCCCGAGGAAGAATGGCAGAACCAGAAAGTGTTTGGCAAGCAGATCAAGGTGGCTGATCTAGACTCGGCGCTTCACAGTCTTCAGACCAAGGCTATGCATATGGAACCCGGCGCGGTACCCAACAATGACTTCTGGGAGGATGTGCTAGGCCATGAAAAGCCTGTCAAGAACCAGGGTTCCGGTGATACGGGCAAGAAGGCTGCACCCACTCCCGGAGGACGTCACACAGCTTATGGGACTGTGTCAGCTACGACGCCGCACGAAAATGAACGAGCTCGACCTAGTCGCGGCCGCAAGAGACACTACGATGACAATAGCTTTGTCGGTTATGGCGAAGGCTTTGCAGATGACGATGATGACCCCGGATTCTACTCCAACGGCGAGGGAACCGGGAAAAAGAAACGGAAGAAGGTACGAAGCCGAGGAACAATGGCTCATGATCAAGCTCTAGAACTAATATCAGCCATAGGATCATGTTTCCAAGGTTTCCACCCCCATGTCCGAACGCGGCGGCAGTTACGGGGTCGGCATGTTTGGAATCGGCGCCAGATAAGAATTCGATGTCGAATTTCTCTCAAAAGCATGTTCTCCGTGTGTTTTCCCCCATATTTCTTTCAAAAACGCTACGAGGCAATGGTGACTCTAGTGCCATAAAAACCTCGGTGCCCTGTCTTGTTGTTCGATTTCTTTATCATTTCTCAGTACATGTTGCATCACGGTGCTGGATATACCCGGCTTCATCTAACGGATGGCGTTCTGGCGGGGCGGGAAACAAGGTATTCCAACGCGAATATGACTTGATTTATGCTTGCCCAGGTCTGTTTTTAACTGCTTTTATGCTTACTGCTTTCGTGCGTGCGTCTGATTTCCATTTTCCACTGCTGTAATGGCCAACTTTACTTCTTGTTCTTTTTTTTGCCCTGCAAATGGTCAGCTGCTGGACCATGTCTACTTTTCTCGATCCAGATGCTTTGCGACGACCCCATCCGTGTCGTGGAAGGTGGCTCTCGTATTTTTTTTTTTTTTTTTTTTTTTTTTTCCATGGGGGAACCTGGTCATGGTTCTTCTTAATGTGTTTGATATTCCTTGATCACGACAGTGTCGGATAGTGAGCTGGTGTAAGGAGCCAGTGAATTGATTGAATAGATGAAATAACGTCAATTGGTAGAAGTATTACCTGATCAAGGCTACGTAGTCAACTGGTATTCAAGCAGTCGTACCGTATGTCATACCTTGTGCCCTCGCATGACTAAATCGATCTTTCATCGCCAATGGGCCTTTCAAACAAGAGGCGCATGATTGAGGACCTGAACTCAGCCCAACTCCGACTCCGTGCCAGAATGGATTCCGATATTATAACCGTGCGGGGATCTAGACAAACACCGAACCTAAAGAGTATCAAGCGGCTCACGGGCCGGTAACGCAGCTCGCAAGATATACGCCACTAACATGCATCTCACACGGACTTCAATTTAGGGTACTCAGATGGCAGCGCCGGTGACGAGCCGACGTTGTTAACTTTAGCCTTTACCCAATTAGTCTGCTCCCGGCTTCTTTTCGAAGGACTGTAGATTTTATAATTGCTGGTTGATAGTTGGATTTAAAATGGAGGAAGCAGGAACCCGGGGAGTGTCTGGAATTACCTACAGTACACCTAGATCAGTGCATTCTCGAGGCACGTATCACTGTCCGTTAGCACCGAGATCGTCACTTTGCATATGTATCATGTATAACCACGTCACAAGAGCCGCACTGATTGAATCGGGCACGCACTCACCTATAGATGCAGGGTCAAAGCAGCAGTATTGTTAAAAAAGTCCAAACCCTAGGGCACATAGCCACGCGATAGTGGATAATCCACACCGCCGAATCAGATACTGCAAGCACGGATCCTGGAACAAAGAATGAAGTTCGGGAATAATTGTGCCAGACATTACGTGGTCGTGCATGCGTCCAAGCCAAGTCCAGCCTCCACGGGATCACCGATATTTGCTTGTTCAAGCGACCGGGGTGCGCGAGGGCGTTGGGAGGCGCTTTTAGTGGATGTGTTGTCTGGAGTTAGGGTTGTGGACTCAGGCCGAGTCTACACAACCTGACGTCGGCAAGATAAGACAAATCGCTAAATAGTCGGTGGCTGCACCTGTTCCACTTCCAACATTGTCCAAATGAAGCGAGCCGATCAATAATCTGTTTCGCTTCGGCTTTTCTTTTTGTTTTGTTTTCTTTTTTGTTTTTTCCGCTCTTTTCTTTGCTGGTTTCCCTTGCTCCGATTCGCTCGCTCTTAAGCGCCTGTTTTGGCGCACCGCTATCGTCATTCTCAGGCCTTACTGCCAGTGTCTCCTACCTTTACGGTGTAGAGGTAGGGCTGTAACTTGTTCAAGTGGATTGAAGCAGCCAACCGCATCATCTCTAGTTTCCGGCGCGAACGCACCGATCGATGTGCTTGGATCGATTCATCGCATGAGATATCGAGTCAGCACTGTACATTCTACGACATGGCTTTACGCTTGGCATAGATTTTACCGGGATCATATTCTTTCTTAGTTATATCAGATTTCCCACAAGCAGTAGAGACTATATGCATCTCAAGGAACAGACACGATTGCGATCCATCGGCGGTTGTTCGGATAAGTTTCATCCCGGCAGATTCAACTGAGGCTCATACTTGTTTACCATGGACCCAGTTGGTCTCTTGACCGATACCAATGGCGCTACTGCATGGCGCTCATGACTACCGTGCGCAAAGAACCCATCGGCATTTCCAGATGTTCCCACATTTCCTAGGGTCGGGCCCACCGAGTCTCTGAAGCCAGTTATTCCAAGGCGTAAGACGTGGGCTGGCTGTCCAGCTGAGCTTGTATCTTGTGTGGGGTTTATTCGGATATTTTTCTTTCTTTCTTTCTTTTTTCTTTGGTAAATGTGGACCAACTATACAGCCTGATGATCCATCTGCCGAAACTGGAAGACATTGGCGATGGTCGGCATCTAGCATTATGCATGCAACTATTTTCACAACGCTTTCGAGATGATTGCCCACAATTATAGATAAATACCTGGGCAGTAACCCCTCGACCTTGGAGGTTGAGTGCGGTTGTCTTTCATTATTGTTTACACAGGCTAGCAGCACCAGCCAATATGTTATCGGCAACATCTTCTCAAGTCACGCTTGGGGAGCGCGAGAGAAACGCAGAAAAAGAAGAGCCAGAATGGAAAGCTGACTGGCGGTTGAAATGCATCTTTGGCATCATTGCCTTATTGAACTTTGTGACTGCCGTGGATGCTACATCTATATCGGTTTCATTGCCAGTAAGCCACCATCTCTCAATCACTGTATGCACTATACTAACATTTCAGACTATCTCCACTGATCTCGATGGAACAGCAACAGAGGCCTTCTGGGCAGGAGCCTCATTCCTTCTCGCATCCTGCGTATTCCAGCCCATCTTCTCACTAGCATCTGATATCTTCGGCCGGAAATTCATCCTCCTCCTCGCCGTATCATCCTTCAGCATCGGATCAATCCTCGCCGCAATCTCGCACGGTTTCAATCTACTCATCGCAGCCCGATGCATCCAGGGTATCGGAGGCGGAGGCATCCTCGCCCTAACAGAAATCCTCATCGCAGACCTAGTCCCCCTCCGCCAGCGCGGGAAATGGTTCAGCATCAAGTTCGGAGCGTCAGCAGTTGGTACCGTGACCGGTCCCCTTATCGGCGGTGCATTCACTCAGTCCTCCGCATCATGGCGATGGATCTTTTGGTTCAACCTACCCTTCTGCGGCCTGGGTCTAATCCTCATCCCGATCCTGCTGAAACTCGAAAGAAACCCCGTCTCTATCCGTCAATCGCTAGCTAAAGTCGACTACTTTGGCTCTTTCCTTTTCGTCGCTTCCCTCACTTCATTCCTTATTCCAATCACCTGGGGCGGCATAATGTACTCCTGGTCCTCATGGCACACTCTCGTTCCACTCATCCTGGGCCTAGCTGGCCTAATTGGATTCGGACTATACGAAGCATACATCCCAGCCCAACCCCTCATTCCATCGGGCGTATTCAGCAACGCTACAATGTGTCTATGCTACTTCGGTATCTTCCTCCACGGCCTCATCCTCTGGGCTATCGTCTACTATCTACCCCTATACTACGAAGGTTCACTGGGCTACAGCCCCATAATCGCCGGTGTAGCCGTCTTCCCCGAATGTCTCACCGTCGCGCCCATCTCCATCGTGACTAGTCTCATGGTCTCGAAGACGGGCGATTACCGCTGGGCTCTATGGGCTGGCTGGCCCATCACAGCACTGGGTCTAGGCGTTCTCTGTCTCCTCGACGCATCGAGCAGTATCCCGCAGTGGATCTTCCTCAATCTCGCCGCAGGAATCGGATGTGGAATGCTCTTCCCATCCGTCCAATTGGCCGTCCAGGCAGCCGCGAATAAAGAGATTATTTCCATCGCCGTGACGATGACGGCCTTTTTCCGGGTGCTTGGTCAATCTGTTGGTGTTGCGGTTGGGGGTGTGGTTTTCCAGAATAGAATTCTGGAAAAGTTTGGGAATCATCCGGAGCTTGGGGCGGAGGTGCTGGAGTATGCTCAGGATGCGTCCAGCCTTGTTGAGTATATTAAGGCGTTGCCTGTTGGTAGTGCCGTGCGAGTGCTTATTCAGTCGTTGTATGCGCAGTCGTTGACTACTGTTTGGGCTGTTATGTGCGGGGTTGCTGGAGTGGGGCTTTTGTCCAGCTTGTTCGTGAAGAAGTATACGCTTAATCAATCTTTCAGTTCGAAGCAGGGGGTGAAAAAGGATGGTGCTCGGGAGTATGTGGACATCGAGGGGACTGAGGATAAGTTGAATGTGTGAGTGGGAATGACTGGTTATATGATTAATGTTGGGATTCTGGTGTTTTGCTTTTGGAGGTGTATGAAGGCCTTTTCCAAAGGTTAATCGGGAGATTTCTGAGTATTTTTCTTGGAGTAATTTGGGCCCGGTTTCTGGGTTTTGTGCAAAATGTCGGGAAATTATTCAACGATCTATAAAATTCATTGGCTTCTACTTTTTAATTGTTGATCCTTCATTCCTCTGCGTATGAAATAAACTAATGTTTTAAGGTATACAGGCGCCGAGGCTTCTTTCAATTTTTCCCTAGATGATCACGGTTCCAACCTTGGGGTCCACCATTTCCCCTTGGCGTCTCCATTCAAACATGAGAATTGCCGTACTTCGTTACACAGTACGGTGTTAGTCATGCTAATAACCTTATCTTTAGGATCATATTCTCTTCTATGCCGATATTGCATCTGGTAAGTCAGCCACTGGCTTGGATGCTTAGTCAGGACGGGCTTGGCCTTGGTTGAATTGATCGCCTTACGTCACCATCTTTACGTAGTCTATATGCTTGATATAGTCTAAAAGCTTGTTTTGTTGGTTTCTGTCTTGGTAATTCCAGTATTTGAAACAATCTACGAGTCCAAGTCAGTGGCGGCTAACTTGGTTATCGGTTCCACTCTAGCCACTAGTGATCCGGCTAGCCGGTATGTCGTACTAATAGACCCAAATTTACTTCTTGAATGCCACGTTTTTCAAAGGTTCTTGCCGATTTATCCATACGGGTACAGTACATTGATACAGTAGTTCCTCTTAAAGTTATGAGAAGTTTCTCCGGGTCTGAGGCGGCGCGATCCATCACTGAGGTGGCAGCCTCGGTTGCCCTACGGTAAAATATTACAGTAATTTATAGATTCTATACAGATCAGTTCCTACTCCTATTCTCGGCATCATGTATGATGATCACGGGCCGAATATCTCGGTTCAGAGACTGATTCGTCTACGAAGTCGGTCGGCGACATACCTAAGTGATATCATATTCAGCAAGTGCCGATCATATTGCCATGTCCCAAGTAACAAACAACGAAGTTTCAATGGCGAATTGACACACTCAAGAGCACATAAATAGAGCCGTATCCCAGAAATAAAGACACAGAATTCAGCCTCCTCTTCACGCAATCAAGTCCAATCAAATCACATCAAAATGCCTGTCCTTCCTTCTCTCGAAGGCTCAACCTTCAATGAAGATATCCGAGATCGCCACCTGATTTACGATTACGCTGCCCAAGATGCACAGGGCAATCACGAAAAATGGCGGTACGAGATGTGGTTCTACAATGAAGATCGTATTGTCTACGCCATTCATGGCGGCCCTATGGCAGGCCGGAAGAACTTCCAGGCGGCGACCTACCAATGCATTCGCCCTGGGGAGCTATGGCAGTGCAATTGGCTGGAGGAGACCGGCACCATCTGTTCTCTGGTCTACGACCTCCCCAAGAAACGCATAACCACCCTCCTTGGGTTTTCAAAGGGACACTGGACCGAGAACGAGGCAGCCCATGGCGATAAGCGCAACCCGGAGGATCTCGCAAGGTGGAGAGAGTTGGCTAAGATTGGCGAATCTCAGGCGGATCGGGTGCTCTTGAGCGAGCAAGCTGATATTTTGGAGGATTTCAGAGGAGCGGGGGATTTGTCACCCATTGAAATGTACTGGCCTTGTCTGTGAGGCTATGTCTCGATTACATGTTGAGTGTTTTGTCCCCAAATATCTCTCAACCCTAACCACCCAGAAGAATATTTCCAGATCAGTGAGATCTTAATCGCAGTTGTCCATCATTCCATAATTGACACCGTTTCACTTAAGACCAGGATGAAAGAATCTCTTCTATAGCCTAGCCCCTTTCTTTGTGTCCCTTTTGAGGATCCCCTCCATCCCATATAGTCCGACCCACATGCTGCTTAAAACGCCATTAACTTCTTTGACAGCAGAGTTTATGGGTATTTGTCTTGTCCAGCTCATCGATCGCTCATATATATTTCTATCTCTGCAACCCAAGGCACGGCAAAGACTTGCGTCAGTGAAGTCCCAAGCATCTGTTAAGTATATCACATCTGGCAAAAGAGCAGTCAAGATCTCGTCAATCTGCGCGCTCATTTCATGAATCTGAGACAAAGACAATGTCCCATACTCGGTGAAAGAGTCCGAAATAAATTGTAAGGTTGGATTTATGATAGTAGTAAGTGCGAATAGAGAGTAAAGGCGGGCAAGGACCGGTAAGAGACTCGGTTCAGCTGTTGAGATGGCATCGATATATTCTTTGTAGTATTGAAGAACAAGATATTCGATGAAAGCACGCCCAGCTGATATTATTGGCATCATAGTTCTGTTCCAAACATATGCTGGGTGCGATTGCTGGCCATTTCTTTCAAATTGGCGATATGCAGTAACAAGGAGGCGTCGCGATCGATGAAGAATATTGACAAGAGCGTCGAAGCATCTTGTAGCTGATCCCTTTGAGCATCTTTGGATTCCACATCAAAGTTTTCGTCACGGAGGTACTTTTCAATCCCGGTGAAGAACTCTTCCATATCTGGAGCTATCGAGTTTCCAGTGCTGGATGCTTGAAGTTGCCCGAAGAGATATTTTCCTAACTGCTGCCACAGAACGTAATTTTCGCATTCGAACGTCATGGATGCAGACACAACACTTGGAATTTCTGGCAAACCCGAAAAACAACATAACCATGGCCACCGCACATTTGCCGTGCTTCCTGAACCCCAGCACAGGCCACGGTGGAGGACCATGCCTTTACCTTGAATGCGCCACCAGCAAATAGTCTACGAGAGAAAACAAAAGATTCTTGCTGCATTTCGAAGATTAGAATAAACTAGAATGTCGTTTTATTAGATTGAATTCAGATTAGGCTTGTAACTATTCAATTGTAACCAATTCTTCACGAATATCCTATACTAACTACGTCTATATAAATGAGCTAATCAGATCACGGAGATATGTAATCCCCGCTAAAATAAACCTTATGAACCCTCAATCCTGTCAACTCCACACAAGATTCATACGCACTCTGACACTCCAACGAATTGGAAGCTCAATTCCCAAAATACCAAAATTCAAGACCATACATTCAATCCAAACCCACCACAATGTCCAAATACGACCGCGCCCTCGAGCGCATCGACCTAGCCCACAAAGACGATCCAAACACCATAGAAGTCAACAACGAAACCCTCCCATACGAACTGCACTACGCCCAAAAAATGACCAAATACCTCGAACGCCTAAATCCCACCGCTTCCGATCTCCTCCGCCTCGCAATCCGCGCCCAGCACCTCCGCCGCTGGGAAACCCCGCGCGCCTCCTACCCCGCCACAAAAATCGGGTACCACTCCTGGCGCGGTGCGCTACAGCGCACACAAGCCGCATTGGTCGAGAAGATCTGTCTGGAAAGCGGATATGACGCTGAGGATGCGGCGCGGGTGGGCGCGATGGTGCGCAAGGCGGATTTGAGGAAGGGAGATCCGGATACGCAGACTTTGGAGGATGTGGCCTGCTTGGTGTTTTTGGATGATCAATTTGATAAGTTTGAGAAGGATATTGGGGATGAGGAGAAGATTTTGGACATCTTGAGGAAGACTTGGGGGAAGATGTCTGAGGCTGGACGGGCTGAGGCTTTGAAGATTGACTTGTCGGAGAGGGGGAGTGCTTTGGTTTCGAAGGCTTTGGCGGGGTGATATGATCTGATGGTATTGATAATAGAGTATATTCATGAGTCTATGCTGCGATACAGGTTCACGGGTCTAGGTATGAAAGGTTCTTATATGATCTTTTTTTTCATGATTGATTCTTATTGATCGATAATTATGATATGTATCCAGAACGCCCGCTGATGAGATCTAGAATGGACCAGGTCGTAATGCCGTTAATGAGATGAGAGCGCTCTTTATGCTTTTGTGCTTCCAGCAATGCAAATAAAGTTTCCTTGGTGTTCCTTAAGGACTGCCGGTATCGATCAACCGCACGAGTCCAATGGCAGCACCAGCAGCCACACCTCCAACAAAGATCATCTGGATTCCACCCCAGATCGCGGCACTGATATTATCGCGACCAGTCCAGCCACGCACAACACAGGTCTTGATGTATCCGAATGCCGCCAGTGTCACCGCCATCACGGCGATACTCCAGTACAGCGCCTCACTGACCTGTGTCGCAATGAAGTATGGAATGAGAGGAAT
The DNA here is from genome assembly GCA_023626355.1 of Penicillium sp. S1602. Taxonomy (NCBI): domain Eukaryota; kingdom Fungi; phylum Ascomycota; class Eurotiomycetes; order Eurotiales; family Aspergillaceae; genus Penicillium; species Penicillium sp. S1602. Next base: position 1,625,419 of record JAMAGW010000002.1, read on the forward strand.
GAATCCACCGACAAAGTATCCAAGAGCTAATGTGATAGCCGAAGTCCAGGCCTGGTTGCAGTCCGGAGCGGACTCGCGGTGGTGGAACGCGAGCAGGAATTCCAATAGCCGGTCTTGTGAGGCGTGGAGGTCGCGTGAGATATCTTCGATGGCTGTGGTAGAGAGGCCGTATGGAGCGAAGCACTCGCGGACCATAGCATGTGTTTCTTCGGGTTCACCTTCGATCAAGTTTTGTGTTTCGCGGACGGTGGCTTGGTAGGATTCACTAGAGCCATCTGTCAGTTGTTGATCTTTGAATAGGTGTGATGGTGGTACTCACGCTTCGCTCTTCGCGCCAACATATCCGCCCAGTCCCATGGAGATGGCACCGGCTGCCAACTCGGCCAGTCCACCGAGAACGACAACTTTGGTGTTTCCCAGTGCGGATAGACCTGCACTCAGTGCGAATGGAACGGTCAATCCATCTGAAAGACCCAGGATGGCATCTGACACGATGCGAGGGTTGATACGAGACCGCTGGCCGTTGCTGCTGGTGGTTGATTCGTCATAGCTAACAGTGCGCCCAAAGGTGGCATAGGAACGGCCACTTTGGGACTCGAGGTCACGTTCTGAATCGCCGCGAATTGTGTCTTCGTCGTCGCTGCGAGCTAGGAGGGGTTTGTCTGGACGAAATTGATGTTAGCTTTTGCACGCGTTGATCATGCCTGCCATGGTACTTACTCGGAAGCTGAGATTCCTTCGTAGGAAAAAGCTTCTGCTTGATGAAAAGCAAAGCCATTTTTGACCACGATCGGTTGAGGTCTCAATATTTCCTTTGAGGGATCCCGGACAACGATGTTCTTGGATATCCCGGAGCAAAGTATCCAAACTTCTTGTTCCGTAACAGAGCAAACAGTAGCAATGACTGACGTCAGTGTAGATGAACAATCTACAAGATAGAAATAAATGAGAAAGTCCAAATTAAAATAAAAGTGGACTGGTCTGGAGGATAGAAACAAAGGGGGCGATGTGGCAATATAAGAATATGTCTGTCCGTGAAACAACCCTTGGTATGAAAGGAATGGATTGATGGATGAGAAAAGTAAAGTAAAAATGCCCTGATCCAAACTCGGCCCTATCGATCCTTTTAATTCCTCCTGTAGCCCAAAGCTTTTCACCGTCTCAGCAACCTCCACAGCCAACGATTTCTAATAGCACAACATCTAGCCCAAAAAAGTCCGAAAATACACAAAAAAAACGGACATGCATTGGGCCACGGGGGGCGATTCACCAATCAACAGCCAGACAAAGGTCAGCAAGAACGCCTTCTCCCTGGATCGCAAGGTTAAAGGTCCGCCCAGTCCATTCTTTCGTCTGCAGAGAAAAAGATGTTGCATCAAATGCGCGACTCGTGATTGGTGGTGGTGGTTTGTGCTTACCATTACCTCGATTGTGATTGGCTGAGAGGGGCCGATCACAGATCCGCAGCTCCACCGTGATGCGTTTCATTGTGTCATTATCGGCCACCGCTCGGCCTTAGCGCTTCACGGAGGTCGGACTTTCTAGATTCATCGGTTTTTTGCTCTGTAATCCCGAGCTTGGCATATCCGTGTCTACGCGGCGTGGGTTTGGAATAGTTTCAACTAGTTCTGTTTTGGAGTACAGGTATACCTATAGAGATTTTAAGGTTAGATCTACTATGAGAACCTTGAAAGTATACTATATCATGATACTCAGGTACAACTCATAAGTAAATAACACTCTGTAGACTCGACCCATCCCATCAACTTCTTAAATTCTCGTTATGATTCTCATGAACGGATGAAGACTTTTATACTTTCCGGTGAAATGGAATTTTCTAGGCCAACGCTAGCTTGATAGAAGTGGGGAACCAAGCTAAGGCTGCCCGCCCTTGGCGTGAGATTGGATATCCACTTCTCTCCACATTTCCCAAGATTTCCAAGGTTTGAAGATTGAGAAAAAGTACTAGTTCTTCTGAACCGCTCAAACTCCTTTTACAGTGGGGGATATTGTCTAGATCGACAAATCAGCTACATCTATCGGCCTGTCGTGCACAGCGGGAAGTAGTACACTTGGCAGTATCCCGTTCCATGTACGCGACTTGTCAAGGAATCTAATTCCCCTAAATATTGGGCTCTGTTCAGGCTATATAAACGATACTCAATCCATCATCAATTGCATGCTCTCATAAGACATGGCTAAAAGGTCGAGAATAAATAAGCATTCCAATGGATGATATACTCAAACGGAGTTAATGAAAGGGCAATATTAACGCGTATTCCTCGAAAGTACAATGGGGATATCATTTGCAATGCCTGAAATAAGGCAGTGAATAAAAACATTTGGAGTACATTAAATATGGTCCAAGGTTACCGTCCCTCGGCAAGCTCGACCAATCGATCCTCCAACAACATCGGCTCCCAGAGCTCCTTGGATTTCTTGTTCTGTACCCGCAGCACGTCGCCTTGCATATATGCTACAATGCCACCCTTGCCAGTCGCACTGGCTGTAATGCGGAACAACGGCAGTCCATTCTGGGGGTTTGCTTCGCGCAGCGGTAAGAGGATGAGGCCTTGCTCCACACACCAGTTCTCCACGATCTCCTTGAAGGATGGCTCCTCCATAGCCTGGGGCTTAGGTCGAGACGCAGCAGTAGATGCTGCGGCTGCGGCTGCTGCCTTGCCCTCCGATTCTTCTTGTGAGGGAAGTTTGGGTTGAGCACCAGCTGTTGGACGTGAAAGCTCGGCAGCTGCACGATCGCCAAGTCCCAGGGCCTGGTGCATGATCTGCAGACCTTTGTTCCATTCTTCTTCCACAATGGTGAGCTCGTTAACTTCGGACGGAATCTGCTCACGCCACCAAGAGAACCAGGTACCGACTTCCTCGTAGTTCGGATCATTGGTAAGCCATATGTAAAGGATTTCGTGCCATTTGGGGAAGAAGTCGGAGATAAGAAGTAGACCCATAACGTTAGGTTTGAAGTAGTCTTTCCATCGAAGAACATCCTCGAGTGCAGTCAAATCCTGGTCTTGGGGGTTCACTGTGAAATCCTCACGCAGATGGCGCGCAAGACGTGGGAGCAAGTGATTGCGTAGACATATGTCAAACTCAGAGCGCAGGGCATCCCGCCAGAGGTCGAGTCCATTGATAAGACCTCGACGTAGGCTCCATGAATCCAGCACCACGCGGAATTTTCTCTTGGTGTCGGACATAAGACCAGTGGGTTGTTTGGGGTTCGTGTGTCGTTCATCCAGATACTGTAGCCACTGGAAAAGCCACCACGGAAACTGGCCATCCTGTTGACTGGAAGGATTCCGTCGACTGCTCCGTGGTTTCCATGCCTTCAAAGCTCCACTGAGTTTTGGTACGACTAGTTGGTCGAGGATATTTGAATATACAAATGCCGGGATAATGTTCTTCCACGCCACAACCAATGCTGTGGCAGCTGATGGATCGTAAACATCCCAATCATTCATGAGAGCCGAGCGCACTCGCGGAAGCCAAATGGTGTAGATCATGGTCTCATAAGGCGAAGTAGATGACCGCGGGCGAAATTCTTCATTCTCGTTCCGGCGAGAAAGAAGAGGCTGAAGGCGAGTGAGGTGGGACACAAGGAAGGTAGGATCTTGAAGAGGCTCCCACTCCTCCATGGCCTGGCGGAAGAGCGGATGGATGGCGGCAACGGCGGTCTCAGCTAGTTTGTATTCGTCCGCAATATCCCGGTACTTGGATTCCATTTCTTCAAGTTTGCCGGTCATCTCATCGAACTTGGAGATAATGCTTTCGTCGTGTTCAAAGATATCCAGCTCTTCCACAGCGGCGATCAGTCCGGTAAGATGGTTGACCTTTCCTTGGTACGCATCTAGTTCCTCCACAACCTGAGCCTCTTCAATTTCGATGAATTTCTTCCGTTCGGTCAAGCCCTTCCATTCGTCTGCAAAGGCTTCCAAGTCGTTCCGAGCACGTTGAGCAATCTTGTAGGCCTCTCCTTCTTCTTGGGTGACGAACTGCTGTGATGTCATCAAACCAGCTGTCGACGTCAAGACACGCTGTTCCTTGCCCGTAGCATCGACCAGAGATTTGAGCACATTTGGCACTTCCAGCCCCTCCATATCGGCCTCGATCTCTCGCGCAGTCCGGAATTTGGGCTTGGCTCGTGGAACTGGGGTGCCCGTGCCACTGCGACTCCCTCCTTTGCGCTCCTCTTTCTTCTTCCGTCGTATTTGTCTCTCTTCGTCTGAACTGTCTTCGATGGTTTCGCCTCGGCGCGCGGCCGCTCGTTTTTCTTCTTCGCGTGCCTGTTTTGTCTTCTCCTGGACCGCGCCCAAACCTGCGCCTTGAGGTCGAGCCTGCGCTTCAATCGGATTCACAATACCCTGACCAGTAGATCCAAGGCCTTGTCCTTCCTTGTAGCCCATCTTCGCCATCATGCGCGCCGCAAAGGAGCCGCCTGCGGAGCCTTTTCCTCCTCCTCGGGCAGCACCGCCTCCTCCTTTGCCTGCTGTAGTCGTGTTGGCCATGTTGTTCCAGGGATTTCGGGCTGCGCTACCTAGACCACCCATCCTAGGAGGCGACTCGGATCGAGAGGCGGCTCTTTTGAAGCCACGAAAGCCGCCAGTCGGGCGCTCGTCTTCGTCGGAACTCATGTCGTTGACTTTGCGCTTCTGGCCAGCGTAGGACGAAGGCGACTCCATGACTTCACGTTGACACCGTAAAGCAGGATCAAGTGACAGGCACCTGCAAATAAAAGAAAGATGACTGCGAAGCGTCAAAGCTTAAGCTCGAAATTCACGTGGAGATTGGGAGATTGTCCGGGGCGGAAGAACTCGCATCCGACGAACGAAAACAAGATGACGTTAAGCTCGGTTACTTCATAGCTCTAAGGTGTGATCCCTCCTTTCTCTTTTTCCCTTCTTTTTTACGTATAGTAATATCCCCCTTCCATCAAATTTATCTCATAAAATCTCACACATTCACAATGGCTGCTATTCTCGCCAACTCGGCCCGCGTTGCCCTCCGCTCGGGAGTTTCGGCCTCCTCCAAGGCCGGCGTTGCGGGCTTGACCTTTGTCCGCGGCAAGGCCACTTTGCCCGATCTGTCTTGTAAGCCGATCTTTTCAGCGCATTTGCGCTAGGATAGAGTCCCCGACAAGCCGAACTAACCGAAGAACCAGACGACTATGGCGCCCTGGAGCCCTCCATCAACGGCAAGATCATGGAGCTGCACCACAAGAACCACCACAACACCTATGTCACCAGCTACAACACCGCTATTGAGCAGCTCCAGGAGGCTCAGCAAAAGGGTGACATTGCTGCCCAGATTGCCCTGAAGCCCCTCATCAACTTCCACGGTGGTGGCCACCTGAACCACACCCTCTTCTGGGAGAACTTGGCTCCCAAGAGCGCTGGTGGTGGTGAGCCCCCATCTGGTGCTCTGTCCCAGGCTATCAACTCCACCTACGGTAGCTTTGAGGAGTTCCAGAAGAAGATGAACGCCGCTCTGGCTGGCATCCAGGGTTCCGGTTGGGCTTGGCTTGTCAAGGACAAGCACACCGGCCAGATCGGTATCCGCGCCTATGCTGTAAGTAGAATAGTGACCACTGAATTTGGAAATGGAATATCATGGCTGACTCCTATGTAGAACCAGGACCCCGTTGTTGGCCAGTTCGAGCCCCTCCTTGGTATTGACGCCTGGGAGCACGCCTACTAGTAAGTTTACTCGTTACACTAGAAACGTCATGAAACAGTCGCTAATAATTGAACAGCTTGCAATACCAGAACCGCAAGGCCGAGTACTTCAACGCCATCTGGGACGTGATCAACTGGAAGACCGTTGAGAAGCGCTTCTCGTAAATCACAGTGATCTAGCGAAGTAGTTCCCAATATCCCTGTATTGTAGCACGTGTCTGCCAATTTAATCAGACTTATATCACGTCTAAAAATGATCTTCTTCAAAGTATTCCAGTATAAATGCATCCTATGTCATGATGATTTTAGGTTTTACAAAGGTGAAATACTAGCCAGAACGTATGGCTTACGGTGTGATTAGCGACAATTAAAAGAAATAATAAGTATGGCAGAAAATCAATTTTGTTTAGTAAACTAGTATTGAAGTCAGTGTGACATTACACTGCATACACTAAAAGCCCATCCGGTCTGGGCTCGGCGGACCGCCTCGGCCCGTATGCAGTCCGCGCGCGTCATTAAGGGTCTCGACTCTCGACTCCCGAATTTGCCAACCTCAACATGCAACAACCACAATGAAATCCTCCGACAAAAAAGATCCCTCCGTCGAGTTAACGCAAAAAATGTCCGCTGAAAGCCCCGGCCCGAAGCAATCGGGCTTCAAGGCATTCTTCACAAATGCCCTCCGTCCAAAAAAATCCCGCCAAACCCTCCGCAAAGGTAGCTCTCGCTCAATGACAGACCTACGCCTATCCACATCCTCACGACCCAGCACCGCCGACGCACCCCCAATGCCAGACCTCGCACCACTCCAAGCCCACCGCCTGAAATACAGACAAGCCCACGCGAACCTAGATACACAGCTAGGCGAGCGCAGCGATTACACCACCATCATCCACTCCATTGGCGTGCTGGACGCAGACGATACATTCGTGGCAGCTGGGATTGATAGCGAATACCGCGAACCTGGCGAGGGCGATATCGCAAAACTCACGCCGGAGCTCTGGGCGAAAATTGCGGGATTTCTGGATCCGGCCGATGCGGCCTCGTTGGCGTTTTCTACTATCACGCTTTACCGTCGACTGGGGAAGAAGTATTTCGCTGCACTGAGTGTGCCGGAGAATATCGATTATAGGATGCGGTTCCTTGTGGGTATTGATCGGTCACTCCCGCATCATCTACTCTGTTTCCCGTGTGGGAAGTACCACCGACGTACAGCAGAAGGCACGGAACGACTTCGACCAGCGCACGTTGTTAATCCGCTCTTTAATTGTCCCGAAGCTATGAACTCGCTGAATCCACCACCCCGACACCGTATCACACATGGCCGTATGCTTCCCTTCGCATTTGTGCAGCTGATCATGCGCGCATACCGCTTCGGACCCAAATACGGCATTACAACCGATACCATGAATCGACGCTGGACAAGAGACGGATGGTCACATGCCTCCCGATTTATTATCCACGAAGGCAGACTCCTCATGCGCGTAAAAAGTCAAGCATGCGCCGATCCAGATATGCCACCCTCTCTCGTCCGGATCCTGCTACACTCCCGCGAAGACTACTGGCCGTATTTCAGCGCCTGCGCGCACTGGCGCGACGGTGTGCTCATGCCCGCTTGTCGATGCGCGCTGGAACATATACCCAAACCCAGAAGTACGGGCGGATTACAAGGGATGGAGCATAAAGTCCGAGACACGTGGACGGGATATAAATTTGATCCGAATGCTTTGACGACGCTGTGTGGATTCTGTAGACCTATGCGCCGGTGTCCCGAGTGTCCGACTGAGTATCTGATTGAGGTGAAACTCACGGAGGATCGGAGTGATCCGAAAAGAATGGTGTTTCGGCAGGCTATTGTTGTTACACAGTGGACTGATCTTGGGGATGGGACTTTGCCTAGTGGGCCTCAGTGGGGGTCTATCAATGGGACTAGGGATGATTATGATTCGTTTCAACATCCTCATTACGCCAAGAGGGGTCTTGCGAGTATATTCGAGGCGGCGATTACGGCGGATACGTTACCCGGTCAGAGAGTTCTTTCGTTGAATCCGAAGCAAAAGAAATTGGGAGAGAAGGGGCATGATTGGTATTAAGTGCACCTTGTCGTGTTTTTCTTCTTTTCGTTTTTTTTTTTTTTTTTTTCATTGTACTCGTTATCATTATCGGCCTATGGGTTTGAGGTTTGGCGTTCGATACAAAAGTGGTTTGGAGTTTGGGATATAATGAGATTGGCTGAGAATAGGTTAAAAGGATCTAGGTGTAATATGAATCAATTTATCAGATATTGACTGGGAGATCTTGAAGAACGTATACATCCATTGCATCGAAAAAATGCAAATAACGAAATCAAGTAAACCGTTTTTGAAAATCGAAAAACCACCGCTGCATGTCTCATCCAGATATAACGAAGATTGGACCTCCTGACCCGCAGGAGTGAAAATGAAAATGCAGGTACGAATCAAAACGCTTTTCGCATAAGGCATCAAAAGAAGTCAGAAGCATCATCAGTCATCTTTAGATGAGAAGACGCTTGACTCACTGAGCCCGTAGCTATTGGTGGTATACAGGATGGGTTGGGTATCATATAAGTACAAATAGGAACAGAGCAAAAGAGATCATGGCGATGAACCTAATTCACCCTGCGGGAATGACGACCCACATATCGTGGGCGTCGAGAAGTATCATCGGAGCACATCGTCATCTCAGAGCGCGGACGCACGACAGGAGCATCCATTGAATCGGGGGTATCAGGTCGCTCAGAAACAAACCCATTATCTTGGCCAAGACGCGAAGAGGCACGGGTGGGTTGTTCTCTGGATTCATATTCGGAGAATTTCTCGGCCATAACGGGGGTTGACGGCTCAGACCGTTTTCCGCTAACACCTTTCATCCAGCCGAAGATTCCGAGTGAGCTGCGACGCTTGTGCTCCACACTGTGAGATGTCGTAGGGCGTGCGGAGATGGTGGCAGAGCCTGAGGCATGGGTAGCATCTCTTGTCTCCATGAAAGATTGGTGGAGAGCTCGGCGGCCACCAAAGCTAGCACCGAAAGCTTCGTTGGTAACGGGAACGCTGGATGAGTATACATCATTCGAGTTTGTGATGATCTGGGACATGGGACGGCGGTTTACGCCTCCAATGTTCCTTGTTTTGGGAATTATCGGGGAGGGGGCACCATCGTCCTCTTCGTCCATGAAATCCGGGGCGATTGGAGATGATTGGAGGCGGCGGGTAGCATTGGCTGAACGGCTGAAGAAGGGGGGTCGGAAGCTGAGGCGGCGTCTTTGCTCAGGTTCGGGTGAATCGACTCTTGGGGCAGGGATATCGGCGACGGGTTGTTCCAGTATATCCAAGGTATCCAAGTCAAGGGTTGGTACGTCGGCGACTTCAGGTTCGATAACATAGGAGTCGACGCTGGCGTCGTCATGAAAAGCGGCTTGGCTGATCACCAGGTGGTGAGGCTCCGTAGGTTTTGGCTCGATGCGAAGGCCACGCTCTCTCTCTTTCCGTGAACGAGGAGGGCCTTGCTTTGCGGCCGCGATCCAGTCCTGAGGAGTCAGCGGCGGTGAGTCACTGAGTGAGTCGACGGTCTGTGTATCCGACATAATGGTCTTTGATGGACTTTGACCTGGAGTAACTGCTGGCGCTACTGCTACCTTGTCATGTTGATAAAAAGGATCGTTGAAAGCGTCAATGACAGGGTTGTCAGGGCTACCCGGTCCAAGGAGCGCACTAGCTTTGGAGGCGACAGTGTTGAAAGGGTAGAAAGCTGGCGAGCTCATGTCCGCTGTTGAAATACGAGGGCCATCGCTGCAGTTTGTTTGCATGCTATCCGTAATATCACTGCCATTGAAGCTGCGTCGAGTGGTGAGTTCATCAGCAGAGCGACGACGGGCAAGTGGCCGACCAGCAAACCACGTCTCACCCACAGGCTTAGGACTCTTTCGGGCTGCAATGCTGCCATCCGAACCGTTGTTGGCCGTCACATAAGCTGTGCTCATTGTATCAGGAGTTGGAGGAAGATGAGCACCTCCAAAGAGCGATGCATCGAGCCGCCCACGTCCACGCGGTTTGGTCGATAACAACTCGCCCGTGAATGTCAATTGGCTTGCTTTCGAAGCATCGGAAGCTGCCCGAGTTTGGCGTCTCCTGATGATGGTTTGAGAGTCCGTCCGTGTTTGTATCCATCGGTCAATCCGGTCCTCCTTGCTCTCTTCTCGCTGGCATGCGGCAGCGTAGCTGTCCACGCTTTCTCTCGACGCCTTCCGGACTGGGATATCGAGGTTATCAAAGTCATTCCATTTTGTCGGGGTATCAAAGGGATGCAATTCGCTGCACTCGCTAAGGACGCTGAGTCGTGGAGATCCGGGCTCCAAAGTATCGGTCATGGTGTGCATGCTTTCGGACTTGGTGAGTTGACTCAAGGCAGAGCGTGACTTGTTATTCTCAGGCACATATAGACTGCGAAGAGTGGCAGTACTTTTGTTGTCATCGCGCAAAAAGGAGGGAGCTTTGCTGAGCTGTCGCAATTCGGGCGACATGACCACAGATCGTGCTCTTTTGGATGAGGTTCGTTCCGGAATATCGATCACGATTTGGTTCCTTGGTGAAGCATTCGGCCCGTCGAGCACCAGTCTGTTCATGGACAACGAGGATGATCGTCCGTTGCTTTTGAGTTGCTCGTTTTCAGCTTCCAGTTTGCAAATCCATTGCACTGCCTCCTCTACGGCTTTATCTTTCGTATCAAGGTCCTGGCGCAGCTGGCTGTTGGCTTCTCGCAACCCTTGGTTGCGTTTGTTGATCTCACGGAGCTCCATCACTTCCTCTTCCAAATTCTGCAGTCGACTAAGCTCCTCCTCCATTGCTTGCATTCGCTCCAGCTTCTTCTCCATGACGCCCATCTGCTGCGTGCGGTGAAAAATCTCCAGTTTCAAGTCGAAATTCAGTTTAGTCATTTTCGAGACGTACTACTGGCGTCAGCTGGGGGTCATGTCAGTGCTCAAGGTCGATTCCTACCTGATCCATCTCCCGCACTCCCATTTCTTTCGACTGTGGCGCATTCGCAGCGGAGAACTGGCTAATTTTGCGTGCCTTTTCGGATGCGGTGTCTTCTTGTACTCGCGGCCTATCTGGGGTTCTCGGACTTTCTGCTCCATCCTCAGAGATGCCTCGTGAGCCACGATGCGCTCGCTCCTCCTTCAACAGCCCTTGTAGCAAGCTTGATGTTGGATTGATCAATGTTGGAGTAGCACATTCTGGTGTCCCTAGACCATTGTCAGATCCCTTTCATAGTGCTCATGACAGTTAGAAATCATACTACTATACTGTTGCGGTGGTGTCTGAACACCACCTCGTACAGGTGATTGATCATTGAGCCAAGATCGCTCAGCGCCGTTCCGGGGCGGAGTATACATATTGCTTCGGCCCTTGACACGAGAAAGCGATGGGTGCTGAGGTCGATCAGCCTGACCTGAGAAGTAGCGATGTTAGTCCCAATTGGGGGGTATTCGAAATCGGACTGAGCTCGGACCGATCCAACTGAAGAACAAGGATAGACGCACTAGTGCTAGAGCGAGATTTAGAGGACTCACTGCGGACAGTGGGCGCGGTCTCGGTATGATATACCAGACCTTTTGAGTGCGAAGGGGCCTTCTGCACGGAAGTGCTCCGCTTCTGAACTTTCCTTTGCTTTTCCATGGCTGGATCCATTATAATTTACTTTTTTCGATTCATGCGCATACTTGACGCACAGCGGATATGCCGTTTGGGAGGGACGCCTGCGCCCTGATCAATCAGCGTGGAGAATATCTGGTTGGTGCAGATCGAGGCGCCACTTGCATCGGGTATTTTGTGCAAATAATGGTGTAATCGCAGATGCAATTGGATGGGACTTAGAAATGTATCGGATGATCCGTAATAGACGTGGGAAAAGTGACTGCAGGAAGCGAGGGGTAGAAGAGATAGGGACGCAAATCGCGACAGATCTTGGTTGAACGGGTGGAGACTGAACCAGTGCCCCTGGTCCACTGGTTCTAGTGATTGGAAATGGATCACAATTGGATTCAAGGGTCGAGTCCACCGAAGTGAGGTATCGTGAAGCGAGGGGATAATTAAAATTGTGATGAGTCGCGCGCCTCACATGGAGCTAGGATAAGAGAAAAGTGAAAGAGAGACAAGATAAGTGGTCAGAGAAATCGAGATTTGATTTCGATCGCATAGATGTTTATTGTTGGCCCCGGGCCTAGAAACTGGAATGAAGGGAAGGAATGGAAGAATGATCGAAAGGCATAAATTTTTTGTGATTGCAGCACAGTCCAGCACAGTCCAGCCCAGCCTCTCTACGGGTCGATCACTGTTCCTGACATCAGACCCAATCGGGTGGTGGTGGGGCGCGTCTCAGCTTCCCTTACTCTCGGGTTTTAAGGGGTCAATGGGTCTCATTTTCAGGAAACAAATTGAACTCTATCACTTCGTCACTTCCCACGCCTAGCACAGACTCATTCTAATCACCGTTTTATGTCTGAATACTTCCGAGAGTCCTATGTATCTCGGACCTTTACTTTATCTTATTGATCCACTCTCGTATTCCCTTCTGCCGGTTTCCGCGAAACCAACCGGTAGTTTGTCGCGTGGCTGAACTAACCCCTTTTCACTCTAAGCACATACGTCGTCATGACTGGACTGATCGCATGCTGATCGCCTCCAGACCTGTCCACTTGCCCCGCGCTCCACGTCACATTAGAATCTTCCGCCCCTGAGACCTGTGTACTTTGACTTTTATCGTTCCTTTAGTATACGGCATACATAAATCAGATAGCATCCAGCTTGATGGCAGAGAGGAGTTAAAATAAAACTAAACATAGTATTGTTGAAGTTAAAGGCATGATAGATCTCATAACGGGCAGTCGATGACTCCAAGGACGAGCACAGCTCAGCCCATGTCACCCCGCCACCTTCGCACGGTCTCACTTCCGCTTCGCCTCTCCAGCCCAAATCCGCATCGCTTTTGCTCGGTCGTGTGCAGCCCGGAATACTATCATTGGTTAGTGAAATCCATCCAATCGTCTTGCATTCCGGAGTAAAACATACATTGACGCTCCGTCTCGTCCAATCCGCGCAGGAATTCAACACCATCACCTACCGCTCCCCGTGGGTTGTGAGCCTGGTCGGCAATTTCTGCTGCTCGGCGCTTGAATGTCTAGTAAGATAATGTTAGACAGGGATGGCATCTATGGTCGGGGGTAGACAAACATCGGTCAACACATCGACCAATTCTTCTTCTTCGAATAGTTCCAGAATCCGCTCGCTGAGATTATAGAAATGCGGTGCTAGAGCGCGCAAGTCCACGGTGCGGGGATCGGCTTTTAATGCGTTCATCACTCGCTCGGAGAGCGCCTCGGGCATATCAAGTGTGACGAGACGTGATGTCCCGATTCGGGCTCTAGAAAGTACCCATGTATCAGAAGCAAAGTTCCTAGCAGGTCTAAATTCGGGGATATTCATCTCACGCGATAGAAAGCATTTCACCGAGCCATAGTGGAAGGTCGATGCGGGTCCCGGCTTTGATCTGGACAACATTAATGAGCGGGTCAATCAGAGTACATCAAAAGGAACGTACATCTTCCCCGGGGTTGCCTTCCAGGACGCCTAGTCCAGGCACCTCAAGCTCGAAGGTACATGGCAGTTTCTGGATGCAAAAGCGTTAGCTGTGGTGCGGGGCTTTGGGCCTTTCACTGAGACCTCTCGTTTTGGAGCCCATTCTCACCTGAGCATCTGTTAATATTGAGTCAATGTCATAGTAGGACATGGTGACCCATTAGTGGAATTGTTCCCTGGATCTCGAATGCTGAGTGCTGTTATCAAGGCGCGTCCGCGTTCCACTTTTGATAGCGCGCGTGATCACGTGTGGTAATTTATGGTTTTCCAGGTTTTCCAAATTGGGACTTAATAGGCTTGGCAGGGTCACGTATGATTCATTGACGATCTTTTTGACCTTGCACTTTATTGGCACCCGTAAATTTTTGATCTAGTCTGGCTTTAAACAATGCAATGCCTCGTGTCTCATCGATTAAACTTGTTTTGGTGTTCAGCTGCTTGCTCAATATACTAAGTAGTGGTCGGGTAATCCAATAATCCGGACATGGTGTAGTTGGCTATCGCATCTGACTGTAATAGAATTTCAGTTTATCAGAAAGTCCGCGGTTCGATTCCGCGTGTCCGGATAACTTTTTTTGCTTGTTTTTTTTAAGTCTACACAGGCCGTTTTGGTGGCGTAGGAAGTAGTGGGGTAGAAGTCGGGAGCCATGAATGTCAAAGTTGAGACTAGCCTGGTATGGCTGGTATCTCTCTAATCTAGTAGTTTACGGTGGGTAGCCATAGTAGATTCTCAAATGTATTCAAAAACGAAGTTTGATTCTCGAGTTAAATAGGGCTTTTTTCTTCAAGTCAGTCCAGTCACTCTTACTGGAAGAAGTGATCTATGCATCAAGTGCAAAAAGACCAAAAAAGCTATCCGGACACGCGGAATCGAACCGCGGACTTTCTGATAAACTGAAATTCTATTACAGTCAGATGCGATAGCCAACTACACCATGTCCGGATTTCATGGAGGCCAGACCCTGATCTGACATTATGAGGGTGGTCTGAAATCATGAAAAAAAAAGATTATCCGGCCGTATGCAATCCCCCATGATGTAGATCAAAGAGGTCCATAACCGTATTCGATATAATCCTCAAAGTTTCCCAAGTGGAAAAGATAGTGGATATTCATAACAAACGCCACCACAATCTAATAAATTTAAGCGAACACTGGTATCTTCGGGCTGGTATGACAAGGTTCTAAGCCTTTCAGGCGCCGTATGGATCCTTCTCGGACAAAATACTACCGCACTCTCGCTTGCGACCATGTCCCATCTCTTTGAATCGTCACCGTTTTCTGGTCTCTTCATGAGTAGGGAATGCATTATTTCATTACCAACTAAGAAGTAGTAGGTAGGTAGGTAGGTAGTGAAGCCAGAAGCCAAGAGGTTTTGCAAGGCTCGAAGATAGGTGCCCTTTCTAACCTCCCGGCTCGATGGTTTTCACACCCTATAGGTTCTCGTGACGGGGTCCGGTGGTGTATGGGCGGATGTCACCAGCACAGTCTTTCTCTTTCTCTTTCGGTGCGAAATCCTTGGTATCCAAAAGGTCCAGATGCGAAATTTTTTGGGGAAAGACATTTCATGTCGCCATACTTTCAGTTTTCAAAGACAAAATGTGGATCCCATTCGCGACGTGCCATGAGCTATTCGCACTTGTCCGCGCTGACTTTCGCGTGCTGTACAGCAATGGCGTCGCGCGTCTTCTCTTGTAGATGCTGGGTCAGCTCGAGACGGTCGATTTCATGTCGATATTACCATGCGAGGACCACATTTGATATCTAAGGTCCAGTAACGATATACTTTGTTGCCTTCATCACTTAATCCTCACTTCTTAGGTATTCACACATTCTTAACTTATTGCTCACTTATACCCTACCATCGCAGCTAAGATACTAATGTGGTAGCTAAGCAGGAAAAGCTGGTGATAGATCTATGCCATTAGATCACTGTCGACCAAAAAGCATCGATACCCTTAGGGCTTACTCGGATTGATAAAAAATGTATGTGGATAATACTGCGCCATCATCACCTAAATTTCACCAAAGAAAGATACACTATTAAACACCTTACACCATATTTCAAATAACTTACCCGTGTATGTAGTAGCATAAGCTAGTCAATTTAGCCCTGGAGTGATACTTTGTTTCAAGGCAAAGATTGCTTAGCTCACTCACCTTCGGATCTATGTTAAGCATTTCCAATAATGACTCTTGAGGGTTTTCTTTCGTTTAATTGCCACCGCATATGATACCTTAACTATCCTTCCCAGCTGTTGTAATGGTAAGTTTCGAAAGGGTTGCGCCTCTATGAGCCGACTCCAGAATACTCATGTACAAGGCGTACTCAACTTGACAAATATAGGCCTCTTGGGGGTGCTCCAAAACACCATGTGTCATTCGAGTCAAGCTGAATCCGGAGATGGATCCGTATATGATCTGATCTGTATCGTTAATCCGCCTAAAAGCAGAGCTCCTAGGTTCCAGGGCTGGACGCCCTATCTTGAATCCCATCACTCTTGGTACAAAAAGCGAAAGGTTTATTGTAAGTGGTCAACCCAAGGTGGCGCCCAATCTAGCCACTTCGAAGATCGAGATTATATGACCAAGGGCAGCAGCAGGGAACTATCTACAACCAAATTTGCAAGATTTGCCTACTGCAGCAAGGTTATCATCCTGGGATCTCATTAATTGTACAATTATTGATCAACGCCAAAGCACTGCCCATAGTCATGATTTTTCAAGGTGTGCATTTGATTAAAATGATTTAGCGGAAGGCCAAGCCTATCAGCTTCAACAGCTGTTGCAGTTCTGGGATCGGATTTTCGAGCCGTCTACAACAAGCGGGTTCCATAATTCAATTGGTTAGAGTGTGGTGCTAATAACGCCAAAGTCGAGGGTTACCCCCTCTGGAACCATCTCAATAGGATTCGAATTCGGATCTTAATTTTTTTTGCCTTTTGATTTGTAGATACATAAAACACCCCCTCTTCAAGTAGCTGCAGAACTACTATAAAAATGTCAGCTACTGTTGACCTCTAGCTGGTTGCTTTCTTTGTAAGAAGCAGCTGCAACACGCGCAGAGAAGCGGCGGCAGTGCTGGAAGAGGAAATGATTTGAGCTAAAAACTGTCACCTGTCGCCATTCTAGTTCTTACAGGCACAAGAATATAGTAGGCGGGCGGCCTGACTGAAATTGAGGCTGCCACTTGCTCTAGCGATTATCTTCGCATTCCCTGTAATTTCTTAAAGAGGGTTGGAATTGGAAACTCATCATGATTCTGACTAAACAACGGCAAAACATAGAAGACAAAAAAGTTATCCGGACACGCGGAATCGAACCGCGGACTTTCTGATGAACTATAATTCTATTACAGTCAGATGCGATAGCCAACTACACCATGTCCGGATTTAATGAAAGACGCTGCCAAACTTGCCACTATGACCTATAACAAGCGTAGGAGCATAGAACACTTCTCCCAACAATTGAAATGCGGGTTGCTTTTCTTAAGAGATCGGCTTTGGTATTGGGATAGTGCTTTAATTAAGCATGTCGTCCAATATGCAGCAAGAGCCTTGAAGTATATTTCCCATGTGGAATTTTTTTTTTCCTCTCCCACCTGTAATCAAAATTTTGGAAGATGAAAAATCTGTGCAACTGCTTTTTACTCTCATACTCACCGTGTACCGTAACCCTTCTGAAGCACCTGATTTCTTCGACTTGTTGCCTGGTATGAAAATCCTCGTGAGCAGTTGCTTACACTAGCAGTTATCTTTGTATTGATTCTTTCTATAATAACTTTGGAAATCTATTGTGTTTCCATGCACGTCCCTGTCGTGGGCTACATACGATAATAAGTAAATCGCATTTATAAAGAGATAGGGTTTTATTCAACGCCTTCTGATAATCTTATCTGTTTATTGCAACAATACTATAGTCACATACCGGGACTTTTAGGATGGTATCGAGTAAAGATATTCTGTGGTGTCAGCTTCCTAATATTAGGCAAGACCTCCAGTTATCGGTATGTTTCTTCATCTTCCAAATTGTTTGTCTTACCCAGCTCATGCATTCGCTTGTGAACTTCTCCCAACTTCTCAACCCCGATCTGTATCAAAATTCTTAAGTTTTTGATTGATCAATCGGGGTGAGCTCAAGTGTTTGAAATTTCGACGTCAAACTGCCATCGGGTTCAATTGGACTTTGATGTCCACCTGGGGTCCAGATGCCTCTGCAACCGTCGCGGTCGGATTCGAATCTTCACCTGTGGCCCGCTGTAAAGCGGCGGTACACTCAACTGATATTAGTCTTCAAGCATTACTTCAATTTGGAGGAAAGTGGAGTGACTTGCTAGTCGATAAAGGCCATGGGCTTCCACGATGAAAATTC
Organism: Penicillium sp. S1602; assembly: GCA_023626355.1. Taxonomy (NCBI): domain Eukaryota; kingdom Fungi; phylum Ascomycota; class Eurotiomycetes; order Eurotiales; family Aspergillaceae; genus Penicillium; species Penicillium sp. S1602. The sequence continues at coordinate 1,643,130 of JAMAGW010000002.1, forward strand.
TGGAGAGTCCTCCTTTTCCTCTGCATTTCTTTTGGGGCCTGGCATCGTTCTATCTTTACGCCGCTCTGGAAGCGAGATAAGGAAGTAAAAGAGAGAAAGGATGGTGGCGCTGGAGATATACAAGAAAATAATCAAGAGGTCAAGAGGCGAAGAGGCGTTAAAAGGTAGACAGGCGAAGAAGATGTGAAGATATAGGAAACGAGAACAGTTGGGGTGGGGAAGATGGAGAAAATGTGTAGAGTGAAGCGAAATTTGAAGTGGAAGAATAGAAGACAGCACTTGAGTGATATGGAGCGATGCTTTAGGTAGTAGTACATAGGTAAGCAAGGGATTTGCTAGACATGGGTCGCGCCACTGGCTCCAATCTTGAACAGTCGGACTCTGATTCTGCATGTCGATAGCTAATCTGGGCGCCGTACGACTGCGAAGGAAAAACTCAATGGGAAAATAATATAGGTCAAATAACAATTGTGGAAACTTGGCTTTCAATAATTGGTGAGTTGAAAAAGCTTTTGGGTGAGGAAAATCCTGGTGCCCCTAGCCTGAGATCATATTTCTGGGCCTCGAGAAACCTTTTTTAGGATTATATGATAGCTCTGCCCCAATCAGAGATCGTGGGTTGGATGTGTATGAATAGTAAGCTCGGGACAGGTTCGTAATTCCAAGCTTACCAATATGGATGTGAGTGTTCACATTTTCCATTTGGGTATCTAGAATATATAATGACCTATGTAGTTGTACCGGGCGATGGTTACAACGTGGAAGTCTTCAACTATTAGGACTTGGTAAAGAACAACCCGTGGACACCTGGGCATCCGTGACACAGTTCGCTTGAACTAAAAAGGATTGTCTGCCAGCGACCGAAAAATCCCACAAAAATAAAACGAACACGAAAGATAACCTTAGAAGCACTTGGGATCTTGCTCAGCAAAAAAAAACAGCAAAAAGTTATCCGGACACGCGGAATCGAACCGCGGACTTTCTGATAAACTATAACTCAATTACAGTCAGATGCGATAGCCAACTACACCATGTCCGGATTTGGATATAATCAGCACCCAGTTTGGGCTACTCATACGAGATTAAGCTGATCGCAAAAGCTTATTTTAAAACCTAGTACGACTACCCACACTCTTTGATCAGTTTGGCCCCAACACCAAGATACACTAATCCATCCCTGGGTATATTTCCAGAGTACCCCTTTCAGTTAGGCCTCTGTTATCCCAGAGCTGCACTGTGCTATCCCAGGAGGCAGACGCCAGCAGCCGGCTGTCGGGCGAGAAGGTCACACACGAAACCGGATTTGAATGGCCCCTGAGAGTGCGTAGCCGAATGCCCATCACAGCATCCCAGAGCTGCACTGTGTTGTCTTTGGAGCCAGACGCCAAAACCCGACCCTCAGGCGAAAAGGCCACCGAGAAAACCGAATTTGAATGGCCCAGGAGAGAATGTCGCTGAGCGCCTGTCGTAGCGTCCCAGAGCTGCACTGTGTTATCTCTGGAACCAGACGCCAGTGTCCGACCATCGGGCGAAAAGACCACCGAGTTAACCGAACTTGAATGGCCCTTAAGAGTGCGTCGCCAAGTGCCCGTCGTAGCGTCCCAGAGCCGCACTGTGTTATCCCAGGAGGCAGACGCCAGTATTCGACCGTCGGGTGAGAAGGTCACCGAGTGAACTAGCCTTGTATGGCCCTGAAGAGTATGTCGCTGAGCGCCTGTAGTGGCGTTCCAGAGCCGTACTGTGTTATCACCGGAGGCAGACGCTAGTATCTGACCGTTAGGCGAAAAGACCACTGAGTAAACCAAATTTGAATGGCCCCCGAGAGTGCGTAGCGGAATTCCCGTCGCAGCATCCCAGAGCCGCACTGTGTTATCTTTGGAGCCAGACGCCAACACCCGACCGTCAGGCGAAAAGGCCACCGAATAAACCATATCTAAATGGCCCTGGAGAGTACGTCGCTGAGCGCCCGTCGCAGTATCCCAGAGCCGCACTGTATTATCTTTGGAGCCAGACGCTACCATCCGACTATCGGGCGAAAAGGCCACTGATTTAATCGAGTCTGAATGGCCCTTAAGAACCTGTGATTCTGCGCGCCGTTTTGTTTTCAGTCGTGGTAAATTTGGGTCAACGTGATTTATGGTCTCAGTGGTATGGTTAATAGGTGGTGGGGCTTTTAGAATCCTCTCTTCGCTCCCTACTTGTTGAGGGACAATCCGATATAGAAGATCCTTGGCATACGCTGCCGCGACCATAGCTGCATACCCTTGCCATTGTTTATTCTTATGAGTGTCAGAATAGTCGCAGATGCCACGGATAATAAGGCATGGAAAATGATTCATCAACCCAGCCGCTTCCATTTCGAAGCATAAAACACCATTTTCCGTGGCAAGTTCATCGCGGATCATAGCATCCTTCATAAGTTGATTGGCTGATGCGATCAAACCATAATGTATCGCCGGGTTATCTTCATCCTCAGAGCGTGGATTTCGCATGACTAAGGTAGTAATATCATTGCCGCAATCTATCGCGCATGTATATCCACTTCCTAGCGGATTCGGATGGACTATATGACTTCGGTATAGCCGGTCACTCTCTTGGTCCGGCCGCATATATCTTTTCCGTAGCCTTGGTTTTTTCTCAAGAACCTTATTGACTGCGTTATCAAGTCGATGACCCTCACTTTCATATTGAGCCCGAAGTCCGTTCACCGCTGCACAAAGGACGGTTGGAGGCTGATCAAGGAAGCCCGTGGGTTGGAAGCGTCGGCCTTGAATTGTTTTACCGAAGTCGTACTGAATCACACCACCTCGGCCATTATCGGGGATGCTAACAACAATGTCGCCAAGGCGAATTTCATGATCTGGACTTGGGGCTCCGCCACCAATGCCGACCATTAGACCGATTCGAATATTCGGGAAGCTGTGTAACATGTCCTCGGCGACTCGCCCTGCTGACGAGGTGCCGTATGAACCTAAAGGTAGAACAGACAGCACCACATTATGTCTTCCTACCCTGCCCAAGGTATAGTCATTTTTGTTGTGAGGCGACAGATATTCCGGCCCCTCATGTTCTTCATCCAGGAAGGCTTGAGCGGCAACATATTCCGAGGTGATGGCACAAATCCAACCAACGGTATACTTTTTTGGATCTGATATTTCAAGGCTAAGGCATGTATTTATATGCGAAGCCGGTACCTTGGGACAAGGCTGTGAAGGGCTTGGACTTTCCCGTTGGATGCATTTCTCCTCTGATAACAGGAACGCGGGGCAGACATCCCTCAGCCTCAGTCACGTGAATGAATATGACCGTTGAGGAAGAAATGATGTTCTGCTGAAATGTACCTATTTTCCTATGTAGCGCTTTGGTAGTGGCCCTAGCTGAATCCGTGAGAAATGGTGAAGTTGGTTTTGCTCGCATCTGCATCATTATCATAGATAAGCTAAATCGTAAATTTAGGTGCCATGGTTCACTGTGCCACTACGGAGTAGTGTACGAGGCTGCACCGGTTTCGGGATAAATTGTAACATGCCGGCTAGTCAAAATGATATTATCGAAAACTTCGTGGTTGGCCGAGACTCATGCCTTAGGAATAAGAATCGCCTAGTTTGCCGAGCTGCAAAATTTCCACGGGCGGCCTTGATTAGTTGTAACGCCTTGGGTGTTAATACTAACCAATTGCAGCTACAAAAAAAAAAAAAAAAATTATACTCGCGAGTTCCGAGGTCTGCACACGTGCCTGATGCAGCCCTGAAGTGTAAGCTCACCGAACATGCAACTGACAAGATCTACAACAAACCACAAATGCCCGCAGCTGAAGCCCGAAAGCCGGCCGCCTTAGTTGATTGCTTGATCAACCCCCTGAGCGTCCCACGACCGGGACAAAAGTACGGAGTCCAGAACCTTGGAATACTATAAATGCCAAACAAGAAAAAGATCAGCAATTCTCCACCACTTCAAGGAGATAAGGCTTGGTAAGAATGAGACAGCCGATCAAAAAGGGGTATACCCCCGTGGATACTTGGCACGTTCCCAATTCCAATGTTCTTCAGGCAATAGATTGTCCTCTGGCGCTATGCTAATGCAGTGACCGGTGGGATGACCTGCGCCCCCGGAGAATCTAAATGAAGCTAAGCAGCGGCTAGATATCCACTAACCAATCGGCTTCGAATTCAACCCTGATGCGCATTGGGCAGTGACGTGATGTGTCGCGACGAAATCCGCTTCGCTTAGAGTCAGTCAATCACTGCCTCAATGAGAACAACGTGCCTGGCGCCAGAAAATGTTGTTTCCGGAATCCGAGCCTAGTGACAAGCAACGATGTGGGTAATTCTCACCTCTACACCATGAGAATCCGACTTTGAAGCATTGTTGGAGGGGATATCACCGGAGTATACAGCCACAAACATATAAAAAGGGCATTGGGCAGATCTATCAAGGTTAACAACCGATCATTCTCTTCACTTGACATAGACATTGATATCCACAATGATTCTTTCTCGATGGTTTGCTTTTGCAAGCCTCGTCGGTGCAGCATTTGCTGTACCAGGCAAACCACTTGCTAAGAGAACTACGGTTGCCGAAATCTTTACCGATATCGAGGATGCCGTTACCTGTGCTGGGTGTGAGGTAGGTGCTTGTCGCAAATGTGTTCGTATTGCTATATACTAATCATAAATGTATTATATAGGCTTTGCTGGTGATTCTGCAGGCTCTCGCACATCTTGGTAACGATGATTTTGTGGATGTCATCACAGAAGTCTGCATTCTGGCCGGTGTTAGTTGTCCCCAGTTCTGAGGAGTGGATATCCGCTGACGTCCGGCATAGGTTGATGATGACGATGTATGCGAGGGCGCGATTGCTCGTGAGGGACCAATCTTGGCCCACGACCTTCGCAACATGGATGTTCCATCCAACACCGCAACCCTCTTCTGCACCACAATCTTTGGTCTTTGCGACTACCCCGCGATTACAGATTATACGGTCGACTTCCCCTCCTCCAAGCCAGCCAATGCTTCTCGACCGGCATCCAGCGGAGAAACTCCGATTCAAGTTGTTCACATTAGTGACATCCATGTTGATCTCTTCTACGAGGTTGGTGCGAGGTTAGTTTACCTTCCTAATTGATTTACCCGTGATACTGACAAGAAGCGATAGTTACAACTGCACCAAAAACATCTGCTGCCGTCCGTATACCGCAGCTGATGCCCCTGGAAACACGAGTTACCCAGCCGGTGAATATGGAAATCACAACTGCGATGCTCCTTTGGACCTGGAGTTGAGCATGTATGAAGCTATCCAGACTCTTGTTCCCGATGCGGCATTCTCCATTTTCACTGGCGACGTTGTTGAGGGAGCGGTTTGGCTTGTTAACGAAACCGAGGTGACCAATGACCTGAATGACGCCTATAACACGCGCATGGCCAGCTACTTCAGCCAAATCTACGGTGTCATTGGAAACCACGACGTTGCTCCTGTCAACTCTTTCCCCCCATCTGACATTGATACTACCATCTCCAGCCAGTGGGCCTACGATACTCTGTCATCCGACTGGGAGCAGTGGATTGGTTCCACAGCTGCAACTACCGCAGACGACTATGGTTCCTACTCTGTGATGTATTCCGGTGGCAACCTTCGGATTATCTCTTTCAACACCAACTTCTACTATAAGGAGAACTTCTGGCTGTACGAGAAGACAATGCAGACCGACCCCAATAGTCAGCTAGCTTGGATCGTGGATGAGCTCGACGCTGCTGAAACTGCCGGCGAGCGAGTCTGGCTCATGGGCCACATGCCCATGGGTTCTAGCGATGCTTTCCACGACGGGTCCAACTACTTCGACCAGATCATCCAGCGATATGACGCCACAATCGCAGCTGTGTTCTACGGTCACACCCACAAGGACGAGTTCGAAATCGCCTACTCGGACTACTCCAACCCCACCGCTGACACGGCTACCATGATGTCCTACATTGCTCCTGCTCTGACTCCGACATCTGGAAACCCCACCTTCCGCGTCTACTCGGTCGACCCGGTTACGTTCGGCATCCTGGATTTCCAAGTCTACTTTGCCAACATGTCCAGCTCCACATATCAGACCAAGCCCACTTGGGAGAAGTACTACTCGGCTAAAGAGGCATACGGCTCCCTCCTCAGTCCACCCGTCACCGATAGCGCTGCCGAGCTGACTCCGGCGTTCTGGCACAACGTCACTGCCCTCTTTGAGAGCGACGACTCCGTTTTCCAGGATTACATTGCTCGCAAGTCCCGCGGATGGGATTACTCATCCTGCACAGGTACCTGCAAGACCGATGAGATTTGCCAACTCCGTGCCGCTGAATCGCAGTACAACTGTGTCGAGATAACCCCTGGCATCAGCTTCAAGAAGGCCAAGCGTTCGACTTCGAGCAGCTCCAGCGAGGAGAGTGCATGCGGTGAGTCAGTCATTGGTAAGATGTTCTCGAACTTCGAGAGCACCGTGTCATCCCTGAAGACCGCCGCCGACGCTAAGCTGGGAACGAGCTTCTTGGATACCACTGTGAACTCCACTGTGGTGTAGAGTAAGCACCTATAGTTTGATAGATAGAAGAGTGAGATTCCGTCGGCATACCGTCGGAAATTTTAGGGCTGATTCTCTGTCTGGATACTTCCACACACGTTCCATAGTTTAATCAGTAATTGGTTGGCGATCCCTGCCCGATCAGATCAAAGACGGACTTGATACCTGGAGAAGAAAATGAAATAGGCAATGGAGCTTCCAAGACAGTAATTTAATCAAATTCATCTCGGTTAAATAATCGGCGTGACACGTGGGCTGGCAATAGGCTTGCATGTCCTGAGTGGTCCGTTGACGCTAATACCGGCTTGGCCGGCGACTAAAGCAGATCCCAGTCGGCCTCGGCGCTCCGAACTACATATAGGCTTGAATCGCGTTGTTAAAATGAACCAAGAATCAATTCATTTCCAAACGAATCAGATTCGACGCAATGGCTTACTCTTCCGTTAAGAGTGTTGTGTCTTCGTTGCTGTTGGCGGCTACCAGCCACGCTGCGGTGCTGGCCCCGACCAACGATATTGTATTCCCGACTGGTGACAACGTTCAGAATCCATTGATATACTCTGGTGGAAATACTCCGTACTTTGCTGGTTAGTTTTGATTGAACGGTTGCATGACGTTTTGCTGATTTGAAAGGTCCCAATGTCAATGGTGTTGACAACAGTGTGCCTGATAAGTGTACGGTTCAGCAGGCTGCCTATATTGTGAGACATGGAAGCAGGTGAGTTATGGTTTTTCTGCATGTATGATATTTTTACTGATGTAGTTCATGTAGATTCCCTGATACGGGTTCGTACGAATCCTGGGTTGGAATTCAGGAGAGGGTCAGTGATTGGCGCTGTATTTTTATACTCGATATTAACCTTTTGAAAGATTCAAGCTGCTGTCAATGGCGATGGCTTCGAAGCTCGTGGAGCACTTTCTTTCATTCCTGAATGGACCACGGCGTTGACCAACCCGACGCTGCAAATTGCGTCGGAGTCTATGACTGGTTGGAAAGAGGTATGTTTCTAGTTTCCTCTGCCGGGTTTTATGACAGCATTCTTATGAGTAATAGGCCACCGATCTTGGATACCAGCTCAGAGCTCGCTGTAAGTTGGTCGAACCTTGTTTTTATTTGCAACACTGACCATATACATAGATCCTGATTTCTACGAGGATGGTAACCCATTCTACGTGTGGGCTAACCAGTACAAGTATCCCATCAACGAGTCTCGAGTTGTTCAGACAGCTCGCGCCTTTGTTAATGGCTATCTGTACGAGTTCGCTGATACTTATGGCTCAGTGGTCAGTGTAAACTCCACTGGCTCTGTCAGCGCCATCGGTAACTCCCTGGGCCCATCTGACTCCTGCCCACTTTTTGCTTCCACTTCCAGCGGAGGCAGCAATGTTACAGACTGTAAGTTAAGACATCATGGCCATACTTATCTCCAGCTAAACATGTATCAGTTGATGCCACCTGGACGCCCCAGGCCCTCAAGCGTCTCAACTCGTTGATCAGCGGCAACCTGACATTCACCGAGACCGACATTCTCTTCTTCCCGTACCTGTGTGGGTATGAGAGTCAGATTAAGGGCAATCTCAGTCCCTGGTGCAACGTGTTCACCGCGGACGAGCTGCGCAACTACGCCTACTCGCAGGATCTGAGCTACTACTATGATGTGGGCCCCGGTGCTGATGGGCCCGCTCCCATTCTTTTCTTGCCTTTCCTCAACAGCCTGATGACTCTGCTCGCTGAGGGTCCCGGTCAGACTGGTACCGGTGCTGATGGCGAGAGCTTCACCGTTCCCAACTTGATCATGGCTTTCTTGAACGATGATCAAATTGCCGAGATGACTGCTGCTATGGGCATGTTCGATAACGAGGCTGCTCTTCCCGATACCCACATCCCTGCTAACCACCTGTACAATGTGGCCCACTTTATTACCATGCGCGGTACTGTCGCCTTTGAGGCCCTGAACTGCGAGATTACTTCGGGACACAAGACTTCTAACGAGACTTATCTGCGAGTGTTGTTTAACGATGCTGTCTACCCGCTTCCCAACTGCAACAATGGACCGGGTAAGAGCTGTCTCTTATCTGAGTACGTCACCTTTATCGAGAAGAAGAACAAGGCAGCTGGTAACTTCATTGATTACTGCAATGTGACCGAGTCTGGCCACCCTGAGACTGTTGCTGGAGCCAGTTTCTTCACTGATCTCTCCTTGGACTTCTTGACTTTTGTCAACCCTTGAGTGACATGAATCCCCGTTCCTGTTCTCGCTCCCTGTGTAGTATGGACGCTCGCTCCGTTTTTCCTTTGTATCAGTCTGCATGCTGCATCTCTTTGCTTTGTCCTCTTCCTATCTTATTTTAATTTAGCTTTTCTCTTCTCCGTTGCACTATGTACTAGATAGCCCAACCTGAGAACAAATTACCTTTTTGCCAAGCAATCCTTATCTCCGCCGCGCCATTGGATATAGAGTACGTTCAACGAAGTACATGTATGCGGCTAATCCCGTAATTGCACTCCCGTGATCACATCATGACCGCAGCAACGCGTAATCTTCCACATTAGCCCTGATCTAATATAACCGTCTTTTATAACCTTGAACCGCAACTACCGAATCACAGTCGACGCAACTCCATAATCCCCAGGTCCGATGGTTGACCGGAGATGAAAATTCCAGAAAAAAGTGGGCAATCGGGCTAGACCGTGCACTTTTCCCCACTTCTACCGGGCTGCAGATGTCTCGAACCAAGTCTTTTCTACGTGGAGAAGGTCCGAGACATGATGTCTTGTTGCTACTGGTTCTTGGCTACGTTGCCTTGTTTTTGTTGGTTCCTTGATTTCCATTTTGTCTCGGGGTTTATATAGAAAGCCCCATTCCACGGAAAGGGGGGCGCTCAACCTGGGGTTTCTAGTGTGTGACACATTTCCAAAATTAGCCCAAGCCTCAAATACAACTTCAGCCGTTTCGAGCTTTTCGTTTCGAGCTTTTCGCTTCTCGCTTTACTCTGAGAAGTACCTATATTTTTGTGGAGATAGAGGATTAGCAGGTAACACAGATGAAACACGCATTCAGTCCCTGTCCAGATTCGTTTCCTGGATTGTGACCCTTTCACCTTATGGTCCACTACCTTTGTCCTTCCGAATCCGACCGGACCTGAATGTGCGACAGTTTGTGAATGATCATGGCCTATAATGCTGTTGCCCAGGTCGAGGTGGCCTCTGACTCTGAGTCGGATCTTTCACGCAATCCGTCACCCACCGGTTTTCAACGGACTATCGACCGAGGAAGTCGCCTAGAACACGCTAGAACTGCCGAGCCCTCCCAGTTGGGCGCTATTTACCGATCCATGACTTCCTCCAACTACGAAGTTGTCGAGGCAGATGACTACGCCGATCCTTCCCCCAAACACCCCCCCATTCCTCCACTTAATACGGCGATCGCGCGACATTCCTCCCCCGATCCTCCCTTACGGAGTGCCTCCAGCGACATCCCTATTCCTCTCAGTCACCCGACCCCAGATCTGCAATCATTACAAGGCGCCTATGCGGGCAATGTAGAGCGACTAGAACAAAGTGCAGAGCGTCTGAGTTCCAGTACGGCCGACATTGCCAGCGAAATTCGCAAGTTGGACCTGGAGCAAAAGCGACGATCCTACAGCTCGGCTTCCAATTCCATAATCATGAGGAATGGTGCATTCTCCCCGGGCGCAAGCCTTACCAGATCCCCTCATGGCTCGACCCGATCGCGATCCACACGCCAGCGCTCCCTCTCCAATGGATCTTGCCTGGCGCAGGTAGCGGAGCCTGACCATGACGACGGTCACTTCCTAGATCAATTCCCCACGACCCTACCGATCGTCCCACAATACCCCCTTCATACTCAGAGCACCGGGCGCTTCTACGGTCAATATGATGGCCCAGCGATGACTCCTGTGGCCGCGGATGAGATTGAGCGACCCGACACGGCCGCATCGGGAGATACCTTCCAACAAGCGCGGACACTGTTTAACGATTTTGATGGCGTTCATTTCGCACCCCTGGATCTCGCCGATCCCGGACGTCAGATGTCAATAAGCCAACCGCCCCTGGCCAGCAAGCCGGAACCGTACAAGGAGGCCCAGGCTGGCCAGAATATGGTTTACTATCCCGCACCGGTCCCGCGCATGCTGAACCTGCCTCCCAAATTATCGCGCAGACCACCGGTCGCTGAGCGTGAGAAACGTCGTACGCAGATCTTGACTGCTATCGCGGCTGAGGACAGGAAAGCGGAATTTGGCGAGGAAGGAGTGACCGAGGGCCAGAAAGACGAACGGCAAACAAAACTGCCCCAACAACTTCGGGCAAGCGTCTTCTTTGATCCTCCCAGTACCACGCTCGAGCTGGAAGTTAAGCAGGAGTCTGCGGTTGCGACACTCGATAGCATCCTCGATGCTTCGGCGCATGCGCCTGTATCAGCTTTCACAGATCATCCGTACGCGGGTCACGTTGGATCGTACGTCTATGGACAGGAGCGGAAGACCCTACGAAAGCAAAAGTCTGATCGGAACTCCCAGTTCCCAATGGGGCAACAGCAGAGCACCAACCGAGAGACTGCGTCAGATAGCTCAGCCCACTCTGATAGCGGATTGCAGCAGGACGAACCGGAGGGAGTTCATCATCATCAGAATGACTCCGAGGGCTCAGATGAATCAGAAGATAAAGATGATGAGCACTCAGCAGAGAGTGACGATGATGAGGAGTCAGACTACGTGGGACCGCCCAACACCTTACTAGCGGAACTGGAGCTGCGGAAGCAAGAGCTTGCACAGCGGAGACGTACAGTAGTCCCTCAGTATACGCCTGGTATGCAGAACACCCTGTTGGAGTTGGATGCGATGGCCCAGAAACAGAGCGAGAAGAGAAGACGCCGGCCAGTAACTTTAGCCTGGGATAACCGCCACGCTACTGATGATGACGATGTTCCTCTCGCAATGTTATATCCCGACCAGGTAAAAGGGGATGACCCGAATCAACCACGCGGTCTGATGGAGAAACACCATGTCGAGGAACATGAGCCCTTGAGTACACGTCGTGCTCGGCTGAGGGGGGAACCAATTCCCGAGAAACGGCCTGTCACAGTTTATGCCGTTGAGAAGCCGCATGAGCCCGCCACAGAGGATGATGCAGGAGAAGACGGTGAGACCCTAGCCGAACGCCTGAGACGATTGAAAGGACAGAATCCAACGGAAACCGAGTTCTCAAATAATCTCCTGGCCGAATTTGACAATCGCCTCGGATCATCCGACGCCTCAGAGGCTACACCAGCCCCTCAACAGCCACCTCAAGAGGAGACCCTCGCACAGCGGCGTATACGTCTACAGAAAGAAGGTGGCGCTCAGCCTGGCCTCGCAAAGAACCCACGGATGCGAAGAAGTATGGCTACCCTTCCTCAAGTTCGGCCGCCGCATGTAGTCCGCAAGTCCTCTCACGACGTATTCCAGCAACCGAATTCGATGCAGCAGTACGGTAGCCGCATGTCCATGCAGCAGTTCCCGACCAATATGGGATATCCGACTCATGCATACCCAGTGAACCAGCCACCCCCGCCACCATACAGCCATGGGCCGGCCTACCCGCCTCCCTATGGCTACAATACCACCATGATCGCCATGCATAATATGGGTTATCCCATGCCTAATGCGTGTGGGCCGACCATGACCCGCCAGCCGGTTGATCCTAATCAGCGCGATGTCATTGATCGCTGGCGGGCAAGCATTCGCTAAGCCTTGTCTTTTCTGTCTACTTTGCTTCTAATTTTCATTGCATCATCATAGCGTTGTCGTTCTGGGTGTACTATTGAGCCTTTTCTACCCTCTTTTTGTTCTTTTTCCCTGTTTTTTTCTTGCTTTGGAGGGATATCCATGTAAACTAGTGCATTTTGTATGATTTATAAAGGCGAAACGGTCTCATCCACAGTCTTATCAGGCAGCAATTTAGAACTTTGTTTTGCGTATTGATGTGTTCCTATTGTATCTAATCATTCATCAAGCTTCTTGGATACCCGAATACCTAATTCACAGCTCAACTTGTCCTGGACAATCGGCAATGCTAAGTCCTACATACCTTGGATGTTAAGCCACGGAGTCCGCGACCTCCACGCTAGGTTACAAGCAGCTAGCGTCGGAATTACCGTATGTTGGAAGGTTACATCTACTGGTTAGCGCAGATAATGAACTGCATTTGTGCCTTGATTTTCACCAAAAATTCGCCCGTGACAAAGTACATATTCATTTTGTCCTAGGATAAAACATTATCCTCGCAGAGCCTCATAGGGCTGTGCTTCCTTCTTTCGGGCCACGTCACTAGTTAATTGATTAGAATACCCAGCCTACTGATCTATACCTCCTTAGTATTTACCGATACTTCATTATTTAGCATATAAAGCCTTACAAAAAGTTATGAGTCAAGCCGTTAGTTGAACGTTCACTACCTATACAGACAATCCATAGTCAGGTTATGTTAGGCTTTCTAGCTCACCGGGGCACAATCTCTGATATTAAATATGAGACATTTAACACTAGTGGACTAAGGTGTCCGTATATGATAGGGGACAAGATGTAAGATGACGCGGCTATGCTCCACATGTTCTTGAAAGCTTGGCCTCAAGTACGCCCGGGCTCCAGATAGCACTAGTAACGATACATATAAAAGTGGTATCATCTTGTTCGACATCTGACTCCAGGCTATTCATTAATTAATTGCTGTGCGTTTTCCCAGACCATTTGAACTATCTTGAAGACTACCCAATAGCGCAACACTTTTCATCTGGTCGCTACGATGTCTTCAGAAATATCGCTAGATGTTCTGCTACCGATGTCTTCAGAATTATCACCAGATGATTTGGATGATGCTTTTCCATATCTCAATGAACGGCCACCATTAGATGTTGGATTTATATTAGCCCTAATTTTTATGACTATTACTTGTACTTTCGTGAGTCTTAAGCCGGAATTTCGACTCCCTTAATTGCTAACACTAATTGATATAAGTTCACAAATGTGGCTGGTAATATCCTTGCAATCATCACAGCCCTATCAAGAGAAGAAGTGGGCACTCCTCGACTTATCTTCCGGCAAAACTTCTACGGTCTCCCAATATTCATCTTCCATCGCTTAGCAAAAATTGCCATTCTTTCTCGATTCCCAGTGAAAGGCTCAAGTCTGCTAAGCTGCTTCCTTTTGAACATCATGGCCGAATTGCTACTTTCAACGCTGAAAGTAGCCAATGTGCATATTATTATTTCCAAGCTTGATCACCCGAGAACTCGGATTTTATCGCCATTCCGGTGCATCTTCAGTTTATCAATATGGCTGAGGATCTTCCCGGCTACATTGCTATATAGCATATGCTCAAGCACTTGTTTTTACCTTCCCCTCTACGTTGGCCGTTCAATTCTTAACCAAATCGGCCAAGACGGCCGAGACAGTCATGACTGGCAACTTGGAATGCTTGCTGTGTTGATTGTGGTTCTCTATTTTGGGTTGGTGGTACCCTCTTATGCTGTTTTTATTCGAGTGGCTGGCTCCACGCTGCCGTTGCAAAGAGATTCGAAGTATACGGTGGATGAAGATATCGGTCTCTACGGAGCATGGCAGAGCTTCTCGTGGCCAGGCCGGATTGGTTTCTTCAAATTGCATGTCAATGTGCTCATTTTGGAAACAGGTCTGGGGTTCACGATGTCTATATTTGTGTTTGCGCTGTGTCATCCTGCGTTATACACCGATGTTGCCCGATTTTTTGCGAAGTATGCTGGTTAGCCTGAGCAAAGTCAAATGGTGCTCGTAGAGTCCAGTCACCTTCATCGATGATGCCTCTTTCACGATGATCTTGTTAGGACAGTTTGTGTACCCGTGGTATAGGATATTGTTGACATTGTCACGTGAAATGTAAATACCAATAACAAAGAAAATCTGTTTCCGTTTAGTGGTCATGTAAGTAATTCAATGGGAAAATGATGAAATGCTTCTAGGAGTTTCTGGATAACTTTGATAATTGGTCTTGTCATAGAGTTCCGTTGAAGCCCACGTTCATGATTATTATCAGATCTCGTAAGGGATAAGTAAATATAGATCTGACCTGCTGAAGCTTCGATTGGTGTAACCCTACCCACGAACCTTGGAACCGATCTTACGTCTTGATTGATCTTTCATTTACTCCTCACCTTCAATTACGATTCTGCTTATTTCAAATTATTATTTAAAGAGTTGTTTCAATTTACTTCATTCTACTACGTACTGAGAAGCTCAACGCCGAGTGGGCCGTTCCAAGCCCCACTAGTGCCTGGTATGTGAGACCAAAAGTCCAGCCCTCCTTTCCACTAACACCAGCCCTCCACAGGTACAAATGACCGCGATGGAGTCTCGAATCCCCTAAAACATATCACGGGTCATAAAAACGCCGCCACAGGCTCTGGTCCATCGGCCAAAATGCCCTCGTCCACAGTTTTCTCATACTGGCGGCGCGACCATCGCCGCTCGACCGCGCCGCCAACTTCTCTACCAGCTCCGTCACCAGCCCCTCCCAGCGCAGGAGAAAGCCCACTCAGTCCTCCACAGCTCCCCGAAATCCCTGATACTCCTACCTTCACGAGCGCATTCGGCAGCAACCCCTCATATGATGCCCCGCCCTGGAGTGTTTCGCCATTGGAGAACGATGCCGCAAAGCTAAACTTTACCTCCACCACCGCGCCACTGTCTTCCTCCGTTAGTCTCGCTGTTCCGTCGCCGTCGGCCGAGAGAGAAAATCGCCCCCACTCGAGTCCTGAAGAGCTTGACCCCGAATCGACTTTTACGTCACAGGCCAACGATTCACAACCTGAGGTGACAGGATCGCGGGTGGACCAGGGTGATGCAGAAGCGAATTTCAAGCCTACCTCGCCATTCCGCCTTTCCATCGGGAAAGGGCTGCGGAACTTTCAGGCACCAGCCGCTGAAAATCAGAAGCGGTCCTCCACGGCGGGACTGGGGGCGAGCCAGTTTCGATTGAAAACTTCGCCCGAGGATGTGCTGGTGGAAAGGCCAAATACATTACAGAGGGAAGTCAGGCAGGATGGTGCTCTGTCGAGGCGAACTCCGGACCGCGAAGTTGCGGTCGAGCATGCACACCACAAATCGGGCAAGGCAATGCTCCATCTTTTGAACCCGATGTCGCTTCTTGCGCGTCGTCGTTCTTCACAAATCGGCAGCTCTCGCACTGAGGATGCCAAGCTTAACGCACCCAACATGATACCTGCTATCCCGGATGACTATGATCCCCGAATTCGTGGAAAGATTATACATGACTTCTCTGCTCCTCGGGCTCGACGAAATATGTCAGGCAATTCGACTACGGCCGATGGGAAAAGCCCCAATCAACAGGAGCCATCGCTACAAAGTCCTGCTAGTCCCTGGAATGACAGGTCGAGGCGACACAGCGATTACTCGCCTGTGTTCAAGGAGCATTTTGAAGAAGATCAGAATGTGCTCCATATTGAGAACAAGGGTTATCTCCAGTCATCGCTGCTGACGAATCCAGCTCAACCGGGATACGAGAGGTCAATCCCGGTTTTTGCGCGAAAGTTTCCTTCCACGGCTCCGGAACAAAGCCTGGGAATTAGCGATAACTATGAAAATCTCCCAGCAGAACTCCAGGGAGATGGCCCTGTGGAGCTTCCTGCAGAGGTCCCGCCAGAATATACGACACATCCACCAAAAGCAAGCCCACCTGCAAGTCAAAAGGACCAAGATATCATTCCCAAGGTTCATCCTGCAGGTTTGCCCAAGCACCTCAAAAGCAATGCTTCTTCAAGGTTCAGCTTTGACATGGGAGGTGTTGAATCTTCCGTACAGGAGAAGCTCCTCGAAGAAAAGCATAAGGCGAAAGAGGCTGCACGAAAACTGGATGATGGATACTTTGACGACTTTGATGATGAATTCGATCATGACATGATGGATGACATGGATGACCTTGAAGAAGAGATCCCGGAAATCAGCGCTGACTATGACGAAGACTACGCGCCTCCTGTTCCTCAGAATATAAATGGTGATCTCAAGTCTTGGGCCGCGCCTGGGCTTTCACCTGTAGTTGCGAGCCCGGTTACACCTGCGCCGCCCTCTGAAATCCCCACCAACCCATATTTTAGTGAAGATCAAATGTTGCAAGAAGAGAACCATGAGTCTCAAGGCCAACCTATGATAGAGAATACTCGGCAATTCTCAGATGACCAAATGCAAACAATCGCTGATGATGACGACCTGTATTTCGATGATGGTGAATTTGGGGATCTTGACGCTGACGATCAGGATGGCGGTTTCGATGAGTCCATCTTCGATGACGAAACTAGTCATTTATATGAAAGGAAAATGGTCAACAAGGAGGCCACTCAGGAATCTCAAGATGCCATCCCCGAAGAAGATGAGCGCCCGGAGAAAGACATGTTACTTGAAGAAGATGCCATCCAAGGCCTCAAGCACATGCCCAGCGTGGCAAGCGAATACCAGATGGGCCCCATTAAGCGTGGGCCGCTTGGTGAACCAATACCTAACATGGGACCTGCTCGGGCTCATGGTGGTGTTCTCACGGAGCAAAACCTGGAGGTATTACACAATGCCCTGGAATTTGCAGCAAATGAAGCAGTGGCCCAAGGTCAATTCGGGCGCACATTCAGCACAAGTGAGAGGTCTGCAGGACAAGACAGTATACCGCAAACATCGCATACTGGTGATTCGCAGCCGGGCCTGGTTTCGGACGACAGCCGCCTCAGCCAAGCAGCGGATATGATGGGCTTCGATGATGTCTTCGATGATAATATCTATAATGACGATGCGTACTACGATGATCCGATCGTTGCTGCAGCCAATGCTGAAGCGCTAGAAAACGACGACGAGGGCTTCTACGGCCAAGAATTCGGCTTTTATGCTCAGGCGCATGGCACTTCCGAACTTACGAACGGGGGTTACTTTGGCCCTCGAGGAGTCGAAGGCATCAGCCGCAGCTTTAGCAGCCGTGGAAAATTCCAGGAACCCAGCTTGACCCCGATCACTGAACGCAGTGAATGGAGCACCCGCAACTCTCTCATCTCGTTGAAGGCACACGGCGCCGCCCATTCGAATCCATCGCTTGCTAGCCCGGGCTTGGCCCAGCTTGTCGACATGGGTAATTTGGACGACGAGATGACACTGAGCGCTCTTCTGAAGCTGCGACGTGGTGCCTGGGGTGGAAGCAATGGTAGTCTTCGCAGCAGCGCTGGAAGTCCGCCCCCTCATACTCTCACGTCTTCACACCGCGGCAGCTTTGCCGGACCCTCGGAAGCTGCTAGTCCTTCAGAGGCTAGACCTTCTACCGAGGAGGGCTTAGCGGGCATGATCGATCACCATGACGACCAGCTCTCATATATGACTTCTCCGCTCAATGTCACTGGACGGAAAGATGCCGATCTCCCGCATAGCGGAATTGACGGCCCGATCTACGCTGATATCGAGGAAGAATTGCCGAATTCCGGCACTCAGCGCCTCAACGTCTTGTAAACTTGCTTCTTCTTTCTTTCCTTCCCCTTCCCATTGGACATAATCGCCAATTAGTTGGCTTGCTCGTTGCATATGGATTGGCTATTTTTTTTTTTTTTTTTTTTTTTTTTTTTTTTGCTCTCTTACGATGTAATGACTTACCCCAGTATGCTTTCTGGTTGGCGTTACCCTTCTATACACCGATTGTTCCTATATCGTTCCCGGTGATCTAGGCATGTTAATATACGAAATTTGGAAGCCTTCAGCATGACTATAAACTACCGAGGTCTCTACTTGTGTGACCATTGACTGCCGTCATCGCAAACCATCGGCCTACGATTGGGCCGAAATCACCCGCAAAACACCGAAATGCTTAGCCGGGCAGTGGATCGTTGTGGCTCACAAACCGGAGTCGCCGCGTCTCAGTAACGTAAACCGGCAATGAGCCGGGCTGACTCAGCGCACCAGCCTCATTCCAAGCAGGTTCCTCCGAGTTTAGCTGGCTCCCCTTCTTCTCCAATCTAAACCCTTTTACCCCAGTTCTTCTATCCAGCAGAGTTTCTGCTATCTAATGAGTTCAGACTCTATATAGGTGCTACGGCAATAATAGTCGACACCTAATTTGCGCAAAATAATCCTACTTGTACGTGTTTCCGTCGCTTCCTTTGCTCCGTCGGTACTTTCGGCAGAGAACAACAACCTGTCAACTTCAGTGGCTAACATGCGCGTGACGAGTAGATCGGTTTGAGATTGCCCTTACATCAGCACAGTCTGAGACTTTAGCTGTTTCGCTTTCCTCCTTTCCCCTTTTCTCTGAACAGTCCCGGCTTCGTCGGAAACAAATCCCGCAATGTTCAGGAATACTGCTTTGAAGGCCTCCCGGAGGTCCTTCAACCTCACCTCGAGCGCTCGTTACGCCTCGAAGAACCCTGGCTTCAGCCTCGCTGCTCGTCGTCCTCTTGCCGTTGTTAACGGTGCTCGTCAATATGCTTCTGAGGCGTCAAAACCTGGTGTGGTAAGCTTGAATCGGCCCTTGAAAAAAATTCCAATGCAAAAACCAAGATTTTGAAAATGCGCGATTGGAGCGCAAACCCGGAACTTTTGACTAACGCGACAGCGCGACTTTTAAGGAATCCAACGACTCTTTCCTCTCGGGCAGCACTGCCAACTACATTGATGAGATGTACCTGGCATGGAAGCGTGACCCGTCCAGCGTCCACATCTCGTGGCAGACCTACTTCAAGAACATGGAGGAGGGCTCCATGCCCATGTCCCAGGCCTTCACTCCTCCCCCTACTCTCGTCCCTACCCCTACTGGTGGTGTTCCTCAGGATATGCCCGCCGGTGGCCTCGCCAGTGGCACTGATGTCACCAACCACTTGAAGGTTCAGCTTCTTGTGCGCGCCTACCAGGCCCGTGGTCACCACAAGGCCAAGATCGACCCTCTCGGTATCCGCGGAGAGGCCGAGGCTTTCGGCTACGACAAGCCCAAGGAGCTTGAGCTCGACCACTACGGTTTCACTGAGCGCGACTTGGACCAGGAGTTCGCTCTTGGACCCGGTATCTTGCCCCGTTTCGTCACTGGAGAGCGCAAGAAGATGACTCTCCGTGAGATCATTGACTCTTGCGAGAAGATCTACTGCGGCTCCTACGGTGTCGAGTACATTCACATTCCCGACCGCAAGCCTTGCGAGTGGATTCGTGACCGTTTCGAGATCCCCGAGCCCTTCCGCTACTCGGTTGATGACAAGCGCCGCATTCTGGACCGTCTCATCTGGAGTTCCAGCTTCGAGTCTTTCTTGGCTACCAAGTTCCCCAACGACAAGCGTTTCGGTCTGGAGGGTTGTGAGACCCTTGTGCCCGGTATGAAGGCTCTGATTGACCGCAGTGTTGACTACGGCATCAAGGACATTGTCATTGGTATGCCTCACCGTGGTCGCCTGAACGTTCTGTCCAACGTCGTTCGCAAGCCCAACGAGTCCATCTTCAGTGAGTTCGCTGGTTCTGCCGAGCCTTCCGATGAGGGTTCCGGTGATGTCAAGTACCACTTGGGTATGAACTTCGAGCGCCCTACTCCCTCCGGAAAGCGCGTGCAGTTGTCCCTGGTTGCCAACCCCTCTCACTTGGAGGCCGAGGACCCCGTTGTCCTGGGTAAGGCCCGCGCCATCCAGCACTACAACAACGACGAGACCGAGTTCAACACCGCTATGGGTGTTCTGCTCCACGGTGACGCTGCCTTCGCCGCCCAGGGTGTCGTCTACGAGACCATGGGATTCCAGTCTCTTCCCGCCTACTCCACCGGTGGTACCATCCACATCGTCGTGAACAACCAGATTGGTTTCACCACCGACCCCCGCTTTGCCCGTTCCACCCCTTACTGCTCGGACATTGCTAAGGCTATCGATGCTCCCGTCTTCCACGTGAACGCCGACGACGTCGAGGCCGTCAACTACGTTTGCCAGGTCGCTGCCGACTGGCGTGCCGAGTTCAAGCGTGACGTTGTCATTGACATCGTCTGCTACCGTAAGCAGGGTCACAACGAGACTGACCAGCCCTCGTTCACCCAGCCTCGCATGTACAAGCGCATTGCTGAGCAGAAGGCCCAGCTCGACAAGTACGTCGAGAAGCTGATTGCTGAGGGTACCTTCACCAAGGAGGACATTGATGAGCACAAGAAGTGGGTCTGGGGCATGTTGAACGACAGCTTCGACCGCTCCAAGGACTACCAGCCCACCGGTAAGGAGTGGCTCACCTCCGCCTGGAACAACTTCAAGACCCCCAAGGAGTTGGCCACTGAGGTCCTTCCCCACCTCCCCACCGCCGTTGGCGCCAATACTTTGTCCGCCATTGCCGACAAGATCAGCGGAAGCAGTGCTCCCGAGGGCTTCACTCTCCACAAGAACCTGAAGCGTATCTTGGCCAACCGTAAGAAGACTGTTGACGAGGGTAAGGGTATTGACTGGGCTACTGCTGAGGCTCTTGCCTTCGGTTCCCTTGTTGACGAGGGTTACCACGTCCGTGTCTCCGGACAGGATGTTGAGCGTGGTACCTTCTCCCAGCGTCACGCCGTCCTGCACGACCAGGAGAACGAGGCTGTTCACACTCCCCTGCAGAACATCAGCGACAAGCAGGGTAGCTTCGTCATCTCCAACTCCTCCCTCAGCGAGTTCGGCTGTCTCGGTTTCGAGTACGGTTACTCTCTGACCTCCCCCGAGGCTCTCGTCATGTGGGAGGCTCAGTTCGGTGACTTCGCCAACAACGCTCAGTGTATCATTGATCAGTTCATTGCCTCCGGTGAATCTAAGTGGTTGCAGCGTTCCGGTCTCGTTGTCTCTC
Organism: Penicillium sp. S1602; assembly: GCA_023626355.1. NCBI lineage: Eukaryota > Fungi > Ascomycota > Eurotiomycetes > Eurotiales > Aspergillaceae > Penicillium > Penicillium sp. S1602. The sequence continues at coordinate 1,664,534 of JAMAGW010000002.1, forward strand.
TGCCCCACGGTTACGATGGACAGGGTCCTGAGCACTCTTCCGGTCGTATGGAGCGTTGGTTGCAGCTCTGTAACGAGGAGCCTCGCGTGTTCCCCTCCGCTGACAAGCTCGACCGCCAGCACCAGGACTGCAACATGCAGATCGTTTACATGACCGAGCCCTCTAACCTGTTCCACGTTCTCCGTCGCCAGATGCAGCGCCAGTTCCGCAAGCCTTTGGTCATCTTCTTCTCCAAGGCTCTCCTGCGTCACCCCATTGCCCGCTCTGACATCGAGGCCTTCACCGGCGAGTCCCACTTCCAGTGGATTATCCGTGACCCCGCCCACGAGACCGACGCCATTGAGGCCCCCGAGAACATCGAGCGTGTCATCATGTGCTCTGGACAGGTCTACGCCGCCCTCATCAAGCACCGTGAGGCCAACGGTCTCCGCAACACTGCCATCACCCGTGTTGAGCAGCTGCACCCCTTCCCCTGGGCTCAGCTCAAGGAGAACCTTGACAGCTACCCCAACGCCAAGGACATCGTCTGGTGTCAGGAGGAGCCCCTCAACGCCGGTCCCTGGTCTTACGCCCAGCCCCGTCTTGAGACCATGCTGAACTCCACCGAGCACCACAACCGCCGCCACGTTCTGTACGCTGGTCGTGCCCCTAGTGCCTCCGTCGCCTCTGGTCTCAAGGCCGTCCACTTGAAGGAGGAGCAGGACTTCCTCAATGATGCTTTCTCCGTTCACCAGGAGCGCCTCAAGGGCGAGTAAATGCCTTTGACGACTTGATGACTCTGGTTAAAGCTGGAGCATACTTGTTGAATGGCTTGCTTTTCCTATGTTCATTGGTTCGCCGAAGCTAGCGTCCGATTTCCTTTGTACCACCTTTTTTCTTATTTGCATGAGTATTCTTTGTTCTCGACCATGGTTTATACGAGCTGTCTTGCTATTGCGAGATTCTTGGCCCGTCTATACCTAGAATCATATCTGTAAAATACAAATTTCATTCAGTTTTTGCATTTAAAATATTTCATCCCTAGTAAACAGTAGTATGTATATCTTTCGGCAGCAAAGAGCCTGATTGTGTGAGATTAGCCAGGCAATTGGAATACTCGTCATCTTCCAAGGTTGCTTCCAAAAGGTCTTGTAACTACCTCTACCTAACTGTTGGATAAATTTGTACCGCCTAGGTGTGTATAGTATGCGTAGTTCGCTCGTGTACGGCTAGAATGACATCATAACAAAAGACAAAGATCGTGACTAATCCTAATTGATGCCTGAATATAATGGCGAAAATTCACCTGATCTAATGCGCTCTTCTCCGCACGCAAACTTCCCACTGCTGATCCTCCCTCGTCGTCTTTACTCTTGCTGCATGAGGTATCGCAAGCCTATATGGTGGTAGACCTTCCATCCGAACAATTGATCTTTCATACACTACTCTGATTTCATCGGATTGGACCAGGGGCACTAAAAAAGCTCCTGCAACGGTGCAAACCCCAGCTTAACCACAGCCTTTCCACCATGTCCACCGTCTCGTCTTCAGCCATGAACCCCCAGGGCCAGGGAATCCGCCAATCAGCCCGCCAAACCCGTACAAATCCCTCCCGCACCTCCAAGACAGTCGGTCGTTCCTCCTTTGGCTATGGCCGTGGTTCGACTGCTGAGATCCCCTCTACTCCCCCTGTGCCTCATGGCTTTTATCCTGCCCTCACACACTTTACCGACGCGATAACCGCTCTCCCACGCGAGTTCCGTCGACACAATTCATTGTTGAAAGAAGTGGACGCTAAAGCGTGGGCACTGGAGGAAAATTTATTGCAGCTGCTTGAGCTTTCATCAGTGTCGCAACCTGTTCCTCATCCACCCCACCTAGCGCCTATTGTTGCTGGTGTAATGCGAGAGGATGTATTACCACAGGTAAGTTGTTATTACTGGCTTTATGAGGTTTTGATTACGAATTAAATACTGATGTTGCTTCCCCTCTTTAGGAGCTTTCCCAGTCCGAATCGCCCGATAGTAAAAACAGTCGCCTCCTCTTCGATCGCGTGCGCCAGAGCCTTTCTGATCTCATGATGACTGCCGATGAAAAGAACCATGTCATTTCCAATGCGAATGAGGAATTGGACCGCCAGGTCATACGCCTGGATACCGTGTTCCCATACATTGCTGGTGAGATCAGCGAGGAGGCTCGCCTGGGTAGCTTGACGCACTGGGCATACTCGAACAAGAATGCCGTCAAGACGGCGGCCAACGAGCGTCCGCGCCGTGAAGCAGTGTCGCATCGGCAGGACCTGTCGCATGCGCTCCACGAGGCTGAACCATCTAGCCGCAGCGAATTACGGCGCGAGGCTCTTGCACGGAAACCACGCCGGGCGAATGCTGATGCGGATTATGAAGATTCTCGCGGGGCTCGGAAGACTGCCACGACGAAGTCTCGCGGGGATAACGCGGGGGCTGAGCAGAATGCCACGGCTAAGCGCCGGAGGGTGGAAAAAGAGCGGCCTCCCGCTATCGATATGAGTACACCGATGGAGCGTACTGCCAGTGGCGCGACCAGCCAGAGAGCCTCAGCCAAGGATGGAGTGGAGAAGAAGCGGTCTCGTGCTCCTAATTCTGGTACCACTGGAGCTCGTAAGAAGTATGCTTCACCTATTGATTCGCCTGTTCCGTCTGTATCATTACTAATTCTTTCATCGCAGGACCAACGTCACTTCCAATGCCGGATCGCCCGTCATGGCTCCCTCACCTCTTATCGGAACCTTCAATGCCCCACGTGGAGCTGCAAGCCCCGGACCAAACCCAGCACGCCCGCAATCCTCTCGAACTCAGCAGACTGCAGGACAAACCAGCAATGCCCGACAAAGGCCGTCATCATCTGCGTCCAATCGTATTGGTCAGCCAACCGGTACGTTAATCAGCCTGATCTCTACATGGATCGTGTCTAATCGCATTTTCCTTATCTAGCCAAATCCACCGACCCCAGATCTACACCCCGCGATGGGCCCCTCAAAATCGAAGCAATCAACAACGACCCAAGCCGCAACTACGAAGGCGAGGCTGGTATGCGAACAACGGCACCAACAGGTGGTAAACAGGACGACCTGGATGGACGACCCGCCGATGCCCTCGAGACCGAACAATCCAAAGGCCGAACCTCCAAGACCTCCACACCACTGCTACCAGCCTTGGGAGAACCTGCTCAGTCTCGCTCCAGACCAACGCGGAGTACAGATCCTGCGCCCAACAAGCGCAACGCCAAAAAGCCTGTCGTGCCGGCACCGGCGATACCATCCGACGAGGAATCCATCCACGAAGGTGACGACGAAGATGAAGAAGGCGAGCCTCGATACTGCTATTGTAATGAGATCAGTTTCGGCGAAATGGTCGCCTGTGACAATGATGCCTGTCCGCGCGAATGGTTCCATTTGTCTTGTGTGGGGTTGACGAAACCCCCAGGGAAGAATGGTGAGTTATACACAGTCTCCTTTCACTGACGTATGCTAATATCTGTATAGTCAAATGGTATTGCAACGAATGCAAGGAGAATATGCGAAGAGGTCGCAATGGACGGTAGATGATGAGAATGATATGACCTTCGATCTGATTATCATTTCCGTTGGTTACTGCATCTACATTCATGGGAGGTTGATGCTAGACATGACTAAGGACTGCAATGAGCTCCTACAAATAATGAAGAACTTCTTTTCCTTTTCCAAATGCTGTTTGTAGTGTTCCCTTAAGATCTTGTCGCGGATGGTCTTTACCATCTTAGACGCGATGTAAACAGAGAGACTTCCCGGGAAGCTATACTCGAAAATCGCGCCTTCCTAAAATGAATTAATACCAGACAAACGAAACATCCTATGCAAACCAACCCAAACCAAGACAAAGAATGATTCATCCCATAGACTCTCCAGATCCCCTGATTCGTAATCTCTTCCATTTCGGTGACCTTGTTCAAGGTCGGGCTGTATCTACTGTTTGTCAGAAGCAAACACAAACAGTCTCGGGTTTACTCTTTGCCGAGTATCGATACGCTTCTAGACTGTATTGATTATAGCGGTGTAGATTTCCAGGTGGAATATACTGATGTCACCATATTGGTATGGGTCTTTTTGAGTCATACTTCTCCAGTGCCTAATCGCACACGTGTGGATGTCTAGCGGGGCCACGAGTTTACCGTAATCGGGCTTAAATCGATTTCCCGGCCCAAAGTCTCCATGAAGCTATGTTTTTCAGTAACTTTGAGCGTCTGCCCTGTATCATAAAACAGAACCCTTAAATTGAAAGGTTACAAAGGACCTAGAGGGAATAGTTTCAAGGTTGATTCGAACAGCGCAAACATGTAAAGATTTGTGGGAAGACCAGTTGGCAAAGAACTCATATTTAAATCCATTCGATCTATAAAGAAAGTGCAAAGAAACGAAACAAACATATCTACACTAGAGTTCCCAAGGCGCAGCCATCTTCCTCCTCTTCCCACTAGGCTGACTTTCATCAGATTCATCATCCCTAGGACGCTTCTCAGCACTAGTCGTCTGACTAGAACTAATATACTTCCAAAGGCGCGTAACAATATAGTCACTTTCAGTATCACTCTTAGAGAGAGTTTGAGTATCACTTTTAGCTAAGAGTGTCTCAGTATCGCTCTTTTCTTCATCAAACAACCCTTCAAGCTCGGGGACATTGCCCAAAGGAACTCCAAAATCTGCACATACATCAGTATTGATCCTAAAAAGAAGTTCGAGCAGTACTAACCTGGCCCACTCTCTCGAACAATCAACGTAAAACAAGGAAGATCATGATCCCTAGGAAGCGAATCAATATCTCCTACGGGTCTAGGACCCCTAAAATCCTCGAAATGCCCCTCAAAACTCCTCCAGATAGCCCTTCCCAAATCCCAACCATTATTCAACCGAACCTGGCCCTTTGTTGAATTCGTTGTACTCCAATCCATATTGCCTCGCTCCTGCCAGCTCCACCAGATACTGCTACCGGGTTTATCAAGCAACTCCATTTTCTTAAGCGCTTTCTCGATGTATTGAAACCGGACATATTCGATGTTAATCCATTTCTGGTCTGGGCTTTGCTGGCACTCGAGCTCGGGACGCGCGAGGAAATGTGATAGATTCACTGTCCAGCTTGGACTACCACAGCGATCACCGGCTTTGATGATATCTACTTGGGCGTTGTATACGACGTATTGTGATTGGTAGTCGAATGGTTCTTGGTCCTCTTCGCTTTCTGATGATTCATCTTGTTTTGGCTGCTCTTCTTCTGAGGATGAGGATGCGGATTTCGGTGCGGATTCTTGTTCTTGCACTACTTTCTTCTGCGACGCACACATCGCAAAATCGGATTCATTCCCGGAATCTGCTTCTGGAAGATACGGCTCCTCCACTGGCTCGTCATCTTCGTCCTCTGAATCGTCATCAGACTCCGCTTCCTCGGCCCCCGGTACCTCCGCATCCTCCTCTTCTCCCTCCGCATCCTCACCAGAATCCTCATCCTCGCCATCCAGGAGCAACTCATCCCGGCTAGCCACCGGCCACGTAGTACGCTGAACCCTAAAAATCTCATATAAATTCTTGACAGCAGTAGGCCGATGTAGACGTGGAATACCATGTGGCATCTTGTTTATCTCTTCGTGAATGGCATTGTTGACATCTTCACGAGCCTCTCTCAGTCGAAGGTTTAGGCCGTCGACGCTGAGATCGTTGTTGATTCCCATCAGAATCATAGTCACGGCGTCTCGGTAATGTTGGTCTTTGTCACCTCCGATTTTGAGACGGTGCCATTGGGCATCGTTCTTTCTTTTGGGGACTGGGGCTTTCCTTGGCATGGTGGTGATCTACTTTATGAGAATGAATGAGGTAGGTTGGGATTTGAAACTTGAAGGTGGTTGTGTTTTGGGATTTGGAGGGATGGTTTCTTGCTTTTTGAATCATTGAAGGTGTGAGATTCTTTGTAAAGTCTGGGATGGATGGGAGGATTTTTCTTTGTGCTATTATTATTCTAAGGTTCAAAATTTCTTTATTCTACGTCTCTTTCAAACCTTAGATGTCTCTATGCATAGTAAAAGTATATTCTATCAGATATCCTTTGTGGGTTCTTTCATGGCTAATGTCAGAAGGGTCCACAGTTATTGGCATTCAAAACCCTTTTAGTTGGAATACTACGTTTCTTTATTCTTTCAGGGTTCAAGGTTCATGTATTTCAATGCGTTTCTCTACTACTGAGATAGAACAGTGACAAACTGAAACTTGACGTTTCTAAAGATAGCACCAAGTCGAGTCCTGGTAGTTAGTGTATATATGACATCTCGGAATGTCCGGTAGATCGATCGGCTTTAGAGCTGATCCTTACATAAGCAGTGATCTCCCGAGCCAAGCAACGCTGATCGGGCATCCATGGATCACTTGGCCCTTTCGAGCTTTGAAGTGTGTGAACCTTGGAACCAGGCTTCCATGTGGCAGAGAATGTTTAATTAGAGCCCACAATGAAGATCGAAGAAAGGTCAAAGGCCTCGGGACCGGAGAAGACGGGATACCCCCTGAGGCCGCAACGGCGTCTCGCGGGAGAAAACTGCCGATACCGATCGGGTAATCAGGTACCAGGCACAGAAAAAGTTAAACTTGCCAAGATGTAGATTAGAATCGGTGAAGAATACGTACAACGTTCAGCATGTAGTGGATCTATGCGAGTGTGTTCGTATTAGGCACCCATCTAGGGGTTTTTAAATTGATTTTCTTTTCTTTATTTCTTATTTCTTTTTCTATGTAATACTTGAACTCCGGTTCCGTATTTATAACTTCCGCCCGATCTTCCTTTCTCTACAAGGTAAAGTATCATGAGACAGCAACTCTATTTATTGCTCATAGATTATATTACATTAAACGAACTATTTATGAACGTCCAGGGGAAAACCGATCGCGCCATGGTGGAATGCGTTTCAGCAGAGATCCCACAAACCGGTGGATCTCCGTCCTAGGCTTGTATTGACGGCGCCAATTGTCGCAGGTTATTTCCAGTAGAGTGATCCACTGGCTCCAGTACACACGTCAACCCCGGCACTTTCACGCACTCTTAGGCCTTCTGTACCTGGCTAGATCCTATTCCTCTATGCTATCGCCCCCCGGCTGACCCATACCCAAGCCCTAGGCGTACGTATTAGCGTGTTAGCCCCGGGGCAAAAATTCTAGGCTCATGCAGCCCATATAATAAAATTGATGCCCCCCCTCACACTTTCTTTCTGATATCACCACACTCTCTGTCTCTCCCAAATTCCGGGGAAGTTTTCATACTTCCGTCCTTCCTTTTTGTAAACAACACTATTCATTCATTCATAGTGTTGTGGACAATTTGCTTCAGACCATCATCGCCTTCCTTTAGAATCTGAGTATATATTTCATTTGGAAAAATGCTCTTCTCCAAGTCTTTGCTGCTGGCAGCTCTCACCAGCAGCGCTTTTGCTGCTCGCCTGCAAGGCCATGCTCGTCGCCAGGCCGTTCCCACTACGACCGTGACCGAGCTCATCACTATCACTGCCTGTCCTTATAAGGAAACTTCCACCCCCGTGTGGACTACTTCTGCCGTGGTGACTTCCACCCCAACTCCCGAGTACACTACTACTCCCACTCCCTCGCCTGAGGAGTCTACTTCAACTCCCACTCCGACCCCCGAGCAGACCTCCACTCCTGAGCCGACGACTTCGGCTGTGCCGACTACGTCCGCCGTGGAGACTACTTCCACTGTTATGACTACTTCCGCTGTTGAGACTACTTCCTCTGTCGTTGTTTCCACCTCCGCTGAGGCTACATCCACTGCCGCCGCCACTACCACCTCCTCCAGCTCCAGCTCTAGCTGGACCGATATCCCCTCTGACGGTGTCTACTCCACCTCTGGATTCGGTTCCATCACTAACTCCTCCGGCTCGGGCGATACCTACGTTGGTAACGTCGGCAGCCCTTACGGTAGCAACATCATCACCGTTTCCGAGTCCGACGCCAGCTCGTACAAGTACGTCGTCCAGTTCACGGGTTCCAACACCGATGACTGGAAGGTCGTGATCTGGAACAAGTACAGTTCCGACGGTACCATGGACGGTTGGTTCGGAAAGGCCTGCCATTCTTTCACCCTCGCCGCCGGTGAGACCAAGTACTGGGCCTTCGACACCGATTCCCAGGGTGGTTGGGCCGCCGCCAAGGGCTCTAGCATCCCTACTAACGACTACGGCTCTTACGCCTCCACCTGGGGAGAGTTCGACTTCGGCTCCACCACCAACTCTGGCTGGTCTGGATTCGACGTTTCGGCCATCGTCGCCCAGGAAGCCGATATGTCTGTCCAGGGTATGAAGATCTGTGATGTTTACAACACTGATGGCACTTGCTCCTCCATCACTACTGGTGCTGGTACCGTCAGCAACGCCTACACCGCTGCTCTCAGCTCTGAGGGTGGTATCGGTGGTAACCTTTCCGCTGGACCTGTCCGTCTGTCCGTTGTTATTGATTACGATGCTTAAGCGCTCGTGCACGCGCCGTGTGGGGTTTCATTTTGGTTTTTATTTTTACCTTGTTTCAGCTTCAACTTCTTTAACTTAACGCCTGCAACTACGACTTTGTTTTTTGCATATGTGGGGTCGGTTTGGTGTATACCTCGGTATAAATATTCGATTCTTTTATCTTCCTAGAGGATTTTTTTTTATTTCCAATACCACACAGCCTTTTCAAAAGTTACCCCCCCCCCTTACTGTATTGGCCCCTTGAAATCCAATTTTGGTTGTTCGGGCGAGGCGCCGTTAGTGTGATGGGGCGCCGATGGCCGCATCAGCGCATACGTATGCTGCCGGTCGTGGCCCGTTCTCGATTTTCATTTGACGTAAATCGCCCCCACTTTCACTCTGGCTCTTGGTATAACTACCGTGCGTGTGTACTACAGTAAGATTAAAATGTGCCAATTGACGGGGCTTTTCTATGTTTATTTGGTTCTTCATGCGGATGTAGAGTGGGATCCGCGGTACAGTTTATGAAATGATCCACTCGGATTGATTCATTGCGGTTTTAATTCTCCACTATTGTACTCGATTTCCATGGTTGGTGCGGGTTTTGTTGATTCGGTTGTATGCCTTTGATAGATCTGTTAACTGTAAAGAACTTTTGTTTGCTAGAGACTTGCCTTTAACAGTTTAGTTTTATTTATGTTACTGTAGTATAAGGGGATGTACTGATCAAGTGGAAGACCGCTACCCTAAATAGGTTATAGCCTCGTACAGCGTATTCTACGATTTTGAACCTGCGATGCCCCGACATTTGACCTCACTTGTCTCTAGCAACCTTTCGCTTATGAATACTCTGTACATATTAATCTATAGATCACAACCGAAAATGTACCGAGTTCCGAAACCTTGAAGCCGACCTAACCCCGCCACAAACACCAATCGGCCGAAAGTGCATGACCCAAGAATTCAGATCATTGACAGATATACTCGATCCACACCCTTTATGCAAGAACTTGGCCAATTCTTGGAAGCAACGTACTCTATCAATCCTGTCGACATCGCAACGCGCGTTTCCAGCCCCCTTCCAGCATGTCCTCCGTACTTGTCCTACATACTAGTGTGTATCGACAACGTACCTGGATCCATAATAATACGCCAAGACGCTAGATAGTACTTCGTAGACGTCTTGTGTCCCGCTCAGCTTTAGGAGTGGGAATAGGCCCTCCTATTCATGGGTCCCAGGAGGTGACAAGGACTCGGGTTTGTTTGCGTCATCGGACTTTGGTGTGGGGAGGGGGGGCACGGGGAGTACCTTTGTCATTTTGGATTTGGATGTCATCGGAGGGAGACTGAGTCATGTTGGTTCAGTCATGTTGAGGAGGTTGGCTAGGCTGGGTCGATCTAGAGTAAGGTTAGGGTGAGCTCTATAATGCTGGGCTTAGCTTATTGCTGGGTTTTTAGATCAAGTGCTCTTACTACTTTGCACATTTCAATTTGAGTTATAGGCAGTTAACGCATTACCACTTGATCTGAAGAGGAGATTAACAGCCTGGAAGGATTAAAGTACTTGAAATAGGCTACAGTTTTCAACATTGACACTACAGTATATATTTCGCTATATACTATTTCCAAAGATTACCTATAACTAACCTTAAAATACTTCATCCTCTCCTTCTCTCATTGCTGATACCTCTTTCTCCATTTCATTTACTTTTCCTGTCTGCCTATCTGACACTTGGAGGGTAAATTGACACCCATCCTTTCCACCTCTTCCTCTCTTCCCCTCTTCACCCTCTTCATCCTTCTATTTGTCTTCGTTGTCTTCATCCTCCGCATTTATCTAAATCCCAACTTCGACCCTGATCCATTATGATCTCAGAACACTCTCGGTTGTCGCTCAAGGCGTAATTACTGGGTTTGAATGAGATTTTATTTCCAGGTCTTCTCACTTTTTGATTACTGAACCATCAGGCACGCTCTCAGCGACAAATTGCTGACGATATTCTCGAAGAATCTCGCTGCATATCAGACTACATGCGCCCTGCTTCTTCATTTTCTGGAGACAGCCAGACGACACACCACGAGCTGGATCAGGGGGTTCGTCCCGAACCTTGTTGATCACAAGATAAGAGCTAGATTTCTTTTTTGGTTTTTTCAAAGTTCGCGCGTGTTTCTTCAACAACTCCACCTTACTTATGTTCCTCCCCTGGCTCACCAAGTTGCCTACCTGACGGACTTGCAGGGTTTCAATAGAGTGGGAAGACGCAGAATACCTGGAGATATAACCATGGACATCGCTTGAGGTGATGTGACTACACACTGTGGTATGATGGTTGGATAATGAACACAAGCCTCGTTATGTGGGAAAACATGAGAGGCCCAGCGCAAGTTCTGCCGGTGAAACAGAAGAATCGGGTTCAAAGGTAGATCCTCTCTTATGTTGTGTATATGAAGTGAAGCTGACTTTGAATATTCCAGGGCTTGATGAACAAATCAGCACAGGGGAATAACTGTTTGTCGCATCAAAGGATTGCCACGGGAAGTGGTCAAAAGTTGATCAAATCGGCCACTCGAAAGAGGTTTCAGGCCCTCTTTGTCCTCTACACCCAATCGCATTAGGATTTGGATCCAAGAAACAGGAATATGCGATTGAGATCAGAATCAAAATCAAGGTTATCTCTTTCCGGAGATTTCCATCATCCAAGCCCCATGGAGTACCGACCGCTATATACAATTTACGAGTGTGACTCCTGGGAACCCCGCAATGGGAAACACTAGGAGCACCGTTCATCATACAGGCACATGGCTGCCATGGTTCGCCTGTTCAAAAGGCGTAGACATCAGCATGCTCTATGAGCCCCAGTAATGGGGTAACATCAACATGTTCATGGAACTGTGAGCTGGACAACACGGATTCAAGCGATTCCAGCGTTCAAGGCCATACCCAAGGCTTTTCAATGGTCCCACAGGATGATTGTTCGCTTCACTATGTTGATGACTGAATCCAAACATTATCAAGAGCGCCAGAAGAACGCATGTTTTTGTTCGCAGAAGCTAGTCGAGGGGCCACCTTGACATTGAAAAGTAGGTGTGACCCTATGTGATCCTTTTTGACATCCCGGATTCCACCTTTGATCTGGGCGACGAATGTTAGTCTGGCAACCTCGGCATTCTATGGTATCATACCACTGGACTATTTCCTCGTGCTGGGGGTCTCTCATATCATGATTCAATGTTTCGATTTGAGGAATATATGAGACGGTATTTGGCTTAAATTACCTGGATCCCTGAGAATGTCAGAACAGTTGACCATTTAGGGTCGACAATAAAGTGCCAGCTCTTCATCCCAATGCACAACAAAAACCCAATTCTCAGCACTCTGGCCTTAACAGGAATTTTCAGGTGCAATGCAACGACAAAGCCCGAAAGAAAGCTCTGATATTGCATTCTCTCAGATTTGCATCAAGTTATTTCCCTGTCTAACTCTCTGATCATCCATGGCGTCAACATTTTTGCCCTGATGCCATGGCCAATGAAATAGTCTTGCGCATAAGGCTGCGAAATGCGCGGTCATGAGCATTGTTCTCCCAAAAATGGTATTGAAATATGTGCTAAAAAGTAGTTGAAGGAACACCGAATCCACCTTTACTGGTTCATTCCCCATACAATTCAGCGGCACTCCATTCCAGAATCCGGCGCTCACCCAAAATGAGGGATGAGTAAGAGGACGTGGATCTATTCAAGACCCACTTGAAGCGCTTGATGGGACCTCGTCTGCTACTGAATACTACAAACGCCGTCGGTTATAGCTCTGCTAGAAGAGTCCACCCTCACCAACCCACGACGAAACCGCCTGACCGATCGAAAGAAAAGGATGGTCTGGACGATATACAATTCAGTTCCAAAACGACACCATTCCAATCGATGATTGGCTTTTTAATGTTGCCGGAGGTTGGGAATATGGGCAAGGCAAACCGCAAGGGATATATTCCATGGCCCGCAGACATTGATCAGGCATGGCTTTGCATCCTAGGAAAGGAATCCGAGGTATCCTTCGGGGAGACTGAATAATTACGCAAGACACGCCCTTTCGCGGCTGAGCAGATGCCGGAATACCTCAAGAATACACTACTATAATTGGAGCTAATAAACTACCCACTGCCTTATTAAAGGGTTTAATCCTGTAATGAATGGTTATACAAAATATTTATCACGTCTGTAACTTGCATAGCCACGGGTCATTGTTGATTCCCCTCCACTAAAACGCCTAGGTTAGAAGAATCTTCTTTGCACTAAATGACTTTATGAGTTGTGTGTGAAATTGAGCTGGTCTGTTCTATCAGACAATGTCTTATAGGTAAGCGCGCTGAGTCGCCTTCAGTCATTGATAAGATATAGGTAACACTAAGGTAAACTGATTGGCTCTCTCACTGTTTAGCTTATAGCTATAAGCCTACCTAAATGCCCGATCGATGAGATATTCTAAACGATAATGCTGGACATACCTGTTTGTACTTCTATGAATAGGTCGATCAGAGTATCGTTGCATATAGCCCACAAACATAGACAATGAATTGTAAATAAGGGTACCAGTATCCAATCCAGTACGACCTGGAGTCAGTATCGTACAACTTAACCAAGAACATGCATATCATGAGAACATTTGCACCTGATATACCCTATACCAGAACCAAGAAAAGAATAACAATCACCAAGCGCCCCTCAACCTCTCCATAAGTCCTCCATTGCCTTGCCGACTCCCCTCCTCTCCATCTCCAACATTCCTCCTCCGCCCAGAACCACCCTCAAGCCCCGAACTAGAAGCAGCTGCTTCACCCTCCAACCTCCTCCTCAAATCCTCATAACGTTCCCGCTCTGCAGCACTACCATTTACAGCCCCGCTCCTCCGTTCCCGTTCTCCGACAATCCACGCCGGGACACGGAAACCTGTTGCGGATGGGGATAAACCCGGGAGTAGCTCTGCGCGCCAGGCCATTCCGACAATCCAGCCGACGGCGGACGGGAGAAGCATAGCCGGGAACTGGGATAGGGCGAGTTGTGCCGCGACGAGGTAGGTAGTTGATTTATCGGAGAGGAGGAGAGTTAGCCCTTTTGGTGTTGGTTTGGGTGTTGGGGCTGTGTCGTTTGGACCGGGGTTGGTGGTGGTACTAGATGCAGCTGTTGTACCGATACGGTAACGGTATACATATGGGATTGTCGCGTGGTACTGAGCGAGCATAGCGAAGATAGTGGCCGTTGGCCCGGAGGGAAGATAATTGAAATAGTTGAGAGAGAGTGGGCGGGCGACTAGCGTTAGCAGGAGGGGTGGGAGGAGGGTTGTGTAGGGAAGTGTTGTGATGAGGAATGTCTGGATATTGATCAGAATCAGGATTCAGAACCTTTGGGTCGTAAACAGTATTCATGTTTGTGGATACTCACAGCCATCTTTCGCTTTCCCCATGCCCGCTCTACGACGCGTAGATGGTATACCAGCATTGCGGCGAATAAGGCTTCTGTGGAGTTTGTGAATCCGGCTATTTGCCAGAAGAGCGCGCGCCAGAATTGCGCATACGGCCAGAAGTGTGGTGATACATGGATTGAAGCGAGGTGTTTGATGTCGAAGATTGAGAGGGCGATTGAGGAGGCGATGGTGTAGATTAGGAGGGACTTGGTGAGCGGGGTGTTGGTGAAACCGGAGGTTAGCATTTTGAATGAGGGGTGCTTTTGCCGGTTTTCTTTATAGGAGTGGGATCATTCGGGGCGATTATTGTACAATAGACCACGGGCGTCTCGTGGTGGCTCAAGATGACGGGAGTTTAAAGGGAGGGAAGTGGGAGGGGAGGGTGGAGACCAACCAGAGGCCACATAGCACTCTGAGTCCGGGGAAGCTCGGCATGCCGATCTACATTTTGTACGCCGACGCTACACACTTTGTAAATATTGACTTCCGTAGAGATATATGATTTAATATGGTATTATTTATTGTACAGTCCTTTTAAACGCCATATTTTTGAACTGCATCTACACGGACAATGTCGCCGCTTCTTTCGTTTCCTCCGCCAAAGCCGTTTGGTACCGCTTCGATGCCATCTCTAAGGCATGCAACGTGGGGCCAAGCAGCTGATTAACTGCTTTTGCGCCGCCCTCAATGCTGTCCAGGTTTGGTCGCAGCTTACGTCCAGTACGCTCGAACACATCGCGCGCATGTTGTTTAACCCGGTCAACTTCAACTTGACGTTCCGCCTCTGCAGATTCTGCGACGGCTTCAATTCGTGCCTTCGCACGGAGCAGTGATTCCGATAATGACTGGACCTCACCTGCACGATCGGAGTCGCCCGAAAGGAAGGCTTGCCAGAATTGGTGGAGGAATTCGGTCGAGGTCGCGTGCGTTAATGTTAGTCGATCATAAAGCGCAGGAGAAAGCCCGTAGGTGTCGGATACTGATGTCTCGGTCATCTGGTTACGTTGGTCACGTACTGCGTCGAGGATTTGGGCAAATGCGGCGTGCAAGGCCGCGGAAGAGCCAACTGGGCGTCGGCTAGCAGGGGCATCTTCCATCTCCTCGTCTTCGTCATCGCCAGGATCGACTAACTTTTGGAGAGCTGTAGCTCCGCCGGGTGGAAGACTTTGTGCGACCTCTGTGCGAAGGAGCTGCAAAACTTGATCAGGATCCTGTTTCGCGAGGGCCCGATTTTGATCATCATCCTTTGCCGCCGAGAAGAAACGGTTCTGGTCACGAATGTTGAGAGTGATACGAGCTTGCTCCTCATCTCCACGGAGATCCTGCAGTTGCAATTTCGCCCACGCTTCCTCATTCATCCCAATGGGAGCACTGATGTCGCCATCTGCAGGTGCCACATTGGCCATGATTTTCTCACTGAGGCTGTTCAAAGTTCGGATGATAGGCACCTTATCCACGGCAGAGGGGCGCATGTCCAGGTCCGGCCGGTTTCCACGGCGTTGACTGTTATGCCCTTCATTACCCGCAAGATCCAGGAAGTGTGGCATATTGGTCTCACGTTCTTTGACGGCGGATTCTTCACGAAGATATTTATCCAGCACAGCGTCGGTGGCGTCCGCTTCTCCAATCCGCTCTCCACGCAGCTTCTTGAACAGTCGACTCTGGAAGAACCGCGACCAGAATTGCTGCTCGCTCAGCTTGGGAACATTCTCGTCGTAAACATGCTTAACAAGCGGGTGCTGCGAGAAAATAAGCTGGATTTGTTCCTTGCTAATATTTAATCGAGTCACATTCTCCTCAACACGCGGCTTCAACGATGAGAGCACGTTGTAGGATCCACGAGTCTGGGCGCGTTCGATCGCATGAGCTCGTAAAAGGTGCAGCCGGGTAGACCAGAATTGTGACATGAACTGGCCAGAAGATAAAGTGTCCGGTTTTGTGTGTAAGGACTCCATGAACATCCGTTGCAACATAGCGTCAGCCTTCAATAGAGACTGCTGTAGCTCCACGTCGCCCTTCAGGCGGTTATCATCGTCCCACGGGTTCTGGACTGATCCACCGGACGAAACAGCATTTGCTATCGCCATAGCTGCTGAAACCCCCGCCCCACCACTGGGAACTGGCGTGGACGTCTGTGAAGGTGTCCCTGCTTTCCCCGCATTAACCCGAGCACTGAGGGCATCTTTGAAGGCGTCGGCCTGCGAGCGTGCGTTCGTCGGGGCAGTAAATAAAAAGGTATAGGCAATGGCCTCGCTATTAGGAGGGGCGTTTGGAGCGGTGGCAAAAACCTTTAGCATCACTTTTGGATTCGAGATCGGCGTCTGCTGTAAATCTGTCTCGAATGTCAGCAAAGGTGACGGGCTTGGGCAGTAGGGTTGAGCGGCTGCATACTGGTGATCGTGGACACAGCGATGTTATGTCCCGAAACACTCGCTTCAGCCGGGGTCCAGACCAGCGTCGCCTCATCTTCGGTCAGACTCAGACTGCCATCTTTCTTCTTGAAAGAGACAGCTGCGCTCGGAGGTGCCATCGTCACGTGTCTCGACAGCTTCCACTGTCCTGAGCAGCAACAACGAAACCACCCATCGGGATAGGCAGATCCTCAGAGGTTGAGGCTGAGTGGAGAAGGTCGAGACCTTCAAGATGCGCAGAGGCAGCGGGTAAGTTCAAAGCGAAAGCAAAGAGCCGCAGCTCTTCTGCGCGTGATCACGTGATATATCACCTGGATCCCAATACCCTAATTTAAGAATCAAAGACAAATCCTCACGCAGTGATTGGAGAAGACTCATATCTTTCCTCTGAAAGGAAGAGTCTACAATCAAAGAGCTTTTAGTGAATTATTTGATCTACAAGTGAAATTGGAATAAGAAGTAACTTTGTGAGCTGAGTGATGCGATAAGACCGATTTACACAAACGCCAGTAAAGCAATGAACAATGTAGACCAGAGAAACTTGAAAACAACATCGCTGAGGAGATCCAGAATGCTATGCAAAATAAAAAAGACGCGGACCGAGAGCACGAACCCGAAGCGAGGAGCCAGAATGCCGAAATTCGTAAACCATGTTGCGCGCCGCCATGCATAGACCGGATATCATCATTCGTAATCGTCAAAAACAACCCGCCCAGAACCAGATTGCAGCAAAAGAAAAAGGAAAGAGATAAAACGAGCCAAATAGTCAAGGGTATCCATCAGCAATGACGAAAAAATAGATAAAGCATGCTTTTCCAGCAACACCAAAGCAAAGGCTGCAAGGGAAATCATTTCTTAAACATGTAGTGTCCGTAGATACCGCCCACGTCACCAACTGCCATGGGAATCTTGCGCATGCCCCACCAGCGCGCGCCCATCTTCCAGGAGCGAGATCCATCGTCGGTTGGACAGTTGGGCATAGAAGCAGGGTCCCGAACGTACCAGCCGCGGCGACCAAGTTCCCGAACGGTCCAACCCACGGAGACGCGCTGGGTCTTGCTACGTTCGCGTAGTGGTGTGATGATCTTGTCGCTAAACTCGACCACCTGCAGTGGGTAGCTCTGCTCCGACAGAAGAAGGCACGAGCTCATGTTGAAGATAGAACCAATGGTCATCTGTGTGACCTTGGCAAGATCGAGGTAGCACAGAGTGCTAGGGATCACGTTCTCCTTGGTTCGGGTGAAGAAAGTGTTCACATCCTGTACCGAAAGCTCTGCAGAGCTCAAGCCCAGTTCCTCGAGGTGCTTGGTCAGAGGAAGCAAGAGTGGCACATGGGCCGAAGTGATCCGCGCCCCACCCAGATTCAAAGAGCGAAGGGTGTTAGGCAGCTTGGGCAGCAGTGCCGTGACATCATCTTCCTCCAAAAGACGGAATCGAGTGGCATCTGTCAACAGGTTCAGGAACACCAAAGAATCACAGACCGCCGGATGAGTGGTCAAAAATTTGATCAGAGCTGGCGGGTGAAGACGGGTGCACCGAGACAGACTCAGATGAGTGATACGGGCGGTTTCAGGAATGGCAAAGAGAGCAGAATCGTTGATTTGGGTGTTGGTGAGATCAAGGTGGGTCAGATTGATCAGTCGCGGGAGCAAGAAATCGAACATAGGCGCCGGAATGGTGCTGCATTCATGAAGAGCGAGTCGCTTCAGGTTGGGCAGGCTCATAGGCAAAGCAGGTCCACCCATCAGAGCCTCTTGGAAAACCGAGGAAAAGGACTGGGTGGAGCAGCCGCAAAGATCCACTGCCTGCAAGATCGGCAGACCCATAAACAGCTTCCGAATCACCTCCACGCTCAAATCGCCTTCGAGATGTTCCTGCAAAAGACACTCCCTCAAGTTAGGCAATAATTCCAAGCACTGCAACAGGGTCCGCGAAGTCAGATTTTGAATCTCAGCATTCATCTGCTTAGTCCGTCCCAGGCCCACCGAAGTAAAGTGGGAGAAATCCAAACGGCGCACCAGCGTACCAAGAGCCGGGTAGGACGAGATGTGATTGAGGGCCTTGGAGAAAATGATCGAGTGAGGGAAGGTCATGTTCCTGTACAGCACACTCAAAGTCGCCGCATGCAAGGTGCGCGAGCTCAAAAGGCACGAAACCAGATCGATATTGCGCGGGGTGTATCCATTCGGCGGGATATCCAGAGCGAGATGCGAGATAATTTGATCTATATCGAATGATTAGCATCAAAGGTCACAGGCGCACACGGAGGCACTCTTACCCAGAACTTCAGATGGGAGCTTCTCCAGTGCCGATGTGCCCGGAGGAATTCCAGCAGGAACCAGCGGCTGCTCCACTACCTCTGGGGCCTTGGGAGGAACCAGCTCTCGTCCGGATTGCGTTGTCTCCCATGCCCAACCTTTGGCTTGCAGGTTGCCCAGTCCTCGGAGATCCCCATAACTGCGGCTCAGACTTTTACCACTGAGACGAATCTGCTTCCATCCCAAAAAACCACCGCATGGGCAACAAAAGTCTGGAGTCTGTTGCATTTCCTGAGATTCCTGTTTGGGAGGCTCTTTTTGCTCCTTGGGGGAGGGCACGTGGTGGGTGTCTACAAATGATTGCGCAATGCCTGGACCTCATGTTAGTTGTCTCCTCGCCTCACTTGGGGAATTGTCAAGACATACCGTCGACGTCCTCTTTAATCGAGCCGAACGATGGGCGTCGGCGGCTGCTAGATCTAGATCCGTCGGGAGTGCCGCAAGATGAGGGAGAGGACTCGCGCGAGTGAACGTGATCACCACAGGGAATAGTGAATCTTGGGAGGGTCGGCTTAGGGTGAGAGGGTGCGGTGGTGAGAGAGGCCATGTTGAGAGCGAGCGGGCCCTCTATAAAGGGCCCCAGTACAGACAATAGACTAGTTTCGGGAGGTACCTTCACTAGGGTGGAACACAAAGAAAAAAAACCAAAATTATTAGACGAGCTTCCCCGGATTCTTTGAGAAAAAAGCGTATCGGTCAATCAAAAAGGTAGCGCCGAAGAAAAGGTTAGGGCTTTGAGGAAAAAGGAAAGAGATGGCGTAGAGGGGCGGCGGGGAAAAGAGAAAAAAGTAAAGCTGTTAGTCACGGAAAAGAGCGAACCGGCGTTGCGCGCGAAGTAGAAAGTGGGAACAGAGAAAAAAAAAAAAATTAAAGTGGAACGTTGGTACCGGTAGAACTCGGGTCCGCAAAGGAAGTATTGTCTAGGTGCCACTTTGAGATGAATATTTTACTCTTTGGAAGATGAAAGGAATGATCAGAATTATCAATACGAAGGAGGCAAATCCATGCAGTAACGGTGGCGGATACTTTTTTGAGTTTCGTAGTCATCGCGGCCAGACACGGATAGGGCGATAAGAAGCTACCCCTGCAGACTTTGTTTGCTTTTTGCCTAGTTTCTGTTCGATCTACTGTTCTTATGCACTTTGAATGTATGCAAGCGGAAAGCATGGCGTCATTGTAACCATGCATAACTCCCGTATACGGCAGTCGAGATAAGATGCTCATCCAAATATGAAGTTTTTGAATTTCTTCTAAATTCAATTCAATTTAATTCTTATAGTTTCATTAATTGGTGGTCTAGTTATGTTAAATTCTAAATTTATTATTCGTTTATGGGGAACCTATAGGTACTTTTGAGACGCTAGAAGCATTCTATGACATACTGACATGCACCTCCTCTTCCCTTTCTCACATTACTGAGCCGCCGATAGGACCATGCGCAGGTCAGCCGGGTCATGTCTCTGTACCCCGGACCACGTTTGGGTTCTCGTTAGGTAACCGCTACTACGATCTCAATGCTTGTCATTCGTCAATGCAGCCGATCATGCGGGGACTGGCGCGCCCATTACCTAATAGATTATCACCTGACCATCCTTCTCCAATTTCTTGTTTATTTCGATGGAGTCGTTAATATGCTCTAGACTACTTCGAGTTTAACCTTACAGACCTTATGATTAAGGTGGAAATGACCAGCACACCACCTTTTGATCCGTGCGGTACATAGTACACATCCCTAGCCCCCCTTAAGCCAACTCATCCACCTGGTTTCTCGGCATCTGACCCGGTCCTAATCCTGCGTTCTGTGTTGTCCTTTCTCCTCGGACTGAGAACCCGATGACACCGGAAACGTCTCCCCAAATTAGTATCCCAACACGTCGTACAAGTATTCGATTCTATCCCCGACTAACCCAACAGGGTTGGCAAGGCTTGATTTTGGACTCGCGCGTCTTAAGTAACACCAGTCGCAGTCTGCTTCAAGATGCCAGATGACGTTAGTGTGGTGCATTATTTCCATCCCGTAAGCTGAAAGCTCTCGGGCCCCAGTCCATCCGAAGGTCGGAGTAATCTCCCCAAAACAGGCCACCTCAACGCCGAGAGTAGGAGCTAGAGGCGGACCCGCCAAATAGCTGCCAAGGTCCTTCAATAACGGGCGATCCCTTCAATGAGGCGGTGTACATGTTGATCGGGTTGATCGTTTATTTATACCCTAGGACTGGTTGATCGGTGATAGACCAAGACAATAATTTGCTAACTGGTATCTGCCGAGCCTTAGCTACTGCATCGCTACGTAATGTGCTTGCTCGTTCGCAAGGAGCTGCTTGGATATGATCTACGACGGAGGCTCTTCCAGGGAATGGTCACCTGAGGAATCTCCACTTCTGTTTATCAATCTTATCACAATTCTGTGAATATCCTTCGCTGATCTGCTCAAATTACCTCGCGTTTGTCGCCCCAAAGATTCTTGGCCAGCCTGAAATTATGGCTTGCCCTAATGGATTTGGATCAAATTTGAGTACCGATACCTCAAATATTAATTCTTGGCGCTACATGGGTACATTCGAGGACTTTGTCACTCCGTCAAGATACAAATGCATTCAAGCCTTGTTGTTCCCGAGTAAATAGCGTGCAATCGATAAAAATTATATCAAAATGCTTCTTAAAGCATTCTGGAATACACAATCGGTACATAGAAACACTACTCTGCGTCTGGTGTATTCTATAGATAGTGGTACAAAACCAAATTAGCATCTATCATGCATACGCACCTGTATTATCAGCCCCCAGATCCGGTGCCGTTTCCGACATCATGCACCCAATCCTGCACTACGACTCGTCTTTTACTGCAATAAGTCATCTGCTGAACGGAAATATGCAAGGGCCCGGTACCACGACCATGTCCTTGGACTTGGGAATATTCCGAGGCCAATATTCATTGGCAGAAAATCTAAACGGTGCGTGATCTAGACCATCTGATGTATTTATACATTTGTCGAAATCTAAAATGAACCTAAAATATGACTCAGAGTTCAGTTAGTATATTAGTCGAGGATAATTAGTGAAAGCTTCCCGGGGCCTGTCACTTGACTTCAATACTATGAACCATGGAATATTCATCTTTGGATCCGGAGAATTGGTGATAAGAAGTGGGGATGATGTCAGTGACTTTGTATGTTCCACGCGATCGGAAACTCAATTTTCGATATCTGATAAGAGCAAAATTTGCAACAGACCTCGCATCGTTCACCTGGGCATACAGTTGACTATAAGAAGAACTTGATTGGAATTCACGTTGTATTGGTATATTCAATGAAAAGAGTCTTGAATCAGGTGAAGAAGTGAAGAAATACATATTGAATCTGAGATATATGAACATGAAGGTATAGATATATGAAGAGAATATGAAAGGATCAAGGCTTTCTTGAACGGAAATATAACTGTATATATCAGCCGCAAACCCGATGGTTCTACCGGTGGGGTAAAGAAAAGAAGCCAAGTCTAACAACGACATGGTTGAAAGGAAATATAAAATGAAAACGCCCAAGGAAACTCCAAGTCTGTCATGCTCACGCCCAAACATGATTGACCCGAGGCTATGGCATAAGTCGTAAATATTCGTTTGTGCTGCTATGCACAATCTACTCAATAGCAACGCTGGACTCATCACCGTGAAGAACGGGATTGACCTTAGGGTTCCACTTGAGCTTGAAGTCCTGCCCAAGTTCCTTGCGAATAGCAGCCTTCACAGCTTCTAAAACATTCTCAAAGACACCAAAGCTGGCGGGGTTATTGGGATCATTTTCGCCCTCCTTGCCTTGGAAAACACCAGTGCGGACGAGGCAAGTGTTCCAGCCGTACATGTTACCGCCAATGATGTCGGACTGCGGGTTGTCGCCGACCATGTAGACGTTCTTGGGGAGACGGTGCTCGGTGTGGAGCTCCTCCATCCAGTGCTTGAGAACCTCGTCGGCGTAGGTGTAAGTGGCGCGTTCAGGTTTGCCGTAGACCACACGCTCGAGCTCACAGCCAGTTAGAGCCTTGTATTGGGCCTCAATGGCGATACGGAAGGCTCCCTGGGTCAGACGGGGAGGGCCCTTGTGGTTGGTCGGGAAGACCAAATCACCCTGGGAGAAGTAGATGGGAATACGGCTGGCGACGGGATCCTTCGCGCGAGTGAGAAGCTTGCCATCTTCAGACAGCAACAGATCCATAATGATCTGGAAGTCTGTGGCATAGTCGTAGGAGTCGGCAAAGACAAGGATAGCGTCAAACTTCATCTTGGAAAAATCGCGAGGCTTGGCATTCACTCGATCCGCCTCCGTGAATGTGCGCCATGGCGACACAGTCGGGTCCCAGGCGAGAATGTCCTTGGGGTGAACGACGTTCTTGAAGCCGTAGGTCTCAGCGACCTCACGGACTTTGTAGCCCTCACCACCGCACACGAGCACAGTCTCGTAGTACTCGGCCAGGGCCTGCATGGGAGTATGAGACTGAATGAACTGCTCGGTAGAGATGGGTGCCTCGAGCATCTGCGAGAGCTGCTCACAGCGAGCCACCTCGGTTTTACCACCACCATTGGTCAACAGGATGTAGGGGATCTTAATGCCCAGCTCGTTTTCACCGTTCAAGATCTTCAATGCGGCCTTGGCCTCTTCAATAGGTTCAGGTCCGTGTGCCAGCACACCATCAATATCGAAGGCAAAAGCCATGTTCTTAGCACAGTCGACTTTTTCCTTGAACATGTCCTGGACCTGCGAGGTCAGGATATCACGCGAAACTGCGGGACGATCTGTCTTCCAGGAAGACAGACGAGAGTGACGCGGTGAGCGAGGAATAGGCAAAGAAGTACCAAAAGAGTTACGTGAGCTCCGTCGCTCCTTCATGGAGGGCGACAGGCTGAGGTTGTGCATAAGCGCGGCGGCATCACTGATAGCGCTGCGAGATGAGGGGATCTCAATGGTGTTACCACCATCACTAGGGATGGGTAGGCCATTGCGAGGATTGCTGGTGATGTCGTTAGGACGAGAGTCGGCCACGAAGTCAGAATCATCAAATCGAGGCATGATGGTGGATAGTCGGTGGAGTAAAAAAGTGGGTAAGGGGTCTAAGAAAGAGGAGAAGAGGAGACGATCTAATCAAATAAGAGATGTCACTGGTTCAGGTAGACCAGCACGCGATAAGAGAAGATCTATATGAGGATGAGAAGCACGGACAGAGAAATAAATAAAGCGAGGGTAATGCGCGTATATATATAGTCCACTATCAGGTACCGGAACAGGTATGGGCACCTGGGCACGGGTTGGCACGGTTGCCAGATGAAAAATCATGGTATCTGACGACCATTGCAACCAGTTTGAGGGATACAATGAGGGGGGTGTGGGGATCAACCCGCCCGATACCGTGAATCCCAAGAATTAGCGTCATCACCTGGCTAGAACAGGATAGCTGTTGCAGGGCTAGAATGCGCGTAGTCTGGAGTATATGCGGGAACAAGGGGGTACAAGGTACACTACGACATTGTAGCGGCACCAGGTTTCTCCGGGTACCGAGTACATGTTCTGCTACAAGACTAAGAGAGCACTACTCCGATTAACGGGGACATGATTGGTTGCGCTGAAGAGATTCGACCGGCTTGAAGCAGCGTAGGACGCTGAGTGGATAAGAAATGGCTCTACTTGGGATATCTAGGTCTTTGATTGGTTCAGAGCACAGTTCACCCAAGGACACGGCATGAGATGACGATCGGAGCGGGTCAAACGCTCAGCACCGTTTTGGATTTACAGTGATGTCATGGCGAGGTTTTGAAAATTACACGCCGCATCTCAAGACGAGTCTTACATTTCACATGGTACAAGTTATAGACAAGGATCCTAGCAGAAAGATCGTCAGGGAATGCTAGGGTATTATTGCTGGACCTTTCAATGTCATCGGCATTGTCTTCGTCCTCTATTCCGGTAGATTAGGGTGGAAAGAGGACATTGTAGAAAGTTATTATTCCAAAAAAACAGTTCTAGTGGATTGCAGAGGGAGGAAATAGGTTACAGTACCCCTCTTATCCCCACCTTCTGCGGTGAACATCGTCATCGCTCGCCGCTTAGCTCCCCCACCTTCATAATAATTCTCTTCCCCCTCTTCCTCTTCTTTCCTTCTGTACACATCAAATTGATTCAACATGTCTAACGGAAAGACCTACACATTGAGCAACGGAGTCACCATCCCCGCGGTTGGCTTCGGTACCTTCGCTAGCGAGGGCTCTAAGGGCGAGACTTATAACGCTGTCACCGTTGCCCTCAACACCGGATACCGTCACTTGGACTGCGCCTGGTACTACCTTAACGAGGATGAGGTTGGTGATGCTATCCACGACTTCCTGAAGGCCAACCCCTCCGTTAAGCGGTCCGACATCTTCGTCTGCACCAAGGTGTGGAACCACCTCCACCGCTACGACGATGTTCTCTGGTCCATCAAGGACTCCCTGAAGCGCCTGAAGCTGGACTACGTCGACCTCTACCTGGTCCACTGGCCCATTGCTGCTGAGAAGGACGGCCAGGAGAAGCCCAAGATCGGTCCCGATGGCAAGGTAAACTCTTACTCAATCCCCAATTGCGGGACGAAAAAGCTAACAAAGCTATAGTACGTCATCCTCAAGGACCTCACAGAGAACCACCAGGAGACATGGAGCGCCATGGAGAAGCTGTACGAGGATGGCCTCGCCAAGGCCATTGGTGTTTCCAACTGGACCATTCCCCACCTTGAGAAGATGGCCAAGTTCGCCAAGGTCCAGCCTCACGTCAACCAGATCGAGATCCACCCCTTCCTGCCCAACACTGAGCTGGTCAACTACTGCTTCTCCAAGAACATCATGCCTGAGGCCTACTCTCCTCTGGGTTCGCAGAACCAGGTCCCCACCACCGGCGAGCGTGTCGCCGAGAACAAGACCCTGAACGAGATTGCCGAGAAGGGCGGTAACACCCTGGCCCAGGTCCTGATTGCCTGGGGTCTGCGTCGTGGTTACGTTGTGCTCCCCAAGAGCTCCAACCCCAAGCGTATTGAGTCCAACTTCAAGAGCATCGAGCTTTCCGATGCGGACTTTGAGGCTGTGAACAAGGTTGCCGAGGGCCGCCACTTCCGCTTTGTTAACATGAAGGATACCTTCGGTTACGATGTTTGGCCCGAAGAGACCGCCGCCGACATGTCTGCTTAATTTACCCAAAAATACTGGCCCAGAGATGATGTGATACCCGGTGGGGCTGAGGGGTTGGAAAATGTGTAATGAACAGACGCGATAGATGAAATGAATACCTCCCGCACCTCAAAGTATCCAGTAACCAGTAACCAGTATCTTGGTAACTTCTATTCGGAGCAATTGACCTGTAATATTCCCGTTTTGTTGACCGAATATTAGTACAGTATGCCAACCCCTCCATAATCCCCGCCGGGATCCACGGCTAACTTCCCATTTATGTCTCATTCACATTTATAAGAAACTTTTCTTCATCTGCACGCCGAAATGATCATCAATGATCAAAACCTAAGAATAATCCAAGTCATCTCATACTAAGCCACCGTACCGTATCGAGTAAATTTGCACAATCAATCTGACCCCTGTATATTACCTATTCACATTCCTCAATACCCAAAACCAAATGCAGGAGCACAGTCCCCCGCCAATAAACAACACTCCTCCATGACAAGGCCCACAATAAATTACTGTACAGCCTGAGCGTGCCTGACTACAAACTTAACAAGCATCATATCGAACCTTCATTGCACCGCACCGTTACCCAATAGCTAATCCTAGGGTACATGTAGAGTAGTATATCACAGGAGCAGAGTACTCCGATATGCATTTAGATGTCATTCCGCGTGTGGCTTTCAGCCCCCCTGCGCCACCGACACCTTTCGCCCTGGAGCTAGGATTAGCGCGGCGATCTAACCTTGTCTAGCGTAGTGCGTGAATTGCAGGATGGACGGGTGATTTCGGAAGTGGTGACTGTTGGTGGACGGATTCGGGTGCTTTGTGCAACACCGGAGTCCGGATGAGGATGGGTGGGGACTGTTTACATTATAGGACGGGTGTACTATAGGGTTGTTTGAGATTCGTGGTCCAAATAATTTGGTGGAATTATTATTGGTTGGATTGGATGGGGTGGAAATGGGACTGCACTTTGGTAGGGTTGTATGTAAGCGCTATCTAGGATGGCTAGAATTGGTGATGTTACCTCCTCACTGCCGGTTCTGGGAAGAGGCGTGTAGTATAGATATGGCCTGGAGCGAGCTATTATCGAGTCTTTTTTCGTGAATTGGATAAGACAGAACTGAACTTCCGGTTCTGGAGATTTACATGTGTATGTACAGGTCGAGGTCTGTGTGTTGGCGGAGTTCGGCTCAGCTATGATGTCGTTTCTGTCAGCGGATTGCGCTGAGTGAAACGCATGGCTGTGATATTGATTGGGCGAGAAGATACCTGAGCCAGTATAGGGCTAGCATATGCTATATGTGTACTTCACATTTTGCGCATGCGCTTGCTGTGACATGGGAGGTTCGAGCGCAACGAAGTAAGTAATGTACTTCTTGCGCAATATTATGTCGGGATTTGGCTATAACTCTCCGCCGAGAGAATCCTGTCCAAAATTACATTACCCGAGTTTAAAGGTCTCCAATCTAAAATGTCTACTCAGACGCCCTAACGGGAAAGTCTGGCGCGGGGATCAGATCCCCCGCAAGATTGAGACTAGTGTCTTGGTGTCAAGGCTGCAACGCCGGCTCACGCCATGCATCAGCCATTGACGGACCATCTGGGAACCGAGACCCGTATTAAGATTGGGGTGCATTGACCAACGCAACGCCTTCCCGTTAGAGTGTATGGGTTATATGTTGTGTACTGTTGATAAGGAATGGTGAGAGCAACTTGAACTTATTTGGGACAAAAGCAAAGTAGCAAGTAGAAGTAAAACAAAACATCATTGGTATCTTGAAAGCAAACCAAACTCCGTATGGAACAGGACAAGCTGCAAGTTTAGCAAATCCCGTATATGAACAGTCAACACAAACAACCTTGCATCATCAATTTCTCACTCGAATACGGCGAGGTGTGCACCCCGCACTAGACTGGAGTATACTCCGCTTGGACTCGGAGCTTCCGTCACTAGTGCTCGCGCTGCGAGTGGGGATACCACTCACAAAAGACTGCTCAGCGGCTCCCACAATCTTAGAGGCCGGAGCAGTAAGACTTGACGAACTTGGTGACTTGGGAGTCAGCTTTCGGCGAGGCTTAGTGGGAGTCGAGGGTCCTGCGGATACAACTGCCTCAGTGGGGGCCGAAGGAGCGGATCGCTTGCTGATACGACCACTGCCTGTTTTCACGGGTGTGCCCGAGACCATCGCCGACTCCCCCAGACGGCGCACGCGTCGCGATCGCTGGGGTGCAGTAGTAGGTGCAGTAGTCGGGGCTGGGGCACTCTCAGACTCCTCGTTGCTCGATGACTCGTGCATCTGGCTACGACTGCTGCGCTGACTAGATGCTTTCTTTTCAGAGCGTGTTGATGCAGATCGTGATTGGGTACTTTCTTCAACGTCATCGCTGCTGCTGTTCTCCTTTTCCCCTAGAATTTCTGAGCTTTGCCTTTCATCCTCGTATTGCACAAGCTGATCGTCGTTCCAGGTAACGCTCTTCCGTGTATATGAACGGTGGCTAGCACCTTTACAATCACCCTCTGTTGGGAATGTGCCTTCGCTCTGTAATTTGGCCAAGGCCTCAAGTACAATTTGGGGAGGCACAGCGCCACCCCTGTTCAACCGAGTATTCTTCTTCGTAGCCAATGCCACCTCCTGGGCCTCGGTCCGCTGCAGGAAAATAAATTCGTTGCCCTTGGCCCGGCGCAAGGCGATGGTGTTGCGCACATTGGCAGGATTGACTGTGGGAACTTTGACCCGTGTGCTTCGTCTGCAGGACGGGCTTCCAGGTGCTGGCTCTTCCTCCATGATGACCTTGCTCACATCATTCTCGGGCGCTTCCTCCCCGAGGGGAATATCACATTTTGTTACTGAAACATCAGGCTTGACTGGCGAGGGCGAGTTTGTATCTAAAACTTCCAAGGCACGACGGGACCGTGGTGTAGTAATTTCTGCCTCTGGTGACTCCTCAGCGCTAGATGACTTTTCAGTCACATCGCTTTCTTGGTCCATCAAAGCAGCCTTTGCCGCACGTTTGGCCTGAGCCTTTGACAAGAAGTCGTTGAGTAGTGCTGTATCCGCTCCATCAAGCGAGCTGCGTAAAGCCGATCGCACTAATGTGCCTTCTTGTTGTTGTGTCAAATCGCGCACAACCTTCGTGGGCGTTGGTGCCGTGTCGCGATTTTCATCCTTGGTTGTAGTGTTGATCATTGCGCACTGCTCCCGGGCCATGGATCCAGACACTGGGCTTTTCACTCTATCTGCGTCAGAGGCACTGTTGAAGGTTTGATTCATGTGATTGTTGAAAAAAGTCGTCTTCAACGGGCTGCGCATAGAAATAAGGGGCACGTCCGATTCCGTTATAACATCATCGCTTTGGTTGTTTTGCAAACTCTCGTCGTAAATGTTAATCGGAGCATCCGGTAATTTACCTGCGATTTCCGGTTAACAAAAAAAACCCAAGACAAACAAATAATCAGACCAAAACTCACGACGCTTCTGGCCTCTCTCAGGCTCCCACTTGGTCTCAAGGAACGAGCGCGCAGGCTCCTGCATTTGAAATACCGGTCGCTTTTCAGGCTCGTCAGCCCCAACACACAGGCGCTTCACGCCTCGCGCGTAGCCGGCGTCTCGGGACGCATTAATGGCGGTTTGAAACGCGCCCTGCTCCATCATTGTTGACGTTTCAAGCGACTTCATACCGGAGAACGATGTACGGAAGCGCTTCCACAGCTTGCGCGACTTCGCACCCGCCTGGAAGGGAGTAGATGGTTTGCGTTCCCAAAGATGGGGAATTGCGCGTATGGCTTTGATGGGGGTGAAGCTAAATGAGCTGTCGGCAGCAGGCTCGGAGGGGCCACTATAATAACACGCGCAAAAACGCTTCGTATTAGTTATGCGCTCAAATAATCTGGCCAAGCTCGTGCGTCCATCCAAGTGTGTGTTGTTACACAGCAAAAACAACAAATTGGAGATGGAGCAACCCCTGGCCAAAAGGGGGATTTGCGGCGAGAGCGATGTAGTTCAAAGAACAAAATGATTG
Organism: Penicillium sp. S1602; assembly: GCA_023626355.1. Classification (NCBI taxonomy): domain Eukaryota; kingdom Fungi; phylum Ascomycota; class Eurotiomycetes; order Eurotiales; family Aspergillaceae; genus Penicillium; species Penicillium sp. S1602. The sequence goes on from JAMAGW010000002.1 coordinate 1,694,423, forward strand.
ACGCAAGAAAAAGTGATCAGAAAGGAAGAGCCGACCCACCATGCTTGAGCCTGCGGCGAAGCAGGACCTGTGCCCATTGTTGTTGGCGCGCGGAATGTGTCAAAAAGCGTCACTGGAATCCGAGTTGGGGGATCTGCGACAAGTCGCACATGTGCAGGGACCGATAGAGGTATAAAATGGGAAATTAAACAAGCCTGGCGAGAGTTACGAAAACCAGATATTCGATAGGAATGCCACTAAGGATGTTGGAGATTAACAAAAGATGAGGCCGTTTAGGTTTTGACACAAACGAGGAGTGCCGTTGCCCTGCCAACACACCGCATGGTTTGCCCCCGCGGCCAATTTGGGTAGCGATCCCACCCAAAAGGACTGGTCTCTCCCCAGGTGGATTAGTATATGTCCCTATGCTGGTCAACTACGCTATTGGGTATTCGGCTTGTTTCCAAGGTCATACGTTGCGACCCGGATTAAGGTAATAAACAAAGATCACTGATGTCCAGGTCAATTGGAAAGAACCTCCAGGGCTGCTGTTACTTGATGATCTGCTAAATATATTTATATTTTCCTAGGGAGCCAAACTATATGATTATCAGCTTTTTTCACTTGAGCACGAAACCTAAGCATTGAAATATTTGCCCAGGACTATCGGAGAATTAGTATATAAGATGTTCCTACCATTAAGACGGCGGCTGGGTGTACCGCCAAGCAAACTATAAGCTGGAATCACGCATTGTAAAGTCGCCTTTTCATGAGCAGAAGATAGTCTGCTGACCCTGCAAGCTCAGAGACAGATCCGTATGTCTAGATACTAACATGTTTGATAATTTTGCGAATGTCTCAATATTTCTGGTGTTCAAACCCCTACTCCAACCCTGAGGACCGAAATATCATACTGAAGATTACCATGCGCCCTGGGATCCAGTGAATAGAAAATTGAAGATTGAAGAAGAATTTATCAGTAAGAGCTCTAGTACAACCGAGTTAAATTACCCCCAGAACAAGAGCTATAGTGTGGAAGTGAGCATTTTCAAGTTGCAAAGCTATATACATTGCGAGTCTATTTGCGGTAGTTAAACTATCATCAAATCCTTGGACATTTAACCTGAGGTCTATGAAGTATCTTAAACCGGGTTTATATAAACTATGCTATCGTTCAAACAAGCTATTTTAAGCCAGTGAAAATAGAAGCTACTAGGTTTGTATCTCATGAAAATCACCTCATACCCAAAGTATGTAGAGCCCTGCCCAGAGCTAGCAGGAGCTGCGACTTATATAGACAGCCACAACATTTGAAAGCACATACTTAGAGCACAAAACGCAGCGTAGAAAGTGTTTATGTCATATCTCATCAATCGTATCGTATACTGACACCGAAAAGCTAGCAACATGCAACCACGTAGTTATCCATCCATGTCCCATACTCCATCACAGCAGTGGCTTGTTCAAATCGCGCTCATCGAATGGATCGCCAAATTCATCTGTAGAAAGGAAATACATTAGCATTATCACTATCGTAAATGCATCAAGGTCGCCACGTACTGGTATTAAAGTCCTTGTCAACTACATGGTCCATTGCCCGCTGAAAGTCTTCCTTTGCACGCTTGCCCTTCCACGCCGCGACGACGTGGTCGGTCGCCTTAGCGAGTCCATTCCCTGTTGCAAGCTCAACACCCTTCGGCTTGTTCATTGCCGTGATACTGGGGGTTTGTTGAGATTGTGAACCGGGCGGGGAGAGCTCCGATGCGGCGGCCGCAGTAGCTTGCGGGTTGTGAGTTGGGGTGCGCGCGCCATTGCCGGGGACGTCAGAAACCGAGTCAACCGAGGAGGCCATCTCCGAATCACCATCTGGGTCTTTAGTATCTTTGTATATGGTTTGTCAGCGAATATGCTACTTTCCACATGGGACGTTCACAGGGCGGGATAGCTCGGCGTAGGGCTGAACAGAAAGAACGTGATTCCCTGCCAACAAGCAAAGGGTTCAGTGGGAGGAGAAACAAATTGAGCTTACCGATGGCCATGATTATTGAGTAAGCAAAAGCTGGTTAGCTGGATGTGAAGGCTCGGGGACGGAATGACGATCAACTGAGATCGGATGGGGGTAGAGCGGAGATAGTAATACGGGGCGGTGGCCGCTCTTCTTTGCAGCCCGAATTTTCTTTTTCTTCCTACTATCCTTTATATACTTCATGCACATAGTGCCGAGTGCTTATCTATTCTTGCTTGCGGCTTTTACATATTCTTGCCCTCCGTCATCTCTTTATCTTCCGTTCAAACTACGCCTTTGTCTGCAATGAGCGCAAAACCACAATTTCCCGATGCATGGGATGATGACTGGGAACCCCGAGCAGATGTAAGTTGAAACCCCAAGCGCTTGACCATATGGGAATGTGAGGTGCAAGATTGATGTAATATATTGCATTGATGCTACTCATATGCGAATGACATATTAATATGCTGTGATTTTCTACAGGCACTAGCAAACGAGCCTACCCCGCCGACCGAGAAGAAAGTTTCGTCCAAAGTCACCAAAGCTCAGCGAAGGGCACAACAAGCTGAATTCAATCGACAACTATGGGCCGAAGCGTATGTGCTGGATGTGCAAATTCCCGAAATGGAGGATCTCAACTCTGACTGTGTACCCTATAGTGAAACCCCGCAAACATTCCACTTTGTCGAAGCTCGGTCCGACGTACCCCTCAAACAGGATATAAAGCCTGCTGTTAAACTTCTCAGCCGGAGACCACAGATTGCAACACGACAATCAGGAAGTTCTGGCGTTAATTCTGCAACCGCTGGGCTTGGTCAACTGGGCCTGGACGATGATGGCGATTCAGACGAGAACGCTAATAAACCCCCCCAACCGACATTCGAGGAACGACAGGCAATCGCGCTGAAGAACCGAGAGGATAGGCAGCGCAAGTACGAAGAGGCCCGGGAGCGGCTCTTTGGAAGCCCGTCTGCGAACACTTCAGGGAATTCGTCGCCAGGGACTACAACCCCGCCCCGTCAGCAGTTCGGCGAGGGCAGGGGTAAAGGCAAGGGTCGAGGAGGCAGAGACCAGCAGAAACGCGATTCGTCTACGGGCTCGAGCAAGTCGAAACATCTATACGATCCAACCACATCGGCCAGGTCCAATGGACCGCCTCTACAAAGGCGAGATCGTCCCGGCGATCGGAGTGACTCTGAGAAGCAAAGCTCCCCTGCCTCTCCGGCTTCACCCGCTCCGCTGCAGCCTACTCGTCATCCTCGAGGCCCTGATGCAAGTGGAAGAGGTGGATTCAAATTCAATAGAGGTGCCAGAGGGAGCTAAGGTAAACTGCCGAATTATCCTCATCACTTCGTCCTTATCTGTCATCCCCGAGTGTTGCGTCACGTTGTGATTATAAACAACAGACGGGGGATTCAAGGAAGAGAACGTCCCGAATTGATCGCATTTGCAAGCAGAGATGTGTTTGGACGGTTCTCTGTCATTCAGCGAGTTCATTGTCAGCACCCTACCAAGGTAATGGACTAGATATCAAAACTCACCCGCATATCGCGCATAGCTCTCAAGATAGAGTTCATCGGTGCTGGTTGTTGCTCGAACCTGGCCATTGGCTTCTATGGCATTCACCCAAGAAGCCCACCGGCTTCCCTCGTCGGCATTGGGCCAGCCTCGATAGGGTTTAAGTACTCGGTTGAGTCGAATAACCCACGGCGCAGCCTGGATGTCGACAAAGGAAATTTGTCCGCCCATGAAAAATGGCCCTCGAGGATGCGCGGCCTCGATTAATGTATCGAAAGCATTCCGAAGCTCTTGCGCATTCTCGATCTGCTTCTGCTGGTCCTGTTCTTGCAGTACCCGATAGAATGCTGGGATAATATTTCGGTTGACCTGGAAAATGTCAGTAATGATTACCGGATCCGAATGGATCAGACTTGGCTTTCTCACATGATCTGCCCATAGTCGGCAATGGGCTCGCAGCTTCGGGTCAGCTGGAAGAAGGGACGTCCCAATTTTCAAATCCTCAAGCTACGGTGATTTCGTCAGCGCGAGATATAAACGGTCATTCCGGGATCATCATACATATTCCATGAGCACTGTGCTCTCATGGCATGCCCAGTTGTCATGTCGCAATGCTGGGACAAGCCCGCGTGGGTTCAATTCCAGCAGGGATTGAGGTTTTTCATAAGGATCTACTTCGATATACTGGTATGGTATGCCCTTTAGTTCCAGTGCGATCCAAACTCTTTGCACAAATGGACTTGATATTCAGTCAGTCAGCGTTGAAGCGAAGGTACTAGCTGGGAGGAGTCTTACTCACCAGAAGCAGCTTCCATATAACTGGAGATTTGTCTCCGCTGCATGGTTCGCAGCTGTGACGGCGGCCAAACCCGTCGCCTTTGTGTGGTAAGCCTTCTTGTCACCAGACATGCCTCGGGGCTGCGGGTTGATGTTAGAAAATTTCCAAGAAAATTTCCAAGCGGATATTATCTCAAGAAAGCTAGTCGGAAGAGGTTGTGGAATAGCATTCAATGAACGAAAAGAAACTCGCGAGCAGGCAGTGAAACCAAGCATCAAGAATGACGTAAACATAACCAAGTTCCCTCGCGGGGAGTGCCAAATCCCGAACCTTCTGCATATGAAATGAAAATACGTACTCCGGATTTTCTCCTATTCTTATCTTCCTTCAAAAAGTGTCGCTGCACACTATTCTTCTTGACGCGATCACTCTCCTCGAGTGTATGCCGATGTCCTCCACTCACACCGTCATTCTTTCCATTGGCACCGTTCCCATTCACCCGCTGAATGGTAAAATACCTTTGCCCATTTGCGCCCGGATGTCCTTCTGGAAGAGCGGTATTTGGCGTAAGAACACCGAAGGGCTGGGTATTCTGGACTGGAAACAATGTATGAACTCCAGGTTGTAACTCAGCTGGTAAAGATTCAAAGCCTCCAGTTGTATCATTTCCTCCACTGCCGGGTAGATACTCTGTAATTTTAATCTTCACATCGCAGAGGTCCCGTTCCCTAGCAGTACGTTTACGCTTCTTCTTGTTCGGATCGTCAGACTTGGGTGTCCCCGGAGGCCGACCTTTCAGACGACAGTCCCAGTAGTGGGAGACCATTGATCGGCGCTTATATCTCTGAGTCGACCGATGAGAATAGACATTATCAACATGAGGAAAGTAGGTTTGGAATCTATAAACAAGCACGTTAGTCCCCCAGGTGCTTTCCAATGCACTCGAAACAACAAATCTTGATCAATAATTCCAATAAAAAACATCTTGACTTTGTAAACTACGTACTGCTCTTCTGTCAAAGTAATGACATCGTCGGCTTGGAAGAGTCGATTTCTCCAATACTCAAGATCAGGTGGATCAGGAATTAACCTCATCCCCGTTAGCTGTCCCGCGAAGTTCGCGGACTCCGTCTCATCGGCCTCCAGTCCATTGTAGCTCGCTTGGAAAGATTGCTCAGTGGGCTGGAGGACTATTCCATGTGGATGGGATGATACGTGTCCATCTGCCTGCAGAGCTATGACATTCTGGAGAGGCTGTTGCGGGACATTATCGATAGACCGGAAGGTCGTAAAGGGCTGTGAATCAGGGAACGGGCCGAGCGGTGGGGCCAGACCAGACTCGACGATCGGGATCGTTGATCCCAGACGAGGTGATGCATTCATGGGTGGAGTGGCGTGCTGCTTTTGGCAGTGCGGAGAAAAGGGACGTTGTGGTTGAAGCGGCGTGGTGTGCGGAGACGATAAGCCTGGGCTTATCACGCTTATCACTTAATCGTTGAAAATGGACTTTTGTATTGCGTCATGTAAAAGCATGTCATCAGTATGTTATTTGGTTAAGATCCTAGATCTTGGTTTCATTTAGCTAAAAAATTTCACCCCCGTCGACTCAAATCATTATTCCTCCTCCCCTCAAATCATCTTGTAAACCCCGTAAAACCCTCATCAGTACCTCACTAGTACGGAGTACAGAGACTAAGTTAAATGCGCTTCTTGCCAACACGCTTCTTATCGGCCTCCTTGTTGGAGAACGGAAACCCAGCTGTCCTCTTATCCGCACCAGTTCGCCGACTTATCTTGCCATGGCTGCTTGCGAACAGCACACACCACAGTCCAACAAAAGCAAGGAGCGAGTTTCCAGCCACTGCAACCGCAAACACACTCTGTCCCCCAGTGACATACGACGTGTATGTGTAAAAGGCCGAGAGAGCGTGAAACAGGAAAGTCACCATGAGAGTTGGATAGGCATAAGGTGCCTTGGGATCCGAGTCATCGGTGGTTACAGACTCAGAAATGCCGGTTGTCAGAGGGATCCTGCCCGTGAGCATCACGGTCAACAATGCCACGGTGAGGAGACTGAAGCCAAGACTTCGGGCAAAGTATAATTCTATGGCTAAGAGACAATCCATAATGTTAATATAGACCTTGGGTTGTCGAAGTCAGGGCTGGACGATGTTCACATACAGCTGGCTGGCCTAGTCTCATCCAAAAGCATGGTTACGATCATACTTGGTCCGGCAATCAAGGGCACGCTTTGTAGCGCAAGCCACCCTGCTGTCGAGTACGTATAGGCGTGAAAGACCTTGAGTGAATGAAAGTTAGTACTGAAGGGAATGCCATGTCGATTCTTGATGTAGGTAGATGTTGGGGCAGGCAGGGTGCTTACATCCATGATGACGTGACTTTGTTCGGGTGATTTATGTTGGTTTTGAGAAGTGGAAATTGAGGTCTTAATCGTTGCTGTACCCTGTGAAGGCAAAAGGAAAGGAAAAATGAGCAGAAGTTGCGATTGAAGCTCAGCCTGGAAGTCAATACCAAGTGACGTCACTTTATTTGTATCGTTTGCACTAAGCTGTCACAGTTGGATATTGGAACATGAACAGAGTTGGCAAAAGACGTCCACGCGTACGTACACCTGGGCATAGAGTAAATATAGGTATCTTCCTGGGTATAAGCTACTGGGATCAAATAATAGCGTGCTGCCATACCACCGTAACGGGGCCGCCTAGCTTGGCCTTTACTAGTACTAAAGTCTTGGAATCTTCCAAGGTTTTATGCAAATTCATTACCCCAGGTTGGAGACGCAAAAGGTTGTAGGAGATATGCAATTGAATGAATATTTATTTATTTCTCGTTTGAATCGTTTAAAATAGCGCCTTGGTACCACCAACTCCAGAACCACAATCAACTCCAGCTGGAGGCCTAATATCTTCACTGATTGATTTGGCTAGCCCGCAGATATCTTGTGAAGCTGTTATCTTGGTCCGATGGAGTAGCCTGAGAACCCGAAAGAGCTTCTTGGTAACGACTGGAGAGGCCCTCATCGTTGCCGGCACTGGGCCCTGCATACTCCTCCTCGCTGTCATCCTCTCCATCTGCCAGTCCACGCTTAATGATCTCATCCTCTTCGTCTTCTGCCTCGCTGACAGTCTCTGGCTCTTGATTCGGTCGGCGGCTAGACCCACTGACGTTCATGTCCTGCATCAGCTTGCCCAGTTCCATCTCCCGCCGAGAATCTTTGTCCTCTTCGCGCTCCTTTTTCTTGCGCTCAAGCTCGGGCTTGTAGTCACGCTCAAATTCTTGTCGCTTGATCTCAACAGCTTCGAAAAACTCGTCGACTCCATCACCGGTCATGGAGCTCACACCGACAACGCTCAGGTGTCGGTAGAACTCTTCCAACATTAAACTCATGCTGTTCAAAAGGGAACCCATGTATCCGCTTCCGGCTCCAAATCCACCAATGCCGCCCTCACCTCCAAAGGCACCGGCTTCCTCTTCTTCCCGCAAAGCCGCTTGGAACTTGTCAAAGTCCGTCATCCATTCCTTCGCAAAGTCGGCATCCTTCACATCGGTCTTGTTGAAGACCAAGATCATTGGCAGCTTGGTCTTGTAGAGAATACTGCAGGCATAGAGCATGTTGCTCATGAAAGTGCTGGTCGAGCTGGCGCGCGGGGTATCAATCACATATGCGATGACAGTCGGGAAAGACGAAGCGAGTGTCTCCAAAAGAATGCTACCAGACGCACTCCACACGAAAACTTCGATCTGGCCAGGTGTATCGACCAAAATATGCTCAATTTGCTTTGCAGTGGGGTTCTCCGGGTTAGGAGTAGTACGCTTCTCCAGCAGGGAAATAATCTGGTCGACTTTGGTGGCGAACAAGTTCAGGGATGTCAGGATTCCACCATTTGGTCCGAGGTTATATTGCTTCATGACTTCCTTGTAGTTGATCGAATCCCGGATATCGATATTGCTCTCAAATGGTACCGAGTGCACCGCGGGGTCGAGATTGAGCACATACGGCACCTGTTGTTTTGAGTGAAGGTGTGAGTTAATTCGTTGCATGAAGGTAGTCTTTCCAGAGCCTAAGAACCGGTCAGTGTTTATTATTCCACTCGCCGTATTCAGATGAGAGCTGATCGCCTTACCTGCCATGCCCACGCAGACGACGGAAACCGGAGGCGCCATGATGAGGGGTGGTGTTTGGCAGTACAGTTATATCAGTGCAATGGCGAGAGTAAACCGATGAAACAGTGGGAGTCACTTCAAACCAGAGTTGACCAAAAGTGGTGAAAGCGTAAGAGGTGGAAGCTCTTTTTTTTTTCTGAAATTCTTTTTAGTCGCGGGGAAGATCTGCCCGCGCGCCTGGACCGCCCGGCATTAACGTCATTCCGCCTCAGCTTTCTGCTTCTCTCCTTTCACAGTACACAGTAACAACATGACGCTGGAAGACTTTGAGAAATCATTGGCGCAGGATCAGGAGAAGAGGAGGGAAACCAGTGACCGGGATCGAAGTCACCGAGACCGTGATCGTGACCGCAGCAAAGACCGATCATCGCGACACCATCGTCATCACCGGTCTAGCCACCACCGACGCCATTCGTCCCGATCTCGCGAACGAGGAAGCGAAAAAGATCGCGAGTCCCGACACCAAGATGATGATGGTCACAGACATAAGCGCTCGCGCCGTGATAACCAAGGGGACGATGAAGACCACGCGCAGAAGCGTCGACACCGCTCCAGCCGCGATGAAGAAGAGTCCTCTGCGCCTAAAACGGTCACTCAGGAGGAACCCAGTCAGCTGAAGCGTGACTCCTGGATGCAAGCGCCCTCTGCGCTCGATGTGGAATACGTTCATCGACGGGACACTACTCGGGTGGAAGAGGTACCGAAGCCTACAATGCTTCAAGCTGACTTTGAGCTCAAAATTCACGAAAAAGAGCTCAATAGTCATCTTCGTGACCTCAAGGAAGGAAAGCAGCTAGACGATATTCAAGAGGAACCGTCACAGCATGAAGTGGATTACACATTTGGAGATTCAGGCTCTCAGTGGAGAATGGCCAAGCTCCAAGGTATTTACAGAGAAGCCAAAGAAACCGGCAAACATGTTGATGATGTTGCCCTCGAACGCCTTGGTGACCTCCGAGCCTTCGATGATGCACGCGAAGAAGAAACTGAATTGGATCGACGCAAGATGTACGGCAAATCCTATGTGGGCAAAGACAAACCTAGTGGAGAGCTGTTCCAAGAAAGAAAGCTCGAAAACGACATCCGCAGAGACCGACAAGACCATGTTCGTGATCCAGCAGAAGAACTTAAAGCCGAGGGGCAGGGACAAAAGATGGATGTCGAGCCCCCGGCAAACTTCACTCAGAATTTGGATCCCACAGCATTGAATCGCCTCAGGGCACAGACGATGAAGGCAAAATTGAAGAACGCCCCAAACGCGGCTGAGCTCGAAGAGCAGTACAATGCTGCAGCTGCGACCATGTCTAACCGCAAGGAATCTGGTGTTGTTGTGCTAGGTGTTCAGCAGAACCGGATGCTTGCTGGCGCACGCAATGAAGTCGTACCCGTTGACAACAAGCGGGGCCGCGAAAGGGGTCTGGTGCAGGCGAATGAAGACATGACTATCGAGGATATGGTTCGTGAGGAACGCAAGACTCGGGGCCAAGCTGGGGGAGAAGGCAAGCGGTTGGCAGAGCGCATTGCGGGTGATGGCAAATTTGAGGTAAGCTTATTACACTTCACCAAACCTACTTGTGGTCACTTTCTAACGGGCATATAGAACGAACTTGAATATATGGATGACAATGCTTCCAAACTGGCAAAGAGAGTCCATCGCTCTGAAATTGACATCAAAAACGCGACAGTCAATGACTTCCGTAAGATGAACAAGATCTTGGATAACTGCCCGCTCTGCCATCACGAAGACACCAACACACCCCCAATTGCACCAGTTGTTTCCCTCGCAACCAGAGTTTATCTTACCCTTCCCACCGAGCCCGAAATCAGTTCCGGCGGTGCCACAATTATACCCATTCAGCACCGGAACAATCTAATAGAATGTGATGACGATGAATGGGAGGAAATTCGAAACTTCATGAAGAGCCTCACGCGCATGTATCATGATCAAGGCCGGGATGTGATTTTCTATGAGAACGCAGCTCAACCACAACGCAAGCGTCATGCTTCTATGGAGGTGGTTCCCCTCCCGTACAGCCTTGGCGAAACGTCTCCTGCGTTCTTCAAAGAGGCAATTCTCAGTGCTGAATCTGAATGGTCCCAACATCGCAAGCTTATCGATACACTTGCAAAGTCCAAACAGGGATTGGGACGATCTGCATTCCGGAAAACTCTGGTGAAGGAAATGCCCTACTTCCACGTCTGGTTCGAACTGGATGGTGGTCTAGGACACATCGTTGAAGATGAGAATCGCTGGCCTCGTGGCGATCTATTTGCCCGTGAGGTCATTGGAGGTATGCTCGATGTAGCACCCGACGTTATCAAACGCCAGGGTCGCTGGCAACGGGGAACCGACCGACGGGTAGAACCATTCAGAAAACGGTGGAGAAAGTTCGATTGGACTCGCATCTTGGTTGAAGAATAGGAGAAATGATGGGGCTTTACTCTGTAAATTAATGCTTGTGTTTTAAGAGATTCCCGCGCCTAAGCAGTTTTGGAAGCAGCCCTAGCGCTTTGGCTCTTTTTTAAATGACTTCAGGGTACCTAGGTATTATACCCGGTCATATTACTGGATAAGAACCACTTTTATATCTATATTTCTAAGGTTTAATACCCTTAACATTCTACTATAACACCCACGAAAAAATCTGGAATTTTTGATTTTGACCCCGCCCCTATTAAATATATATATTCACGTTATATATTATAAAAGAAAAGATTATTACTAATTTTCTAAGGTAGAAATAATGATATATCCTAAAACGGTGCTGAGTTACTCCTAACTTGGTCTAGATTAAGAGTGAGCTCTAGACTCGCCTAGAGTGAGTCTATGACCTCTGAGTGATATATAAGAATTGAGCTTATAACAACTAGCTCTCTATGCTCTGAATTACTCTTTATTAAGGAAGAAGAGGAATCTCTATCTTTTAGATTCTTTCCTTCCTCAAGAGATAGTTTTGCAATCAATATAAACAGAATATTAGAGACTCTTTTTAGCCCTAAGACTAATTCGAGGTATTTTCATTTTCAATCGCACAGAGGCACAATGGCGTCTAAAACAGGAACAGCAATTTCAAGGACGCCACTCCCACCTTGGTCTGGATGCCAACGCTTTGTTAGTCGTGGGGACCTTATGCGCTGCTGCCTAAGTACCTTGTGCGTTTCTGAGGACCCTCCGCGCTGTTGGAAACCTTGTTTGTGGTCTGGCCCCATCCCCCGAGCGATGATTCTTCCAATTGGATAAAATACTCCTATCAAAGTGAGCAATGAGATTGAATGTATGTGTCAGAATGTAATAGTCCCTAATGTATCCTAATAGTGTGGTGGATCAATTCAAATAATATATAAAGAGCTGCCCCGTTTCCGTCTTGGCTATTCTTGGCTGCATTCTTCAAACCACACGTTCATTCTGATTTGCTCTACCTGCTCCACTTCCCTTCTCAGCCTTGTCTGCCAAGATGTCATCAAGCTCATTTGATCCAACCAATGTCAATCTTAACACAGCGAGCCTTGCTGATGTGATATGTTATCTTTATGACCAGCCAGATGATAATGATGACTATCTTGGTCCTCGCATCTCGTCTGTTTTCGTCATCCTGATCACGTCCACCGTTGTGACCTTCTTCCCAGTCGTGGCGAAACGGGTTCAGGCTCTGAAGATTCCCAATACAGCTTACCTGATTGCAAGATATTTTGGAAGCGGTGTGATTCTGGCGACGGCATTTGTCCACTTGCTGGACCCGTCCTACTATGAGATTGGTCAGAATACCTGTGTAGGTGTGACGGGAAACTGGACCCAGTATTCATGGCCACCAGCCTTTGCCTTGACATTCATTGTGGTCACATTTCTCCTGAACTTCGGTGCCATCCTGTATGTGGAGAAGAAATATGGCATCCGTCAAAGTGAGAAACCCTCAATGATGGTCAGCCAAGGAAGTCATATCTCCAATCTCCAGCAAGACGAAGAAGCCAATATTACCGAAACCAAAGACACTCCAGCTTCCTCTTCGTCGCAAGTGCCTAAAGCTGCCGAAGCCACTCAATCCGCTGGATCGTCTTGCGATGCTAAAGCCATTGAGAATGAGAAATCCGTCAATGAACAGCTGGCGGCTTTCCTCATTCTTGAGTTCGGGGTTCTCTTCCACTCAGTCATTATCGGTCTCACTCTCGGCGTTGTCGGTAGCGAATTCAAGATCCTCTATGTTGTCATCATTTTTCATCAGGCCTTTGAGGGTCTCGGTATTGGCGCAAGAATGTCCTCCATTCCATTCAAGGCCGGAAGCTGGCTACCTTGGATCCTTTGCTCAGCATATGGACTTACCACGCCAATTTCTATCGCCATTGGGATCGCGGTGCGGCAATCCTTGAACCTCAACTCATTCAATGCGAACATTGTGCAAGGAGTGCTGGATGCCTCATCTGCGGGGGTCTTAATCTATACTTCGCTTGTGGAGCTTATTGCCCATGACTTTATCTTCAACCCGAATCGAACGAACGATAATAAAGAACTGGCGCTGATATTTGTGAGCTTTTTGCTTGGCGCTGGAATTATGTCACTCCTGGGAAAGTGGATTTAGATCAATGGCCCGTTTGTGCTAAATAATCTATCTTACGTTGAAAAGGGTTGGAAATTGTAGGTTCAAAATATCGTTCTAATAGGGATCCGGTTTACTGCATAGTCAACAAGTCTCCGGCTGGAGCTAGCTGCACTCTCAAGAAGGTTAATGAGTCGTTCATATTTCTCGCCCTGTGCGTTTAGTCCTCCTTCCTATTGATCCATGTCTGAAAATCTCAAGATGTTCATATTACTTAGTTCTCTTCACTTTCATTAAGATCTTCCTAGAGCTACTAAACCTTTAGACCTATGATAAGGAGACCTCAATAAGGTTCTAGAAGAGAGGAAGTACGGCCGTTATTATGCACACGATAGGCCTAGCGACACCGCCGCCTAAGATAAGAGCATCTTGGGTTGCGACTTAGGATAATTTCCTGGTTGACATCTTAATCTCTATTAAACCGATACCATATGGTCTAGGTAGTGATATATATAAGATATTTCCCTCTAAATTAAATGAACCGCATGACAAAGTATTAAGATAGAGGATGCAGACTAGGCGAGGTCAAGGATATATACTCTCAATTCGTAAGATAGTATATAGGGTAGACAAAGACTAATCTTAAAGGAATTAACCAATTCCTTAAGTGCATTAAATATATACATAAGGGGGTAGAACCCTGATTAAGCGAGTTATGTAGGTGCTTTCCAGGGTGAGATCGGGCATAATTAGACACTATATCGGCCTGCCCCGCAACCAATGAGAGATCACTAATTGGTAGCAGACAGGGGGCGGAATCCAAATCGGTGGGTTATCAGCCCGGCTCCTGAAACTGTCCGAGCCCACGATGTGTCCGAGCCTGGCTTACCAAACTATTTTGCTTACAGCTTCAGATTCTAAGATTCTAGTATCTATGTAAATTTGTAACACGTTGATATGCTATAAGTATCGCGCCCCTGTCAATGCCAGTCGGAAACCATGCACTTTCTCAACTTATTTAACCCCGACCCTCAACTAGCTCGCTTTGTGACGGCTTTTAAATCACCGTATTGGTTATAGACTCAACTCATAATGCAGTCTATATTGCAATATCGCCGACTCCGCCAAGGAATTCAAGACGATTTGGAGTATGCTCGTCAAGCCAAGCAGTCCACCAGACCGTCCTTCGGCACTTCCAACCACTCATTCAAAACCAATGTGAAGAAAGTTGATAATATGGAGGCTGGAGTGACAGATAAGCCAGCAATGTTCCATGATACGGCACTTGTACCTGGAGTTACTGCAACATACCCGCATGGCGTGGACGGTGATGTCGTCTTTGTGGTTGGATGGAAAGGGGAAAGCGATCCTAGCAACCCCCTGAATTGGTCGCTTCTCAGGAAATGGATGGTCATGATAACTTGCTGCATAATTGTTATTGCAATGACTATTCCATCTTCCGTTGAAGGCGCTACACAGGAGGCCTTTGATGCTCAGTTTGGTGTGGATGATATGGCTGGTTTCATGACAACCGGTAAGCGAGAACGCCTAGAGCTGCATTTGTTCCGCTGGCGCTGAGTATTGTCAATACTAACACATCTTGAATAAATAAAGGCATTTTCCTCATTGGCATCGGCGTGGGCTCCCTGTTCTCCGGTCCATTCTCCGAGACCTTTGGCCGCAATATGGTATACTTCACCACACTGATCCTTGTTACCCTTTTCATCATGGCCAAAGCCCTAGCCCCCAATTACGGTGCCGCTCTTACTTTCCGTTTCCTCGGTGCCCTATTTGCAGCCTCGCCAATGACAGTTGCCGGTGGCACCATCGGTGACATCTGGAAACCTATGCAGATTCCCTTCGGCTTGCCGTTGATGACCATCGCCGCTTACTCGGGTCCCATTTTGGGTCCGGTGATCGGCGCCTACACGCCTCAGATCGGCTATGTCTGGGCTGATTGGATCTCCATGATTGTTGCAGGCACTGCGTTGGTGATCGTGCTTCTTGCACAGCCCGAAACATTCACCCCTTTGCTATTAGAATGGCGTGCAAAACACCTGCGCGACCTAACGGGAAATAATCGATACCAGGCTGACCATGTCCCGACGGGCTCTCTCGGCACTCGACTGCTGCACAATGTTTCCAGGCCATTTATGATGATATGGACTGAGCCTATCATTCTTATCTTCAGCTTTTATCTCGTTCTTCTGTATTTTGTGCTGTTCACCTTCCTCAACGGGTATCCTTTCATTTTCGCCAGTGTATACGGAATATCCACGGGCTTGACATTTATCATCTTCGTCGCAATGATCCCTGGTATTATCATCGCTCTTTCCATGGTTCCTTGGATGTACGGTCTTACGAAGAAAGCCGCCATAAAGGCCGGGACCGAGGGCAAAGGTCTGCAGCCGGAGGTATCCCTATACTGGGCCATGGCTGGCGTTTCCATTTTGATGCCTATCTCACTGTTCTGGATGGCTTGGAAATGCTATGTAAGTTTTCGCCTCGGACTTTTCGCAGCGCTCTTGCTAACATAATATACAGCCCAATACTAGTATATGGTCACCAATTGTGGCTTCCGGGGTTTTTGGTTAGTCTCTGGTCTGCATCTTCACGACGACCTATATGTACATTATCTTCGTGTACCTGCAGTATGCTGCCTCGGCTCTGGGATTCATGACCTTTTCGCGCTATGTTATCTCCGGTGCTCTGAGCCCCGCTTCGGTCAAGATGTACGAGAACATTGGCGCACACTGGTCGCTTATGATCGTGGGCGGGATCGCTACAATCATGGCACCTGTGCCGTTCGTGCTATACAAGTATGGTCACAAGGTCCGCGCCATGAGCAAAAATGTTCAAAACAAGGCCTAGAAATAGTTTAAAAAAGCCTTAGGCCGGTCTTGATGGTCAAACAGGTAGCCGTGGATTTTACGTACGGCACCCCGAATCCACGACGTGTTCCGCTGTTCCGAGCTGCACGTATCCTAATAATCCAAATATAACTAATAATAGATGGGCACCTTTCTGGTCTCCGGAAAGTCTAGATCGGGTTACCTAAATATATACGGACGCGGGAGCCAAGTTAATACATCCACTAACCTAATCACCAGACCTATATAAAGGTTACAACTAGAATATGGGGACCTGTGAAATCGACGCCGATAATGACAGCTTTGGACGCCGGAAATGGCCGCCTTTCCACCCGTAACTTTTGAGGGCCCTACCCTATTTTGGTCAGTATAATACTAGTGGTCAAATCATGTGACGTATATTATAATAAGCTTA
Source organism: Penicillium sp. S1602 (assembly GCA_023626355.1). Lineage (NCBI taxonomy): Eukaryota > Fungi > Ascomycota > Eurotiomycetes > Eurotiales > Aspergillaceae > Penicillium > Penicillium sp. S1602. The sequence goes on from JAMAGW010000002.1 coordinate 1,710,708, forward strand.
TTTAAGTATTTTTCTAGTTAGTAGTCTTTAAAGGGAGATATATATTCTAATCTGCGTGGATGAGGCTCCAGATAATCTTCATGAGTCTTGCGATACCGCGCGTGCTCATCCTGCTCTGGTTCGTCCTAGTTCTTGGTAGAGAAGAACTGAAGCTTATTTGGTGAGACTATTGTGATGCAATCATATAGAGATTACCAGGAACATGTTCAGTCACACTGTAGTAATGCGAAAGCTTCCTCCTTCCCGCATGAAGAGCAGTATGCATTACCTGCTTCCACGGAAACTTCTGTTGTTGAAGCTGGCGAATCGACTTATCAAGATGATCATAGAGCTTGTTGTAAATGTTGAAGAATTAATAGATACTAACATCTTTGGTCTCTTACTTATAGAGTAGTTGTTTATTGCATTAAACTGTCGTACTTTAGCTAGTCTTAACATCCTGGATTGGAATAAACATTTCATCTCCACCCCGAAGGTTATAGAAAGCTTCACGTATTCGAGGGCTGGTATTGATATAGATAGTAAGGATTCGAACTAGGAAAGTTATAGTAAAGCTTAGAAGCGATAGAACGGGAAATTGATAACATACCTTATTTAGAGTATCATCAAGTTCTCTTTTCTTGTGATTTCCAGCGAAGAATCTGCATTTCAGCTCTTCATTATTTAAACTTGCTTTCATATGTCCAGTGAGATCCTTTGAGGCTACGCTGAATAATGTGCGCAATGCAAGGAATTCGAATGATTGTAGAATCAGCGTAAAATTCAAGTGACTGAATCGATTCCTGGATGCTTGTCATCAAAGTGCTGTATTTGATGCATTGTCAGTGGTCGCTGCGAGTACTCGATCTGGATATCCCATACTGTTATAAAACTCCAAGAAGGACGTCGCCAAGATTAATACCGGTGTCTGATCTAGGAGGAGGTTCAAATCTAAGAAGAATCTGCCGACGCTCCCAATCTTTTTCAAGTAGCCGGTTATTGCCGTAGAGGCATGATAAGGCCTGAGTGAAGGATTGCCGGGTCGTATATCAATCATGTGATGGATTCCAAGGTTGAAGAGCCCGCTAGATGTGCCGGCGGGGGAACAGTCAGGGTGGAGATACTGTTAACTGCAGGGCTAGAGGCCTCGATGCCGTGGGCGCGGGTGCGGATTCGGAAGCGTTCGAAGAGACGCATGGAGAGTGGGTTGCGGCCGGCTCGTGTGGCGGTGTCTTCGTCGCGGGCGCCCTCGCCTGGGATAGCTTGGCGGATGTGGCGCAGGGTGTCGAGGCGCTCCTCGACGGTGGCATCGAGTATGCGCCGGGCGTTGAGTGGGTTGTGGAGGTAGTTGGAGAGTCGATGGTGGAAGTGATGGGACTGCGTGCCGTCGGCTATCCGGGTTGCTGAGTCCTCCACAGCAGCAGTCTCCTCGGTGTGATGCTCGGTGTTCTCACCTTCTTGCTCGTCATTTTCGTCGGCCTTGGGCGGATTTAGGTCAATGCGGCTGTAGGTGGAGTCAGTAACTATGTGATTTGTTGAGGGTATACAGTTGTGAGTCAAAGAGCCAGGAGTGAGCCCTACCAAAGAGGACAAGTGCTGGAGAAGTTCAGAAGCCAAGGGTCGATGCACTCCGCGTGGAATTGGTGGTTGCAGGGGAGGACACGCAGTTCCTGGGCCTTGATGAAGTCATCTGTACAGATGGGGCACGAGAAGTTGCCTCCGTCAAGGGCGGCATCAATCTTCAACTCGGGAGCGGCTGCCATGGCATTAGGTTGCTCGGACGGCTGTTCGGTGGTCAGCAGTTCGGACTCGTGCTGCGTGTTCGTCTGGCCAGTGTCGGCGATGCCCTCTGGGAGAGGAGGAGAGCACTCGCATGCGGGGTTGTCGGCAGCCATCATCTCGACGTCCCGCTCGGCGGCATCGACCCCGTTGTCGTCGTTATCGTTATTCTTGTTGTTGAATTTGATGACGGGAATGGTGTCCAGCATTGCTTGTGCTATACCTCTTGCTTTACTTTGCCGCACTGGTGCTATACCTTCTCTTCTACTTTGCCCCTGTTGTCCAGCGATCCGGTGAGGTCCATACCGCTCCGGATGGCGGTGGGCACGGACAGCGCCCGTAATAATAAAGCCCAAGAAGATGACCGCGACGATACCTGCGACGCCGTACACGATAAAAATCCCTGTAACAGGCAATTAATACGAGGTACCCGAGATTAGGTGAGATGGAGGCGGTGCATACGAACCAGGATTGGGGCTATTACTGGAGCCACCAGTGTCACCACTGGTGTCCACTCCAGTGGTCGTTGGGAAAGACATTGGGACGACGGAGGAAGTCTTGTTAGGGGTAGTGGTCAATATCTAGTTGAGGACTGTCTCAGCACCGGATTATGTCAGGGTGAATATATAGCGATATGCTTCGGTTCGAGCATTCGAGGTTATATCACATTGGTTCTCAGAAGCGCTGTAGAGCACAATCGCTACTGGCACCTGCTCGGCAGAGATGATGTTTTCAACGTCTGAATGACCTATGATTCCCTGGATAAACCACAGAATCAGAATCACACGGGATGCAGGCAATGGCGGAAATGGACGAAGAGACTGGGATTAGGGCATATAGGTAGGTGACGGTGCCGAAGAAGCTGAAATACTATCGAATAGGGGCTATTACCATGCGTGGCGAGGGCAACGGCTTCGAAACGAGAGAGAAGAGCCGGAAACCAAGTCGAGCACGAATGTGGACTTGGCTGGTAAATAGGTTGACCAGGGCTTGTGTCAACGAGCTGAGGGTCTGGCCGGTGAGCGCACTGGAGTCCCGGCAGTGGAAGCACGCAGGATAGGACTGGGCCAGATCCTTGTTGTTCGAGTGCGACTGTCAGTCCGAGTACGGGACCAGAGTGAACTTTCCAGAGTAATCTGTTAGTTTATTTTCCAGATTGGGTGGACCGGCGAGGATCCTATATGCTATTGCTTTCTTACAGGCGGGGTACTGTGGCATCCATGGGCCGTGGAGGGCACATGGACATATTACACTAGCACTTTCCCCATTAGTAGTGTAGTTGATCCGTTTAGTACAGACTACGTATCTGCCGGCTCGAGAGTGCCGTGTGACAGAAGGTGCACCAATTGTCTCTTGCAGGGTGTCGATCGGGTCCTGGGCGTGGAGGCCATAAACTCCTGCGATCGCCAGAGAGTCTGTGACTAATCCTGTTCGTCATGGTAGCCAACAATTTGGTTCACGATGAGCTGTCCAAAGATTAGATCTCAAATTCAAGTTGTGGGAACTGAATATCAGCTATGAAGGGAAAATCAAGAATGAATAGAAAACTACTCTTTGCAGCATCATACTGAGCATATATCGTGCTAACTCGAAAAGATACATTGGGTCATGTTAGACATGCAGTAAATGCAATACAGAACAACAACAGAAGGACCTGGATCTTCATAACCTAATACTGCTTTGCTAAGAGCTTCCCTTCAAAGAATACCGACCGACATGAGGACTCTAGTTACATACTGTACCTACTGTTCATGTGGGTATTCCTGTGTCACCAAGATAGAGAGCTGCCGATCCTAGATTAGAGGAGCAATAGAATAACCTTTTTTTTTTGTACCAAGGAGTTGTTGATTCCATAATCAACATTTAAGGAACTCTGTCTGGCTGTTAAGAGGTAAGTATAATCATGTCGTTGAGATGTTGCATTCAAAATCATCTAATTGGCTGCGAAATAATTCCACTAACCAGAATTGGAAATGATGATCCCGTAATCTTCGACCTCTGTTCTCGCAAGTGCGGATTCGTAATCCGGTTATTTCTCAATTCAAATCCCTTACCAGACGTAAGATCAAAAATTCCAAATGTATTTGAGTTTGGATCGTTGGGTTCAATTTATCCAATTGGAAAGCAGCACTGGCTATTTGGTATCCCCAATTATTACCTTCCTGAAACTTTCGTCAAAAAGTCTCCGTCCCGTAAGTATTGCTGCATTTGACCTATAATTGGTGTTTCCTTTCTTTTGAAAAAGGAAGGGACCCTGAGTTGCTCCTTGGGATGGTAGTTAATTTTACACTGGTAGGGGTGCACAAGAATACCCACTTTACGAACATTCGTACGAATACTCATGTTCGAATACGAATAAATCCAATCTCGTCGCTTACATAGTATTAGTATGAACTAGGAATCGCTAGTTTCTAGATTCGAGGGGGAAAAATCTCTGACGTTCTGAGAAAATATCCTGAAATCTACTTCCAAATCTGACATGTGAGAGTACACCTGGCGGTGGTCCTTTATACAGGCAGTTGCATACAAGCGATACAACGCAAGATATAGATCTGAATGATCGTAGAAGTGTGCCAAGAGCTCTCCTAGTGGTATTTGACTGCACTCTTATTTCCGACAATATGTCATAACAACATCAACCGCCGCATGGTCTTTCCGTTCAATCCATTTCTCCCGACACCCAGTAAATTTCGTCCCTTATTGAGCAGTCTCTCCACTGACATTAGTGATGTAGGACTGGCCAGATAATCCCGTGTAGCAGCAGCAAGCCGTGGATATTCTATCTCGTGCGTTCTCTGATTAGTGTTAAGGATCAGGATAGCTTGGAATCAATAGGCAAGAAAACGTGGCTCTGGAATATTTGGTGACTACTATTATGTGTCAGATTAGGAATATTACTATTCAGGTATACTGAACCAGGGCCAGCACAGAAGCATGATGACTCTATGGTATCGATTCCATAATCAGAGGTGATTCCAAAGCAAACTGTTAGTAGTCACTAAATATTCTAGAGCCATATTTTCTTACTTATTGATTCCAAACTATCCTGAACCTTAACACTGTTGACGGAATCATTTGAACTATGGATCGTTCGATGGTCTTACTAATACTGGTACGACAATTAATATTTATCGTCCTGCCAGCTGCTTTCAACTTCTTGCATCCGTTTTCATTATTTAAAATTATACTCTCTAGTTATCAAACACATCTCATTAAAATGTTGTCTAAATCCCTCTTGCTTGGGGCAATTCTCGCTTCTGCTTCTCTGTCTCAGACGTTGAATATCAGCCAAGCACCTTTTGGCGCTATATATATCCTCAACAATGACCCTAGAGGCGCATCCATTATTGCGGCGACAGTCAGTCGAAATGGAACTTTCTCCTCACCAACAAACACATCGACAGGGGGAAAGGGCCTTTCAGGTGTGACTGGCCCAGGACAGCCCAATGTGGGCGGTCTCTTCGGGTCAAATTCTGTTGTTGTTGAGGATGATGTGAGTATGACTACTTTACTATCAAGAGATGTTGTCTGACTTTGGCTACAAAGTATTTGTTCACCATAAACTCTGGCTCCAACACTGTTTCCATGTTTGCAATCCAGCCTCAGGATCCTTTGCATCCTGTGTTAGTTGGTAGCCCAGCAGACACCTTGGGAGACTTTCCTATGAGTGTTGCATACTCGTCTACTCTATCAATGGGTAAGCGTGCAGTGAAATCTTTTGTATCGTAGTGAGTCTGATACCTAAGGCCACGAAACTAGTATGCGTCCTCAACGGTGGTACCAGAGGGGGCGTGACATGCTTCTCTGTTGATCCCTCAAGGGGTTTGACTGCTATCGATCAAGCCCCACGAAGCATTTCGAGTGCCTTGAACCAGACAAACCCACCGGTCGGCCCATTCTTAACCGCCTCAGACATCGGGTTTAATCCCTCATCCAGTGCCCTTTTTGCCACGGTCAAAGGATCACCGCTCACACAACCGGTTTCTATCGGATCCCTCTTTGTCTGGCCTGTCATTGACGGGAACGTGTCAACAGATGCTGTGATCACCAGGAATTCCAGTCTCATCCTGGACTTCAGTATCACTTTCACTTCATCTGACTTTGATTTACTGTTGACCGACCCCGCAATCGGAGCAGATTTCCTTGGTGTAACATCCGACTTAATGGTGGATATAAATCAGCCAATTAATATCACCTATCAAAAAGCCACTTGTTGGTCCACATACGACCCTGTATCTGGTGTTGTCTACACGACCGATGCTGCTCAGGCGAATATCACTCTTATCTCGGCGGTGGACGGGAGCATTGTGGATACAGTCAACTTTGATCCGTCAACCATCGGGGGCTTGGATTCAGCCATCGGAGGGTCCAATCTATTTGTGCTCACAACGAGTGGCAATGTTGTCTCGGTCAATATATCGGGAGTTCTCTTTGGAAAGAAGGCCAGACCTATTATGGTGTTCGATCCCCTGCCTCAAGTGAATCTATCTATCCTGTCTCTTAACGGGATGGGCGTGTGGATGAATGATTCCATTGTCAGGTAGCCCATGTTTTGTTCAGGGAAGATTCTGGAGATAAAAGGATTAATTTAATAAATTGCTCATAACCTCCCAACCTCTGACTATTTCTTATATTCCGATAAATGTCACCACCACAGTATGGTCGAGCACTTGGATGCTCGTCTCGAATGATCTGTTGTACTTCGTTGGGGAGTTCTCAGGATCGTTTAAACGAGACCAATGCAACAGTTTGATTGTATCGCAATTCAATTTCATATTTTGCGCTAAAGTAGTGCAACTTAGTACGAAAGGCTCTGTAGAATAAAAAACTTGAGGCTTTCATATTAATTTAATTATATCGCAGAAATAATCTAGCTACGCAAAATATTATGACACTCATGCTTTCCAGGTTGCTCGGTCGGTAAAATAATTGTTTAATCTCGATTTAAGTTTGTCTATGCTATTTGATATGCTTAGAAATAATACCATACAAACAATCAAATGAAATGAATTTGTAGTTGTTGAAATATCGAGTTATAAAAATACTATATTTACTATGGAGTTTTGGGGTGGTCAGCTCGCTAGTGAATTACGTTAACTTAGAAGCGAATTGATTAGTTATGCAGCTTGGTCCGATTTGTCTTATTATCATTTGTTGAATGACGACACCAACAGCTCCACCAGCTAGCTCATGATAGGCCCACCAATTCGAAATGATTCCAAATCACACGTTAATTGGTCAGCACCTACTCCATTTTGTTAACTAAAGGAACTCTACAGTAGTTTGGAATGATGTGGGGCTAGCCCCACTCATCCTGGCCGTCTGATCATCAAATACTGTGTACAGTACATGTTAGACCAAGGAGGTACCTTTATTTACCGCCTCCTTATTAAGGACATACCGCCAACTAAGTACAACTCATAAGTGGTGCGGTCTAGCGTGGTACTTGGGTTGGTCGAAAACTTTAGAGGTGCCACTGTAGAAGAGGAGTAAGAATGACGCATTACACGCATGATCTTACCGAACTAGGCGTACTATGATGAGCCAATGAGCCGTTTGATTTGGAATCAATTTGAATGCACAGACCGAACATTTACATTTCGCGTTGCACTAGTGAATTTAAGGCTGATTTAGCGCGGGGCAGGAGCTGGCCGAGTCATCACTCAGTATTTGACGACCGCGTTCATCATCCGCGCTCCTCACCGCGAAGCCTATCTGGGTGACTTTCAACATTGCTTGTCCCGAGGGTTTTGTATCATTAGCATAAATCAACTCGGCCCATATGGAAGGCCGACCATCTTTCACGTCATTCGTCAAATCTTCACTTCGGTCCCCTTTCAGAGGTCCTGTTCGCCAACGGCAGGCTTCTGAGGAAGATGAGGGAGGTATGTACTGCTTTCCGCTACAGTTCAACCCCTAGGTTTTCCCTGGCCGTCACACTCAATTACTACATCCGTTATCCTATTGGTGTTCCCACTGTTCGACTCCGACTACATGTGAACGTTAACAGTTCATTCCTACTAACTTCGGTCCAGGTCCATCCCATGAAGAGACAACCAAAAGTTCATATGAAAGGAGGCGTTTCCAGGTCAAAAAAGCTCAAAAGTATTCTATCGTCTAGCCCTTAATACCTGTTTTTTATAAACCAACATGGAAACACTGACATACAGCCATCCCAGAAAACATCGCCAGAAGAAAGAAAACTATGTGATGGCCCTTGAAGAAGAGACACAACGTCTCCGACGGGCGCTTTATGATTCCCGCCTTGAAAATAACATCCTTAAAGGTGCTCTGAGTGCCCATGGGGTAGCCATGTCAGAAAGGTCCTCCCCGTCGCAGTCTGAAATTGACTTTGCTCATGTGGCGCTTATCGGTACACCAGGGCCTGATCAGTACTTACAGGTTCAGGTTCCTGACTCAACAGGCCTACAGTCCCTAAATGTAGAAGCCGCAGGTCCTATGACTTCCCATGCTTCCCATACCGCGATTCCATCGTCAGACCAGAGGGCCGTTCCAGAACTCAAGGCGAATGCGCAACATAATCCAGGAGAATATTCCTGTTCAGCTGATGGGCTATTCTCAGCAGCCGCCTCATTTGATGACTCAAGCATCGATTTCGCAGGTTTTCAATTTGTCTTGGCGTAAGAACTTCTTCCATCGGTTTGAGATCCTGATACTAACCAAGTTTTTTTTTCCAAGACTGGAACGACCGTGCCTTCCACACACGGGTCACCCTTCTATTTCCAGCGGAATGCCGGGCCACGTCTTCACTTTAAACGCTGCCACGCTTGCCTGTGCCCCATCAAATATTTCACCAAACCAGTATTGGTCAGTTCCAGCGGCCTCGCTTGAGCGGCTATTAGAGCTTTCAAACAACCTGGGAATAGGTTTTGGAACATTGACTCCGATCCAAGCGTGGCAGCGTGTTAGAGAGCATCCACAATTCTCGATTCTATCACCAGAGAAACTCCAAGAATTAATTGCCATCCTTTCTAAAGAGATGAAATGCTATGGGTAAGCCCTAGCCGTAATCCCTTACTAGAATTTGGAATTGACCTAGTGAACAGATTTGGGGCAGCTGTGAAGGAGAAAACATTTGATGTGATACTTCATCGGGTCTTCAAGCAATAATCGAATAATCATAGCCTACACTTTCTGTCTTGTTTAATACCCTTTTTACAGATTTTTATATCAAAATATTACACCGTGAGTACCGTTGAGACTAATACTCAGCCTTGATATCAGTGGACTGCCCTACCTAATCTTCTGCGGCTTAGGAAGGTTTCTGGCCTACGATTAGTTAGCGATTAACTGCTATCTTTTAAATGAGGTTCTCGATCCCCAGTTCAAAACAGTACAGGTATACGCCACATGAGCCCGTCGTGCCTCAGAAAATTCATATCAATTCTATGAACCTCGGAAATACAATCTTTATCAATAAAAGGTTTGAAATATGATGCACAAAGCCACGCGACTTGTATCTGCCGGTTATATTTAAATAAAAACGAATTCAACGTACTACTCTCCGGCTCTTCGTGGTTTGTTCCTTTTCAGGCGACCCTAGCCAGTTATCCCACCAGCAAAAGAATGGTTGATAAAACCGTTTTCCATCCCGATGGTGCGTTGCATGCTTTCTTGGCCCGGCCCCCAAGTTGGGCGGGAGAATCTTGTCATATTGCCAGTCAAGATCCACGCCCGAGTGCACTTCGATGAGCAAATAAACAAACACCGGTATGAATATTGTCCGCGTGAGAACGTGGCTTCCAATAATATTCAATGAGAAGTTGGCTAGTAAGATCAACGCAACTCGCTCGGTGACGCTAAGTCGATTTGTCACTTGCGGATGTATCTCAATATGTCCGTGGTGTGGGCCGTGGACGCGGTGGAGAGATGGAATGCGGTGAAAACCAATATGAATTGCAAAGAAAAGAGCATCGTAGAGAAACAATGAAACTGCAAGCTCCAAAATAACACGTCGGCTCGAAGGAGGGTCCGGCGGGAGGGCGCGAACAAATTGCAGTGGCTGGTGCGGAGTGTTCATCTCCTATGGTAGGCTACTATTTAAGCATTTGAATATAGTATATAGATATAGTACGTAGTGTTTTCCCGATAATATGTAGGCTTTTCGTATCTTCGTGGCCAGCACTTCAATAAGCTCTTCGAGTCAGGCTCACCCAGTGAATTCCAGTCCACTTAGTGAGCTACTCAGGGTATCCAAGAATTCTTTTTCATGGTTCCAAATTCATCCATGAAAATCATTCACTGGTATGGCTCTCCCCATCGCGGCTTTCCTGTCGAATGTTGTCTTTGAGAGGAAACTCCGACACCGAAGCAGGGCGATTAGACCAATTGTGGAGTGGATTGACAGGAACCTTGAATCCAGACCGACTTCGTGAGGTGTTGTCACCGGAAGAACCTTTGGTAGACTGGAATACCTTACGGAAGAAAGGACGTAGGGTTGGGACGCAAGCGGCAACAATGACAACATTTTGCTCAATTCTAACATATAAGTTAGCATATACAGTCAAGGGGGGTATTCGATTATGACTCACAAGCCCCAGAGAACCAAGGGTACCACAACCCAGACTATGAGGTTTTAGTCAATTGATCAATTAAAGATGAGAAGAGAATACTGACGAGGGTCGGTGCGGTTCGTAAATAGGTGGATATATGTGGCTTTCACGATCGTGACAATCGCGGAAAGCATCGTCAATCCCATCATAATGCAGATCCCAAGCTTGGTCGCGAAAGGCATCTGTAATTTCCAGAATGCACTGATTGGAACAATAGCCAAAATGATATCCGTCATGGTTGTATAGGCGCTGACCCAGTAGGTGAAATCATCAAAGACATCAGAGCTCCAGCATGTGCCGTCCAAAGCGGGATTCCACAACATTGCAATCGGTTTGCATTGGAAGAATACAACGAAGACGGATATCATGGCAAAAATGACCTGAAAGGTCACCATGGTATAAAGGAGCCATTTTCGAAGCGGGTAGGGGTCAAGTAAATGAACAATCAGGATGGCAATAGAGATGTTGGGAAAGCTAAACGCGCCTTCACCATGTACTGACTTAGCTCGTAAACATCAATTGATTGCCTGCTTTGAGGGAAAAGACTCACCAATATTGAACGGAAATGCAATGATCTGCCAAAATGCTACTTTTTCGTATCTTGCAAATCCATGCTCCGCCACCACTGCCGCTGTGTGTCGGCCCAGACCCAATGTGACGGAGTAAGAGACAAACGCAGTCGCGATAATGCTAAGTGCCTAAGAACATTGAAATGACAGTTAGATCTCGGATCCATAGCTTCTCAGAGCTCAGGGTAGCTCACCAAAGAGAAGAAAATAAAAAAGTCGTCCCACCCAAGCCGCTTGCTTCCCACCCTATAGATTAGTTTTAAGAATACCGCCGCCATGGCGATACCCGTGAAAACCCATCCGATGACATTGATCTCTCTCGCCCGGCTTTCGCTGAAATCAACATCGGTATCGAAAGAGGAGGCCATAGCCAAAAACGGTGGGATCCCGAATCAAGATCTCATGAGGACTGATTAAAGTAAAATAGAGGGCACGAGGAGTCAAGTGAAAAACGAGAGGAGGTCTTATTCGTGCAGGGCCAATGGCGGGTCATTGAGCTAATTAAAGAGTGCCATGCAGGGTGATATAATACAAAAGCCTTACTGATTGAGCTAAATCCTTCATCGGAAATGAGAGCATTGCCAATGACAAAAGAAGTAGCAGGGTCAACCGTGCGGTACTTTTGTAGCGACGCGTCGGCAAAATAGAATCTGAAATCCAAATTTCGAGTCCTGGAGCCTTGTGCAAATCCTGCAGAAGTGGGCCTGCAGAAGGAGCGCTAGTGCTGCTGATATTGTGCAGGGACTCGCAGACACTTCAATATACGGAGTAATATAGTAGGGTTTACATAGCCAATTTGAAATGGTATCAAATCATTCGGATAACTACCCATTGATGGAGTCCATGAGTATTGGATGTATAGCCTCCATTGACCCCTTTCGAACACTGTGGGGGCAGCTGGGGCCATCAGTTCCGGGGCCGTCGATTGAGAGTTCGCGCCATCTCCATAGACGAGTTAGAACCAAGGAAACGACCCATAGCGGGCCGACACGGGAAGTTGAAATCCAGACTTTCAAGTTCTGGGCCAGATCTGCTTGATTATCTCTCTTTGTCTACACGAGATGGAGAGATCTTGGAAATATCCTTGCTGAACCCTAAATCTATTCATCTTAAACGGGGTGTTCTTGGCGCTGGAAACAAATTGAGATCAAGACCGGAAACCTGCTTCTCCTCGAGGGCGCTAAGCATTTAGCCTGTTCCAAATCCCGAGGCCATGCTCCTTATGGTATCACTAACTTTTCTAGTGCCAGTAGTCGGCTCAGAGCCGGCATATGCGGCTTGAAACTGGCTTTCATGAACCCCTCCGAGATAGCGAGGCAATGTCGGAAGCCCAGGTGACCTTTTTCTTGGACCTAGTCACCTAGTGTTTCCTGTCCACTGTCACTTCATATCAACTGAGCTCCCTTTTTATCACCAATTTAGGCGCAATAACAATGGCTTCCCAAACACCGTCGGAGATACTGGAAAGGATCGGGGTTGCACGCATCGCGTTCGACAAAGGTGAGGCAGGCTCAAGAGAGGCTCTGATTGACTACAGTCGCGCGCTCATTGCGTCCCTGGAGATTCCGAGCGAGTTTATGCAGCGTACCTTTTGGGCAGAGGTGAGTACCCTTCTAGTTTTGGTCCACATGGCTCGTGGTTTATACCCAGAGTACTGATACAATTGCACCATAGCCTGCGCAATCAGCTATTATCCGCATTGCCGTCGATACCAAGCTTTTCCAACACCTACAAGAAGCAGGATCGGCGGGATCGAGTCCCTCAGCTTTGTCTGAGAAGACCGGGATCGATGTTGTTCTCCTTCAACGCTTTACAAGCCACCTGGTCGCTATGAACCTTATTGCTTTCCATGATGGAGTCTTGCTCGCAACAAAGCTAAGCAACGGCTTGGCAGCAGATAACTATCAGCAGAGTATTGGGTTCTGCTATGATGCGTCTCGTCCCTCATTCAATGGATTCCCGGAATATTTCAAGAAGAACGGATACAAGCCCCCCACTACGAGTGGAACAGATGGCCCCTTTCAATCGGCGCATCAGACGGAGAAACCATTCTTTGACTGGCTCGTTGCGTCTCCACCCTACCTCGATTACTTTAGCTCTTTCATGAGCGCATACCGCGCCGGCAAGCCGGACTGGTTCGACTTTTACCCTGTTGAAAGCCACATGGTCGAGGGTTTCGACTCCACCATCAGTGATACTCTCTTAGTCGATGTTGGGGGTGGCCGGGGCCACGATCTGGCTACTTTTGCCACGCGGTACCCCTCTCACCCTGGCAGGATAATTCTCCAGGATCGAGAGCCCGTCATCGCTAGCGTGGTCGATAGTGGTGCTAAGAACTCTTTCGAGGTGCAGGCTCATGATTTCTTTACGCCTCAGCCCATAAAATATGCTCGCGCGTACTCACTTCATTCTATTCTTCATGACTGGAGTGATGATGAGAGTGTTAGAATCATTGAGAACCTCGTCCCGGCACTCAAGAGGGGTTACTCACGGGTTCTGTTCAACGAGATTGTTGTCAGCGAAGAGAACCCCACTTTGGCAGCATCGAACATGGATATGATGATGCTGGCTCATCTGAATGTCTCGGAGAGAACAGAGGATCAATGGAGAATTTTGCTGGCTAAAGGTGGCTTGAAGATTGTCAAGGTTCACACATGCCCTGGCGTTGCAGAGAGCTTGATTGAGGCAGAACTGGTTTAGTCAACGACCACACCGGCTTCCTAATACGAGGTATGCATATATTTCACTTAAAGACGGCCCCATAGACGCTATAAACATGACCTATTCTATCCTGTACATATGAGTCAATCTATCAATTACAAAAAGTTTATTATCAAATCATCACCGGTGAATGGGGAAGATCGTATGCGGGGAAAAGTCCGAGATAAGGATCTCACATTTTCTTCGCCGCCGATCCCTCGTGTCATTTCTGACTCTTATTCTTTTCAATTGCTTGGAAATTCTTTATTGAGTCACCAATTACTGCATTGATACCCCTGAGCTTCTTCTTATTTCCTCCAACCCACCTGCGACTTACAACTTCTGTTTTTGCGGCATCGGCTATCATCGGGCAACCCCTCGTTTTTCCTATCGGTAAGTTGCGCACTGGACCCGGGACCAACCTTGCGCGAACAGCAAAGTAACAACTATCATACATAGTTTCACCTGAAAAAATTCCAACATGGGTTCCAATGGGACTGGTACCAAGATTCTCCTTCTTGGAGACATCGATCAGTATGTTCGCCAGAACAATTCGAACGCCATAGTCCTTGCTGATAAGTTCAAAACAGCGCGCAAAAGACTTGGGATGCCCTGAGCGATGTCGGCGAGCTGGTGAAGACAAGAGCAAGCAATCGTACCGAATTCCTACAGGAATGTCGCGAGGGCAAATATGACGGCGTTGTCGCCATCTACCGCACCTTTCATTCCATTTCCATTACTGGCTTGATTGACGAAGAGCTAGTGAATGCGCTACCAAGCTCATTGAAATACATGGCACACTGCGGTTTGTCATCCTTCTGACAACTGCCATATCCTTCTATGTAATACATGCTAATGCAGTTAAACAGGAGCCGGCTATGACATGATCGATGTCCACGCCTGCACCGCTCGCAACCCACCCATCCGAGTTTCCAACGTCCCCACCGCAGTGGACGATGCCACTGCCGATGTAAACATCTTCCTTATCCTTGGTGCTCTTCGTAACTTCAACGGTGGCATGCATTCTTTGCGCGAGGGCAAATTCCGCGGCCCGACCGCCGTTGGCCATGATCCCCGAGGCAAAGTTCTGGGAATCTTAGGAATGGGTGGTATTGGGCGTAACCTGAAAAAGAAGGCCGAGGCTTTCGGCATGAAGGTTATTTACCATAACAGACGCCAATTGAGTGAGGAGCTTTCGGGTGGAGCTCAATATGTGACCTTTGATGAGTTGCTCGCGACTAGTGACGTGCTCAGCTTGAATCTGCCGTTGAATGTGAGTTCTCTCTTAGTTGCTTTGGGTTTGAAATACTGATTCTTTTGGGTAGAAAAACACTCGTCACATTATCAGCAAGGCGGAGTTTGCCAAGATGAAGGATGGCGTGGTTGTTGTTAATACCGCCCGTGGTGCGGTTATGGATGAGGCTGCCCTTGTTGAGGCTCTTGACAGCGGCAAGGTATTCTCTGCTGGTCTTGATGTTTTCGAGGAGGAACCGAAGATTCACCCCGGACTGATGGACAACCATAATGTGATCTTGGTGCCTCATATGGGTACTTGGACCGTCGAGGTGAGTGGGCATGTCTTCTATTTTGGATACAGTGGGCTAATAGAACCTAGACTATGACTTCAATGGAAGTATGGGCCATTGAGAATATTCGCCAGGCTCTTGAGACTGGAAAGCTCAAGAGCCCTGTCCCCGAGCAAGCTGATATGTAATTTTTCGGGCTATTTGAACCTTGAAACTAGCCGGCTCTACATAGATGCATCGGTTTGGCGTACTGAGAGGGATGTTCATGGATTTGAATTTAGATCATCCCGGTTGAACAAAATTGAATGAATGATCCAAAATATTAATTTGAGTAGAGTAGTGATATTGGGAAGCGATAGAAGTAACTATAGAAGGTAATGACGGGGCTTCTGCATCGGGACTAGGCCGATCGCCGGGAGCTTTGATCAGCTTTCATTCTGCGACAACCTCGTCCAGTCAAGCAACACAACAAATCGCCATGGCCGAATACTGGAAATCAGCTGTAAGTCTATCTGAAAACTTTTTTAGTCTTCACCCGCTAACAAAGTCCTCTTCAACTCAGCCCCGCCACTGGTGCAAACAATGCAAGATCTTCATTCGCGACACACCCTTCGAAAAGACACAACATGAAGCGAGCCCCAAACACCAAGGCAGCCTAAAGCGCTTCCTGCGTGATATCCACAAGAACAATGAAATGCAACAGAGAGAAACACAACGAGCAAAGAGCGAGGTAGAACGTTTGCGACAAGCCGTCTCGGGCGAATCCTCCGCGTCCAAGTCCGAAGGCAAAGCCTCCGCCCCCGCGCCAGCCAAACGCACCGCTGCCCCTGCCAACCGGACCGTTAGCGCGGAGGAAAGAAAGAAACAGATGGCACAGTTGGCAGAAATGGGTGTCGCTATTCCTGAGGAATACCGAGGGGACATGGCCTTGACTGGAGAATGGCAGACGGTCTCCGAGACACGGCTTGACATACCGGAGGGAGCCAAATCTATTGGCATTCGCAAGCGCAAGCTTGAGGGAGATGAAGATGAGGAGGGTGGGCAGATCCCGGAGCAATACGTGAGCAAAGGGTGGGGGTCGAGGATGAAGACATATCCTGGGGCAGAGGATAATGGTGACGACGGTGACCTTGATGCTCTGCTTGCGTCTACAAAGGACTTGAAAAAGGCTAAGATGGAGAAAGAGGCGGTTCAGTCAAAGGAGCAAGAGTCATCATTTACCCTGGCCCCCAAGAAAGAAGAAGACGAAACTGCCGACTCGAAGGCTCCAGCTGCAACGGTTCCCGATGTGGAGGAACCAATCCCGATCAAGAAAGAGGAGGCCGATGACTCCGCTATACTCATTCCTAGCGCAGCCCCTGAAAGTGAGGAGGTGCCTGGGGTTGTTTTCAAAAAACGCAAAGCGAAGGTGATGCGGAAATGATATCCAACGCAACCTTGTCTCTACGAGTTATGATTATGACGATCTGCGTTTCCCCAAGACTTTCCATCAGCTACCAGAGCCCCTGCCATTACGGATGATAACAGGGGTGCATAAACGGCCTCGGGGGGTTCATTTCCACTTTGCCTGAGCCCGTGATGACATTAGAATATCATCGAATGGTCAACCCGAGGTCATCTACAGCCTTTTCGCGAGAGATTGTCGAGGCTTGACCCGCAGTCAATAGATGCAGGCCGAAGAGTTGTGCTCAATGAGGCATAAATATGGGCCGAAGCCTTTAATAATGAGGTTATCGAGTCAGCTATCAAATGCTTGAACGTCATTAATTGGTGTTTACATATAGCTAAACTACCATTTCCCAATTGAGACTGTTGAGAAGGAATGTGAAGGGCATTTGGGGTCCTGTCAATACACCGCGTTCACAGAGTTCAGGCCGAAGAAGTATAGACATGGGCCCAGCACCACTTTCATTTTGCGCCAAACAGAGCCAAGAGAGCACAAGTTTGACAGATGGATCTAAATGCATGACTATTGGATTGAAAGAAAATATTTATCTGTAATTATGTCCATAGTGTAGTGTGGTTGTCTGGTATAGCGTTGCCACCCCAATGATTTTTTTTTTCTGGAGCGGAGACTTTGATCGCCGGAAAAGAAAGCTCCTTTGGTTCTCTCCAACTTCGCGCATCTCTTCCACGACCGCAAC
Organism: Penicillium sp. S1602; assembly: GCA_023626355.1. NCBI lineage: Eukaryota > Fungi > Ascomycota > Eurotiomycetes > Eurotiales > Aspergillaceae > Penicillium > Penicillium sp. S1602. Next base: position 1,727,978 of record JAMAGW010000002.1, read on the forward strand.
CCTCCAGACTCGCACGGTCTCCCCGCCACTTGTGCATTGCTTTATATCCCCATTTTGAGCGTTTTTACCCGGTAAGTTCATTCTATTTACAGCAATCCCGCTTTCTCTCCACCTTCAATCGGCCTTGGTTCTCTCGAGTCGCATCGTCCTCCCACCCGCGCAGGAGTCCGCAGAATCTCCTCTTCAGAACCCTCAGAACCAAATCTGCCTATCTCAGTGGGCTGCTACTCCCTTTCAAATTTGCTCCGCGATCACGAAATCGGACTGTGGCCGTCGTTGTGAGCGGGAAGGATTGGGGCTGGGGGCTCCAGCGAGAAGAATGCGACAATCGAACCCCGATCGGCGGGCAAGACATTTGGTGGAAAAGATTTTGGAATCTACATGCTCTTGTACAATTCACTGTTCCACTGAGGCTTGCCTATCCCTGGGAGTCATATTGGTGGATCTGTCGATTGGATTTGCGTTTGCTACATGTTGGACTGGACTGAGAACCGCCGATTTGTGACGGATTACAGCTTGTTCTCCTGTTCTCTGATGCGTTGATTGGAGTGTGCTTTGCGGCCTACTTTGCTTTCAATTTGGACAAGACTTGGACTATTGGGGCCAAACGAAGAAAAAAATGACTGGGGCTAATATTTGACGATCTTAGACCACAGGGAATAAATGATTTACCAGTCTCAGCCCGATCGATCTGGTGTGTTGCCTCTGCTTGACAAGCTGCACGACCTTTGACCGCAGAATTCGATTTCCCGCCCCCAGTGCAATCCTCGAAAACATACGCAGATATTGGATATACGCCACGGTGATTGAACGTATAGCATCGCTCGGAAGGCCATAGCAAATATGGCAGAACCGACAGAACCCAAACCTGGCGAAATCGCCAATATGGCGGATTCAAATGCGCCGGCCCCCCAGCCTTCACCGCAGACGGAGCAACCGCCAGAACAAACAAACCCGCCAGTGCCAGAGTCGAATCACACTCCAGTCCAGACCAACGAGCCTCAACCTGCGCCCCAACCGGAGCCTCAATCTGAGCCTCAACCGCAGCCCCAATCTGAGCCGCAAACACAGCCTTCACATGAAAACCAACCTGAGCCCCAGCATGAAACCCCGCATGAGCTTCAAACCCAACCACCACAACCGACTACAGAAACAAATGAGCATTCAAGCGTCCCAAACCCACCGGAGCGGACGAATGAATCTACGCCCGTGCCACATACCGCCCCGCCCTCCATTGAATCTACACTTCCGCCCATAGACCATGCCCTTCCTGCAATGGATACGTCTCAGTCATTAATGGATGCTGGTTTGACCTCGTTCGATTCAGCATTTCAGTCAGTGGGCTCTGGCGCGGAGCACGACTTGACGCTTCCGGCAATTGACACAAATATGCCCACATTTGACTCTGCGTTGCCAGCGATCGGGACAGATATTCCTACCATGGACGACGATCATACGTTTCCAGATGACCACTTCAACACGCACGACTCTCACTCTGGGTCTGTCGAACCGGGGGCCAGCGGGCCTGGGTCTATGAATGGATCGACACCATACGACGCGCCCAACGGTTACCAGTATGGGCATAACCCAAGTACCCCTCAGCAGTCGGACGGACACCATCCACCACCTCAAGCGCACTCTCAGCATCAATTCCAAGCGCAGCCCCAGCCACAACAAAATTACCAGCACCAAGGCTCGGATATGTACTCTGGCTTCTCGTCGGTGAATTCAAACCCCGGGAACAACGGTCAAGGGCAGCCGGGGCAGATGCCACAAGCACCAATTGGATCGCCTATGCCTCCTATGTCATCCATGGGCCAGTACATGACTGGATATCCATCTAATGTCTCACAGCAGGGTATGAATTCGAACATGCAGATGCGCTACCCACTTGCAGGGGATTCTAATAATTCGCTCTCAGGAGGACGACACAAAAAAGAAGTCAAACGACGCACAAAAACCGGTTGCCTGACTTGTCGTAAACGAAGAATTAAGGTACGTCGTTGTAGAGTTTTGATGCTTCCGCGGGGCGGCCTCGCTTGTGCCCGCAGACCCCGCCATCGTTTATTTTGCGCTCCTCCCGCTTCACCCACGACATTGCTCTTTTTGCGCATCTTCCTGGTTCAGGATCTAATTTTTTTCTACAGTGTGACGAGGGACATCCGGTCTGCCGAAACTGCGTGAAAAGTAAACGCGAGTGTTTAGGTTACGACCCGGTGTTTCGGCCTACAGCGTCAGCCCCCTCGGCCATTCAACCTGCTCCAAATCCTCCTCCGTCTTTGGTTGTGAACCCTCAAGGGCCCCCTGTCGCGGCTGCGCCTTTGTACCCATCTGCACCTCCTGGGTACATGCCCGCTTCTTCACAACCATTTGCGCCATCCCTTCACTCCGAATCACCCAGCACCTCAACCGATCACCAAGCCGATCACAGAGCTTCTGTTGATACATCAATTGCACCACCCCACACACAACAAGCTCCTACCACAATGCAGGCCTCACATGAACCCCGGCCCCAGAGTTCAGAGCCCGTCTACAAAGGTATGCGCACAACCCTTGTTGACTTTTCTTTTTTTTTTTAGCTTGCGATTTTTGCGTGAATGACAAACAGCTAACAAGCGCTACCAACAGCGAAAAACCTTCATGTCAGTGATTTGATCGCTTTGAGAGGCATTGCCCCTCCCCCACCTCACCCCATTGGCAACCTACCTCCTGGCCGACTCGAAGAAATCCAGGCCGTCTTCCTGGCCACATACGCACCTGCTATCGATAAGCTGCTGGAGGTTCGATGGTATACCGAGAAGGCCCTCCAGGTTCTTATGGCAGACAACCAACTCATGGCCGACTACTCTGCATTGATCAATGCATTCAACGACTGGAATCTCAGCGATCCCAACACTCTTGCTCGCTTGGAAAGCTTCGAAGCTTCGATCATCTGGAGAAGTATGGTGCTCTGCCGTCAAGTACCCGCAGCGGAAAATGGGCAATATGGGCAAGACTGGAACTTGTGTGCCACCTCTGCACGTCTGGACGCGATGGAAGCCCTTCTGAGCTGGAACTACCTGGATTCAAACCATCTATCTCGGACACTTGGAATGGATGCCGCCAGCCCACCCAACCAACCTGACCAGTTCATGCAGCGTCAATTGGACTTCTGGAGCGAGCTCGGGGATTTTCTCACTCTACACGACAATGAAGCTAGCTCGGCGAAGCAGATCGATGATACCCTTGGACGTTGCCGTCATCTACTCGATACCTACGAAAACCGTGACATCATTTACTCCATTGCCATTGCGCGACACCTGGGTCAGCGCTGGGCCGATTTTCCCAACAGCTTGCCTAAGGTTGGATACACCAATGAGAAAGAATCCGGTACCAAGCTCTTCGTTGCGCAGAAGTTCATCGAGGAAGAGGCCGAGGGCAAGGGTACCACCCAGATCTACAAGCGCATTTGCTGCATGGCAGTTCGCTCATGGTGGGTTGCTCGGGAGTAATTGACTTTTCCTGACGTTACCAATGCCGAGACTCGTCAGTGAATCTCAAATGCCCCTCCTTTCCTCCCAGGGTTATTGTACATCCATACCCCGGGAGGACTTGTACACCTGCGTTCAGATCCACGAATCCGCGGATCATTACAACTTGCTCAAAATTCAGAAAAGCATCATAGTTCCGGCGTTACGATGATTTACAAATGGCTGCTGCTTTTTTCGTTTCGTCTTATTTTATTTTTTTTTTGTTTCCACTGGGGTTCGGGGGACCGGGTAGTGAGCGAGTGAAGCAATATGGCGTTTATGATCTTTCTTTTTCCCCCGAAGCTTTTATCTTGTTCCTGTGCATATGTCGCTTCTTATTCGTGCGGGAGTTTCCATACCCTGTGACGCCCAACTGTATCCAGTTGGATGATTTACGTTTACCAGTCGATAGTCAAAATTCTTACAAATAGACCCAATATTTTTTTTCATTACTATGTAGTTGTGCTCTGTACTCGGGGTTTTCTGGGCCCAAAAATATATTCATGTCAATGTGGAATTATGCCACCAGAATTCTGGCTTAGAGCACCTCCACTCTAATCTTCATCTCACCCGTCTCACCCTGGAACAAAAACCCGATATCCCTCGTCGAATCAACGAGTTCGACTTCTCTCCGCACGAACCGACTGGACTCTTCCGATGTAGACTCAACATGAGATGGCTGCGGCATTTCATCTTCACTATCTTCCGCCCAGTCCTCTTCGTCAACCGTTGCCTTTGCAATAGGATCCCACTCATCCGTTTCCCAGACTAGTCTGAATCCATATGGAGGCAGGTCAAATAGTCGAGACACAATCGCCTTTAATTGGTATGTATTAAATGAATGTGGAATCTCCTTGACAGGTACTTGCGTCGAAGAAGGTAGATGGAAAGCCATCTTAACGAGTCTCGCAGCAACAGAACGCGGATGAATAATTCGTTTACCCGATCCGTCGGATTCAACTGCTCGTGTGATCCTCGGCTCGCCGTAAAGTTCGCATAGCTCAGCGTAGCGCGGATGCGTAGCAAGAACACGCTCTTCATCCGCTTCAGAGGTAGCGGAGAGCTCTTTTCCGATTAGCGAGAGGTAGTACATCTCCGCATTCAACCGGTCTTGTGGTGAGATTATGCTGTAGTTGAGCATGTGGAGGGTTGGAGGGAAGCGGGATAGTGTTAGCATGAAGGCTTCGTCGACTGTCATTGGGTTTGAGGAGCCTATGGTGGATGTAGCTGCTGCGATGGATGGCGGGAGAGGCGGCTCGTCGTAAAGAGGGTTTGTTGAGACTCGGAGAGTGGTTAGGCCTGGGAAGAGGGTTGGGAGATGATTGAGGAATTTCCAAGATGTAATATTGTTGCGTGAGAGGTCGAGGGAGAAGACAGATTTGGGGAAGTGGAAATCTGGGGCGGCGTCGTTGGAGTCTTCCAGTATTGTGCTGATGTTGTTCCAACGCACGGATAAATGACCGAGGTTTGGAAGCGCTGCTAGGTGTTTGAGTACTGACATTGATGTCATGCTGTTGCCCTCGAGGTTTAGACTTGTGATTGAGTTTGCGAGTGGGCAGGATATAGTTGTGAGTTGGTTGGCCGATGCCCTCAGGTCGGTGAGTGCCGGGAATCTTGATGCTACCGCAGAAATCTATGGCTTGCATTAGTATGTATCAGACAATGAGATATAGTTAGGAGGCCACATGCCTCATCCCAGGTAAGCAGGGTCTGTTCCACGCGTAATTCATTGATTCCCTCGAATGTTACATCTTCTTCCAAAGGACGGAATCGATTGCCACTATGATTGAAGTTAGTACCGTCTGATCTAGTCATGTCTGAGACCACTGAGAATAGTCGAAGCATCATACTTACTTCAACCTCAATCGCTTCAGCTGTTTCAACTGGTTGCAAATCTCCCAAACATCCCGCCATCGAGTAAACAGACTACGGCTGATATCCAATTCGACAATCTTTGGGCAGGTAGCCGCAATCTTGGGAGCGGCCTCGGCAACAGAACTTTCGGGTTGCTCATAGGAGGATAAAACACCTGATATCCGTAGTCCATCAAGGAGGACAATTTGTAGCTCCTGCAGCTCTGCCTGTTGCTTTCGAATCTTGTCGAAGCCGACTTCCTCGACAACCTTGCCACTGATTTCAATGGCCTTTGGGACTAGGCTAGCATTCAAGGCACTTTGTGCATCCTGCTGGTCAAATTCCGAGGCATACTTCTCATTCAGCGCCTCTAAAAAGCTCCTTGGCGGCTCTGATGGCCTGGAGGGGCGGACAAAAGACCCCGCCGTGGGGTGTTTACTTTTGCCTGTGAAGCGTCAGTGACAGCAAAAAAATCGAACCATTCAGGATATAACTTCATACATGTAAAATACCGCACTCCTTTATGCTCGCCCGCATGCTTGCCTCGAGTTGGATCGTCCCATTCAACACCCAGCCAGTCACCTGTGGTACCCTGAACACCACCCACATAGCGGATGGTGCACAGCTGGCCATCAAAAGACCGACGCTGGTCAATATCAGCAGCGCTCATCACAATGAATGAAGCAGCTCTTGTCCTGTTTCAAAGATTCTATGAACAATGGCCAAGTTGTGTTGAAAGTGACTTTTGTCCCTGGACCTGCATCCGCTTACATAACCCGTTTTTTGAATGTCAGGCATTGCATACTAGCTTCCATGACAGCCACATAGGCCTTGTAAATTGGATGAATACGTTCATATGAATCTGGACTACCCAATCATATAAAAAGTTGAAGAAAAGAGTAAGACCATTACTTTTGCGTGTACTAGGCAGATTCACCATCACCTTCAATGTGGTCATGTGATCACATAGAAAATAAGGTTCCATGATACTGTCTCCCGTTATCTCAAGGCGCGCAGATTTACTGTTTCCAACCTCCAGACAACGCCATGGATTACCAGGTACGCTCACTTTCGCGCCCACAACTCGAGGCATTTATAGGTGATTAATTGTGCTAATGAAACTTCCAGAACCGAGCAGGATCCAAATTCGGTGGCGGTGGTGTCGCCGACCGCTCTGCGACCAACGCTGACCGTCGCGAGCGTCTGCGCAAGCTTGCCCTCGAACACATCGACCTGGACAAGGATCCCTACTTCTTCAAGAACCACGTCGGAAGTTTCGAGTGCCGTCTCTGTCTCACAGTCCACCAAAATGACGGCTCCTACCTCGCCCACACCCAGGGCAAAAAGCATCAGACCAACCTCGCCCGCCGTGCTGCACGTGAGCAACGCGAAGGAAAGAACCAAGATCCATCAACCCTACCTGGTGCGATGGGTGTACAGGTGAAGAAACAGACTATCAAGATCGGGCGACCTGGTTACAAGATTACCAAGGTCCGGGATCCCTTGACCCGTCAAACGGGCTTGCTGTTCCAGCTGCAATATCAGGAGATTACACCCGGTGTCCTCCCACGAGTGCGCTTTATGTCTGCGTTCGAGCAGAAGGTTGAGGATCCCGATAAGAACTTCCAGTACCTTGTTGTTGCGGCCGAGCCTTATCAGACTTGTGGATTCAAGCTCCAGTCCAAGGAGGTCGATCGTCGGGAGGGCCGGTATTGGACTTGGTTTGATGAGGACAGCAAGGAGTTCTGGATCCAAATCATGTTCAAGACAGAGCGTGAAGAGAGATTCACTGGTGTGCCTGGGTTGGCGCCAATGCGGACTTGATTCACTTGTTGCTTAATCTAAGAAGGTGCCATGCTACAAAAGAGAAGAGCGGGTTTTATCACAAGGACTGGAGCTGGGCGTTTTGGGGAGTTATAATTCTGTGTACATTTTAGCTTAAGCGATGGCATATTCAATTTGATATCCTGGTGACCTAGAAATTTGGGTGATGGATGCATCTGACGAGATTAATGTATACTCTACAGAGTCAAATCTGCAGTCTCCATTCCCCTATATTCTGTAGTAGTCTTCGTAGGTTCCAAAGTTCAAAGTTCTAACGCCTGTTATATCATCAGGAACATGGAGTGCAAACTTCACAAACATCGGCCGGGGTTCTTCCGCGGGAATCTTGTTTCTCTCTTATCGTGACTCACCGCTTTTGCCACTACTATGCCCGATATGGCACAATGCTGCTGCCCTACGCCATAACATATCTCATTCACTTCACCTTCTAATGTGACAATACATCTTCGCGATATGATTTTTCTTCTTACTCTTTTTCTGGATCCATTTCCATCGCTATAAGCTTCCCTTGCGCTTTGCACCTTTGCACTATTCTCTTCCATCCGCCCCACTGACAGCTCCGGCTTCGTCCTGTAATCATCAATGGTCTCCGACTCCCAAGAAACGGATTCGGAATGGGACTTTGTCCAGGCGCTGGACCTGCTGCTATCACCAAGTGGTGGGCGCACTTACCACAAACCCCTGCGACACCCAGTCTCTGCGCCATCTAATGAACGACGGACTGGAGATCGTGTCAGCAGCTCGACCACGACCGAGCCTCACCTGGGTCATGACAGCTACGAAGATGGATCTGTTTTCAAACTACTCCATTCTGATCTCGGCAACTGGGCCTCAACTTCTGAAAAGAATAAAGGAGTCGGTTTGTCCGTGTCATCAAAGCGTCTCCCAGATGTCACTAGTCCCCAGCAGTCCTCTAAGGATGGCTTTCCCTCGCACAACCCTCAGACAGGACCAATTCAATCCTGTTACAAATCTCCTTCCATCACAGTGCCGCCAATAGCTGAAGTTACCAAGGCCACTGTCATGGGTATCTCTACACACCCGCCTTCGTCCCATATCACTATTCTCAGACGGCCATCAAAGCGTACGAATGACCATATTCCTGTCAATCCACAGCCCCAACCTCCTGTGCACACAACCGCAGGCACCAATCATTCGAAAGTTATGCCCAGGGCCAAGCCCAAGCCGAACAAGAAACACAAACAAGCCCCCAAGAACAATGCTTCTGAAAGCAGTGCCGAAGCCGAGTCAGATTTAAGTCCCGTGTTATTTGACCGCCCCCTCCCAAAGAAGTCGGAAGTGCTGTTTGTTCCGTCTCAAGTGGGCTCGCATGATGTACGGAATAGCATTGAGGATACCCCGCCCTCTTCATACGATGATGCCGTCGAATATTTGGGGTCGGATAAAACCAAGAGCATCGGCTCTTTCACTGGCCCCATGCGTCTGTACCCGAAGTACGTGGATGAGTTGGAGCGACGTGTCTCTCTTATGTCAAAGCTCCTCAATACGTTTAACGATTACGCCCAACTTGTCTCCCAATTGGGACGCCCTCAAGTCTCCAGTAACACCTTGGAGTCACGTCCTGTTCATGTCTTTGTTGATATGTCCAATATTTTGGTGGGATTCCATGATGCAGTCAAAGTAGCACGAAATATCCCCACCACCAGTCGAATTCGCCGCATTGACATCTCTTTCGTCAACTTGTCTCTAATCATGCAACGTGGCCGCACTACCGCCAAGACAGTCTTGGTTGGTTCGGACCGTCTACCTTCCATCGACGAAGCCGAGAAACTTGGCTATGAAGCAAACATTTTGGACCGTGTCCACAAAATGAAGCACACTCCCTCTCGTCCTTCAAAATATCGCAAGTCGCCCGGCAAAGGATCTCAGTTTGGTAAGCCTGAAATGGCCGGTACCTCTGCAGAACGCTGGGTCGAGCAAGGTGTAGACGAAATTCTACACATGAAGATTCTCGAAAGCCTGGTTGATACGGACGAACCCGCAACTATTGTGCTGGCGACTGGAGACGCAGCGGAAGCTGAGTATTCTGCTGGGTTCATGCGCATGGTGGAGCGGGCGCTGCAGCGCGGCTGGAACGTCGAACTGGTCAGCTTCTCGCACATCATGAGCCATGCGTACAGTAAGAAGGAGTTCCGTGAGAGGTGGGGTAATCAATTCAAGATTATCGAGTTGGATCAATACGCAGAGGAACTCTTTGAGTAGGGAGCTCTGACTTGCTGATGCAAGATCTGACTGATTTCCCTGAAACACGATGCACTTGGTTTTGTATTAGCATTACACATTTACCTAGAAGCTATTTGCTATGCCAATACATGACTACTGTCTTACCAAGTATAATCGTCTATATATTTTCTTGTTTGGCGCCAATCTTCCAACTCGTGACTGCCTTTAGTGCAAGACCCGTGGACCATTCGCCACGCACAGACCATTTGAGTAGATCCTTAGCTACTATCCCCAGGCTCCGTAATGGTGTGGCACGTATCGGCCCGGTCTCACACACATCCCATGGCTCCCGCCATGCTTGGGCCCGAACGGAATGGCTGCCCAGTTTGATCATCAGCTCTCAGTATCAGGCGTAAGAACCCGATCGTTAGATCGTTGGAGGTCTTCGTTTTTGACTTTGTTTTTTGATACATGAAGCATTATTGTAAGGGTATAAAGTGGTTGGGAAAAAAGGAGAGGGAGCGGAGATGCGCCGTAGAGGAGGTATTTTGAAGCTTTACAGAGATATTTCCCCCATTTCCCAGAATTCCTATCGGCCCAACTGAAGGTTGGAGGTTCCAATCTTGATTGTATCATTTCCTTTTTGACCTGATTTTGTTGCTGATGCTCCTTGCAGTATCACTTCCTATTATTACTACTTTACTACTACTTAACGAATCTGATATTTTTATATCGATTTTAAGTAACTTATGGCTTGGCTTTTTACGTAGGAAACAACCGAGAGATCTTGGCTAGATCACTCCAAAGCAGCCTTAAAGCTTCAAGGCTTGTTTAGCTTAAGGGGCCAAAAGGTTGGTCCAATAATCGACCTGTTTTAGTGTTGGTTCAGATACAGGTCGGTCTTTGATTGGGGCCCTCGTAAAGCGGGCCGAGCATCCACTTTGCATGGTCGTAACGGCCCCCACGTATAGTTTTGCAACAAGGCTGAATTCTTTGTGAATTGTCCACAGATATTACGGTGCTTACTATTAGGCCACATATCTTGAGCGAAGATGCCACATCAGGAGATGGTGCTAGGTGGAGAATCCATATGATCCCCACACAGATTGCTTATGTTGAAAGGTCCCTCCCTCTGTACAAGGCGATCGGCGCATCGGCTATTTTAGCGCCTAAGGTATTACGAATAATTCTCGTCGCGGTTGGTCAATTGAAAAAAGACGTACATACAGATCCCTGTAGCCACTACTGCATGGTCGATTTTTTACCTATCCTGGGTTATCTGTGACCGACTAGTTCCGATAGCTAGCAGGGGCAGTGTTTCAGTCGAATAAATAGAGAATCTTTCCCTAGAGCCTTTGTCACTTTCCAAACTTCCTCTCTTCTTCACTCACCTTTTCACGATTCCGTACTTGTTTACATTGCTTTTATGACGCTCTGAATACCGAAAATGTTGCTGTTTCTGGGCTTATTAGCCCTCCTCTACTTCGCATGGAGTATGGTGATGATGGAGATTAACTATCGCCGGGCGTCCGCGATGGGCATACCAGTCGTGCGATTGTGCATTGATGCCCAAAATCTGCCTTGGATGATTCTCGAGCCCCATGTGTGGCCATTGCTCGACAAGTTGCCGTTCAGCTTAGGCAGCTTCGGGCGTTATTCGCGTCGAGGGTGGTTTTTTCTTGATAAAGGAGACTCCCATCGCCGCTACGGTCCGATCTGGGCCCTTGCGACTCCACGTGAGATCACCATTATTGTTGCTGAGTCTGAGGCTATCCATAACATATTCCAAAGACGAATGGACTTTGTTCGTCCAAGCATTATGTATAGTAAGTTGAACTGATACATGTTCCGATATGCATCGAGGACTAACTGCTCTTGTTTAACAGAGGTTTTGGAGGTTTATGGTCCTTGTATCTCTACAGCTAATGGACTGGACTGGGCACGCCATCGGAAAATAGTGGCGACTCCATTCAACGAAGGCATCATGTCTTACACATGGGACGAAAGTGTGGAGCAAGCTTCACAAATGCTCGACGTATGGGCAGGTGAAGGGTCAAGCGAGATCAGCAGTGTCTCAGGTGATACACGTACAGTTTCATTGAATGTCCTGGCTGCAACTGGTTTTCGCAAATCGTATCCTTTCCTCAGTGCCCAGGATCAGAGTGGCCCTGCCAACTACCGTGACTCCTTGCAAACTATTCTCGACAATGCAATCTTATTGATGGTTGCCCCACGGAATCTTCTCGACCTGCCGTTTGCGCCAGAGTCGTGGAAGCGACTTGGCAAAGCTGCCAAGGATTTCAAAAACCATATGCTTACAATGCTCAATGATGAGACCAAGGCCCTAAATGAAGGAAAGCCCGGATCCGGAAGTATAATGACGACTTTAGTGAGAGCTATGGATATCCAGCATGAGAGCAGCAAAAGTGAGATGTCCGGTGCCTCAGCGAAAGGGCTCTCTGTTGATGAGATATTCGGTAATATATTTGTGATCAACTTTGCTGGTCACGACACCACGGCGAACACCCTGAGTTTTACGATGTTACTTTTGTCTGCGTACCCAGAGGTGCAAGACTGGGTAGCAGAAGAGCTCCAATCACTCCCAGAAGATATCAAGGGAAGTTATTCCGATATATTCCCCAAGCTGAATCGCTGCAGAGCGATAATGGTTAGTCAACTCCCTATCGCATTATATCGGGGTCCCCATTCTGAGATGAATAGCTTGAAACTCTCCGACTCTTCCCACCAGTCCCCTCCCTCCCGAAGTTGACCTACGGCTCTCCCCAATCTTTGAAAGTGGGAGACAATACCATAGTAATTCCTCAAAATTCCGGAGTGCTAATAAACCTTATCAATACCCACACAAGCCCAGAGTACTGGGCTGATCCATTCTCCTGGAAGCCAGCACGATGGGTCACGACCTCATCTGCATCCGAGTCTGATAGTGCCCTCTTGCTGGAGACTGAGCGAATATTTACTCCAAAGTCGGGATCAACTACACCAGCCGATGAGCGGGTTGTCACCCCGGCACGATGCACCTATTTCCCCTGGGCCGATGGCGGGCATAGCTGTCCTGGTAACAAGTTTTCCCAGGTAGAGTTCGTGGCAGTGATGGCCAAGTTGTTGCGCCACCATCGGGTGCGCGCAGTTCCTAAACCAGGAGAGACATGTGGACAGACTCGGGATAGAATTCTGGCTACGACTCAAGATGTCGATCTCCAGCTGCTTCTGCGGATGAAAGATGCTGATCAAGTGCGGTTATCATGTATACGTGTTTAAGGGAAGATCTATGATATACATGTAAATAAACCATGTTGGAAGCCACAGAAAAGAAGCTCTGGAGAGCTCAGTGTATTTTTTTTTTTGAATGTGCTGTTGCATCTTTGCCTCTTTCTTGGTAAGCTGTGCCTGGAAGCCAGAGAGATCCATGGATGTCGCACTTATGAAAATGGAGTTGTCTTTGAAATATCCATTCCATTTACAATTTATGACTGAGAAGATAGATATGAAGCTACAAAATTATGAAAACGTGAATTCGTATTCATTAATCTAGATATTCGGGAGTAATGTATACATCTAACATCTACGTGGTTAAGCACTCTCAGTATAATGATCGTGCAACTGGACGGAGGAATATACAGGAAGGCAAAATCGACATAGTATTGATGATTGCAGTAGACTCCAATACAGAACTACTAAGTCTCAGAATGGTTATGCAAGAGTAATACTAATAGATATAGTCCACATTCGAACGTGGACATTCAATGCGGCAAAAACAGTTTTCTACGTGAATTTGGCCCTTATCGTTGAGTAGAGTGCTAATCTATGATGAACAGCCATCGAAACAAGGCGATCCAAGAAAGAGCGGCGAGAGGGCGAGTACCAAAACGGAAATGGAAGCCAAGAATTATTGAAATCCGGTACATACTGTAGACAGTTACCTACAGTACTTTCATGCTGCCTTAGTGTTGTACAAGTTAAATCAGGGTCTTGGGCCACACTGAACCATGTGAAAGCTGCGCTAATCTGAATCAGGAGATATGATTCCCAAACATGTGATAAACATTGTTGTCATACAACGTCACTCTAGGGAACTTGGCAACGTCATTCTCGCAAGTGCCTGAGTGCCACTTCAGGTCTGATTGGTATGATAAACAATAAGTCCAGGTCGTCTGTACTGTGAACTTGCTTAGGCCGGGGTCGAAACTTGTTAGATATTTGCACATAACAAACAAAGAACGACGTCATATGATCTTTTGTTTGGCGTCATGGAAACCTCTATAATTCAGAGAAGCTATATAATTATCATCCACCTCTTAACTTTCTTACTTTTTTCCATATCCAACCACTTCTATACCAAAGACCCTCTATCAACCAATACTCAAATCTCAATCAAACATCATGTCTGACACCGGTCGCAAGGACTTCAGCACTAGTATGTAATCCTACAGATCTACTTTGACAATGCAATCGTGACTAATCATATTTTTTCTCAGAGGCCAAGGAGGAGATGACTCCTGACTCCACCAAGTCCACTCAGGACAAGGTTAAGGAGACCGTCACCGACACTGGTGACCGTGTCACTCGTGGTCTCCAGTCTGACGATAGCAAGGGCGGTACCCAGGAGGCCTTCGACAAGGCCCAGCGTGCTCATGATGACAACAATGGCGGTGCCACCAGCTCCATGTAAGATTCTTGCCAGAAAACCCCACACATAAGACCTCTGCATACTAACTGTCATCTCTCCCTACAGTGGTGACAAGGTCAAGAATACCTTTGGCTTGAACAAATAAGTTCACCATTTATTGATGAACTTCCTCAATTACGATATTTCGGAACTTACCCTACTATCATGATCCAATGATTAGTCGACGATACCATTTGTTTCTTTAGTTTACAACCCAATCGATGCAGTGATCTGCCAATTTATCCCTTTGTATACCTGCATTCAATCGTAGATTCATTCGCAAAGAAAACCTATCGTCTTACCAGAGTGCCAAACAATGTATCACGCTGTCGATTTAGTTGATCTAGCTCCCGTTCCAGTTCCTTGTATCTGGCCCGTGCCCCTGGAATATCCGTAGGCAGATCATGGAATGCTCTCACACGCGCTTCCAATGACTTGACAGTATCCCGGAGCCGGATAACATTCTCTTCGTCTTCCATCAATTGTCCGATTGTAGGACCCCGCGGCTGGTTTCGTTCCAATGAAGCAATGCGATCATGATATTCCCCAACTTTCGTAGACAGCGTTTTGGTACCACGGATCCACTCCGAGGTCTGGGCCTGGACATTATGGGGCATGGCATATGCCTCGTCCGACTTAAGCTCCTCCAAATCAGCCTGAAGACGCGAAAGCTCCTTCTGCAAGTATAGACGCAGCGTTTCAACTTTAGCTATTTGGTCTTGCGCTTCAAAATCCTCTGCCGTCAGCTCAACGATCGAATGGCTCAGATCCTCTGGCTCGGGGTTCAATGTGTTGCCCATTACAACTGCTGATTCGGCTAGATCATCAAGATCGCGACGCCCCTTATCGTCCAGGCACATTTCCACTTCATCTAGAATCTCGTTCTTTTGTCGCTCATGTGGGTCTTTGCGCTCGGCCTCCTCCTGGACCTTGAAGGCATGGATGGCTTCTTCCTGTGCACGATGGTGGATGTTTGTTTCCTCATCTGCAGCATCATTGGCTGCCGCCAATGTTAGGAGAACGCGGAGAGTGTCTTCATTTCGTTCGAATTGGGGTACGGGTTTGGGCGTGTATTTCCGGGTGAGCCATGAATTAATGTACGCCCAGTCCTTGGCTTGCATAGCAGCCTGACGTGCCTTTGTGGGCGAGGCAAGTGGACTGTCAAAAGAATCCATCTTGTCTTTGAGAGGTGATTGTAAATTGTGGGTGAATTGGAGATTTGTTTATCTGTTGTTGGTGCACGATAAGAGCTGGGGCAAAGGCGGTCTACAGATCAAGTGGGCGAGACTGTCCTTTTCCCCACTCAACCTCGACTGACCAGGAGTGAACTAGAGGTACTTCTCTAACAATGACAGGCTATTTTCCTGGGCCTGGTCCCAACAATGGCGGTTCCCCCGCCTCATCGCCCCTGTCTCCTCCAACTCAGCGTTCGAGTGCCCTCTCCAATCGCCTAACATCCGTCCTGTCGGCTTCCTACGCCGACTCCGACATTCGTGACGCGTTGGAAACTTTGAGCATTCGGGGTATTCACAATACTGCGGAGACACGGCGCCAGCTTCGACTCGATGTACAGAAGGAAGTGGTGGATAGCAACGCGGAGATCGTCCGAGACTTCGGAAAGGTTGCGGAGGTAAGTTCATACAGAGCTGTATTGAACCACGCATGGAAAACTAATATTCTCTCGCTGTTACAGCAATTGAAACGAATTGGAAGCGTCATAAGCACTCTTAATCAAACATGCGACGAAATGCGCAAACACATCAATCTCGCCAAGCAAGATACTACCCCCGTGCTGGAGGAAGCTACCGCGTTGATGGCACAGAAGAAGGACACTGAAACGAAGCAAAGTCTGCTTGTTGCTTTTGAAAAGCATTTCTTGGTTCCTGAGGAAGACCTAATGGTCTTGAACTCGGCCGAAGAACCAGTCGATGACCGGTTCTTTGATATTCTCGCACGTGTCAAACAAGTCCACCACGACTGTGAGCACCTACTAGGCGGGGAAAACCAGCGATTGGGTCTAGAGTTGATGGAGCTGAGTACCCGTCATCTCAACTCCGCCTATCAGAAGCTATACAAATGGATTCAGAAAGAGTTTCAGTCTTTGAACCTTGAGGACCCCCAGATCAGTAGCTCGATTCGCCGTGCTTTGCGTGTCCTAGCGGAGCGGCCAAGTCTATTCCATAGCTGTCTGGATTTCTTCGCCGAGGCGCGTGATTATGTTCTTGCCGATGCGTTCCATTATGCGCTAACAGATGCCATTTCTGGTGCTAATGGGCCTAGTGCCGGCGACCGAAGTGTCAAACCCATCGAGTTTTCGGCCCATGATCCACTCAGATATATTGGAGATATGCTCGCGTGGGTACACTCCACAACTGTCTCCGAGAGAGAAGCCTTGGAAGCGCTGTTCCTTGCCGATGGAGAGGAACTCGCACGGGGCATTCAGGCTGGTTTAAATAGCGAGCCTTGGTCTCGCATTGACGAAGACCAGGAGGTCACTTTCGATGGCCATAAGGCGCTCAGCGATCTGGTAAATCGGGATCTCACTGGAGTTTCTCGTTCCCTACGCCAAAGGGTTGAGCTGGTCATTCAAGGTCATGATGACCCTGTCACTTGCTACAAGGTCGTCAATTTGCTATCCTTCTACCGAACAACGTTCATAAAATTGGTTGGCCCCAAGGCTCAGCTGGTGGACTTGATGCAGAGCCTGGAGAAGTTTACACTTGGACACTTTGAGAATTTGATGCGAGAGGAAGTCAGCACACTGTCAAACGACCAACTGGCTTTGGCTCCCCCGCAAGATCTATCGCCTCCAGAGTTCCTACTAGATGCATTGGAGGGCTTAGTTTCGCTCATGAAAACGCACGAGGCATCGGTCCGACCGGACGAAGAATCCGATTCGGATAGCGAAAACAAGTTCACTCCTGTTCTTCGAGCTGCCTTCGATCCATATTTGACCCTAGCTCGATCCTCGTCCGAGGAGATTGACGATCCAACAGCGCAGACCATCTACCGCACCAACATCCTTCTCGCAGCCCGCGCAACTGTCTCCCCATTCGGGTTTGCCAGTATAACCCACATGAACCCACTGTCCACCGCTATATCTACTCTCCGTACGAACCTGCTCGATATTCAGCACCAATTTCTTCTTGATAATTCCGGTCTGCAGGCTCTGCTAGATGCTCTAGAGCCTTTCTCCAAATCGGGCAGAGACTCAGACCAAGACAGTGAAACCGAAGAGAAGCCGGAGCAGAAGCTTCACCTTGCAGATCTGGCCACCCTCCCTGCTTTCCAACCGGAGGCCCTAGTTACGTCCAGCCAGCAGCTGGACGACTTCCTCCCATCTGCCCTCATGGATGCAGCTGATCATCTCAAGCGTGTCCAGAGCGCCTCCCTCATTCAAAGTGTCACTGAAGATGCCGTCGAGGCCTTCTGTCGCGATTTTGAGTTTGTCGAGGGTATGATCATTGCCGCCGATGAGGCCAGAGGAATGACCCAGGTTAGCTTGGGTACGGGTGGCAGTGTGATTAGCGGTCGCAGCGGGAGATCCACTCGTAAGACCACGGGTGAAGACGATGAGGAAGAGAAGGAGGACCAATGGAGTCTACGCTCATTGTTCCCTCGCACGACTGGGGAGATCCGTGTCTTGTTGAGTTGAGCAGCGTAGCGAGAAGATCCACAAGTATTGTACATACATATCCACATTACTCATTCATGGATGCAAAGACCTACTTGCACGTAACTTTTTCATCACGTAAGATTAAGGCCTACGTAGATAAATTCCAACCACCGACCAAACGTTTGATTACTTGAAAAGTTCTGGTCGCTTTGACATCTCATTTGTTTACAGTTATGAGCTCTCGAACTATGCGTAAAATAGCTCACAGAGAGTTCATTCGGCATCTAGCAAATCATCCTCCTCAGATCCCTCACTATATTGTCTTTGAAATTGTGTCATCGCGTGGCGAGTTCTGTCGCCTCCCATAATATTGGATTGATCAATCGCGTCATCTTCATGGAAAGCAGAACATCCCCATTAGCATCTTCCTTCAGTATATTGCGCTGCCTATGTGAGAGACATACCATGTTGCGCATTGGAATTATTATTGTCGTCCTGGTTTAAGAAGGTACCATATTCCTCGTCGCGCTCATAAATGATGCTAGGCTTGGGAATGAGTTGCTTCTGGGAATCAGACATGGGAATAAGTTGCTTTTGGGAAGACATGATAAGCTTAGGACAAATTAATTGCGTGTATATAGAATAAGTGTATTACTTGTTCGACAGAGTGACAGATTGCCCGGTGCTATTTATGCTTGAGAAAATTAGTTGACATGTTATCATCGTCATAGTTACGATTTTCAGGAGGCAACTGTAGGTTCTAGAACCCTTTGATCCAGACCTAGATACCCACTGGTTCACTGGTATATCCATGTTTGTATTCAGAGGGTTTTGATGGTAAGGCTAGGTACCGCCTCGGCTACGTGGTGATAGGGTTTAGTGACACGACTCCCGCCGCCTGCACGCGCTTATTTAGAGCTTCGGCCCTACCCGTCGTGGGGGCACAACGTGGCTAACGTAAATCGTTCGGTGTTTACTATTTACCACCCTTAGATGTACATCCGCCTCGTTAGCCTCCATAACCAGATCATTTCATCTAATAGGCGGTTTGGCCGAGTGGTCTAAGGCGATTGACTAGAAATCAATTCTCTTCGGAGGCGGCGGTTCAAATCCGCCAGCCGTCGGTTTCTTTTAATTTTTAATTTTTTTTAAAGGTCTTTTGCCGGCAGTTTGCCCAGGTGGCATGTTTTTAGACCGTTATCTGATATTTTTCGTTGTCAGACATTCCAAGGTTGTAGCGCATTGATGCAATAGCCTTTGGCTTCATATCCTGGAACCTTGGAATGCCTAGGTGTGACATGAGTCGTCATGCATCAATGGTCCTAGGTATGTGCTCCAACTAGGTCTCCCCGGGCCCTAATAATTCGCCTAACTAAGGATCAAGGGGAAAGGTACCCATGGTCGGTCCCTGGGGGGGCCTAGCTCCAACCCAGCAAGGCCATCTAATAAGGTTTGCTTGAGAAATTTCGGAGTGGACAGGAGTGGACTATAGGCATGTAACGCAAAAATTCAGTGATATATCACAACTTTTGTTACATATATACTTTCAAAGCTTCAATACTACAAAGCATTAAGAAGGTAGCTCCAGCTGGCCTCGATTTGAAGCAAGCTATCAGTCTAAACTTCTCTCTTTTGCTAACATTGATCCACTCTGTTATTCTTTGGACGTCAATTTCTAATACGCGCCAGTAGTGGTCATCTGGCAGTCAACAAACTTGCTTTAGAATGAGATACAAGTTTCATCTTTCTCTAATTCCAATGTCTGGAATTCACTTTGCTCCTCAAAATCTTCTTCAAGCTCTTCCTAAGTAGCCTCAACGACCACGAGTGGCTGTTACACATCGGTTTCATCACCAGTCAAGAAAGCGGTCTTGTCATCAAAGAGCTCGGTCTCGACCCCTGCTCTCTTCGTCCGAATGACAGACAAGCGATATGCAGAAATGATGCCCGGGGCTGTATCATAGGACTCCGTGGGTTTTCGCTCGCTAGACCCACTGGAGGCCGCACCGGCAGTTATGGTCACCAGGTCACTCCAGCCCTCATTCAATGGTGACCAACCCCTCGAGCATAACGTCTGCATGGCGCCAGCGTGAAGATTTGGGATTTTTCCGATAAGAAAATTAGCGAAGAACTCAACTATACGGAATTTAGTTTCCAGTCTATGTTACACAGAACATCAGCGGATCACGGAATAAGGGATGAAGAAAAGCCTTGGTTTGGGAAGGCAAAAATGGAAAGGGAAAGAGAAATATAGTAGAAAGGAAATATTGAAATGATAACAAAAGCGTGGAGAATGCAACGCTTTTGGGATAAGGGATCAACCTCGGAAAGCGACTAGGAAAGTGTATTTGGGAAGCCTTGGAAGGGAGTGAAGGCAAACAACATCTGGTTACTTTGCCTCTTTATATCTTGACTGAAAACTTCTCCCGCAGCCACTCTCCCTTCCAGTAAAACAAGAATGGGACTGGGATGAAAGCAATCGTAATGAATGCGAGCACGCTGTTTCCCCAACCCATATCTAGATGAGCATAGAGCGATGGAGAGGCAAGAGGCAGGAATGCTCCTGTCATGTTACGAATAATCGTGAGGGCACCCATGGCCGATGCGGCCGTCTGGGGCCCAAATATATCAATGATATATGTTTGCGCGGATGAATTGATGATCACGGCGCCAGGTCCACAGATAGCCGTTCCAATGATGGGAACAACCCAGTGCACTCGATACTGGACTGTCCACCCATAGAGAAACAAGCCGATGGGGAAAAGAGGAGAGACCCACATCATCAAGATCAGACGTCGCTCAGCGCGGAAATCACCTTCAGCATGCAGCAAGCGGTCACTAAGATTGGCAAAGATCAATACACCAACGGCACAGCCGATGCCGACACCGACGTATGCCAAGCCGGAGACACCAACACTCCAACCATAGTAGGTTTCAAAGACGGTTGGGAATGTCGCAAATAACAGCATGACCAGACCAAAATTGAAGGCAATATAAAGAGAGATCAGAAAGAGAACAGGTGAGAGGACAAGGAAAGTGGCTGGACGAGTCACGGCATGAGCAATAAGATGGCTGATTGGGGTCTGCTTTTCGCCCTTTGCACGCAAGTTTGGATTCCCTGTCTCTTTGCGCAAGCGGGTAGCTTTTCTCTTGAGAATGGTGAGGGCGCTTGTCTCACGCATGAATATGAAAGAAGCAACCGTGATGGCGCCGGCCTAGTAAACCATGGTTCATGTTTGTACGGAAAAGCTGGACGGAGCATTGTGTGACGTACAAGCATCAGGATGAGATAAAATGTCCATCTCCAGCTCAGATTCTCGGTCACAAATCCTCCAACGATAGGGCCAAGAACCTAATAGTCATTTTAGTCACTTGATTCCAAACCTTTTTCCTAATAGTACTGGATGAAGAACATACCGGCCCAAGAAGTGGCCCCGCAGTAAAAAGAGCCATTGCTGCTCCTCTCTCCTCCTTTGGCAGCAAGTCTGCAACGGTACCACCCCCCGTTGACATGTACGACGCAGCAGAAAGGCCAGTGCACAAGCGAAAGACAAGAAACTCTGAGACATGGGTACTTCGTGCACAACCAGCAGTAAATCCAAGATAGAATATTGCGCTCACGCGATAAACAGGCACACGTCCAAAAACCTCAGAGAGAGGTGGTACAAAGAACTGACCCATTGCAAAGCCAAGGGAGGCGATGGTGATTGTCAAAATCTCAACATTGTCGCTCTTAAAACCGAACTCGCTCTGCATAAGTTTGGCACCCGGAGAGAACATCGTGGTTGCAAGATTGCAATATAACACGGACAAACTGACAAGCAGTACGTTGGCCATCTTGAATGTCTTGGACCAGTTCCGTGGATTAGCAGGGTCATCCGGTCCATCCCAGTCGACGAGGTTTGGATCCGCAATACAAGCATCATTTCCTGCTGGAAATCCTTTCTCCATATCCTTCGCAGGATCCAAAGTGTGATGTTTTTCAGCGCTACTGCTGGCAGTAGTCAGGGCCTTTTGCTCCAGGTACCCTCCGATAGCACCAGATTCGGTGGCCGCCATATTCCTAGTTTCGTGATCATAGACAGTTCGGTCAGTCCCGGCCGAGCTTGAGGCCATTCTTGGCCGGTGGGTTTCCGAGATTCTGGTCTGGTATAGTCTGGCGATCTCAATGTGGTCTGGTCGTAGCGATAGAGGAGCAGAATCAGCTGCAGGTATTTGAATTCTTGATTGCTGTCTTGCTTAGTGCAATAAATAAAAAGATAGAACAACATGGTCGTAGCAATCTCCGAGTCATAAGGTCAACAAAGCCGTATTTTGCCCCGGATTAGCTCCGTTCCGGCCTCTGATTTGCGGTCTCCACTCTGCAAAATACATACTAGAATCTCACCTAACGCCCCACCCTGAAGCTTAGCTTAGGGTGGGAAAGCTGACTCTAAAAATTGCCCCACGTTGCTCCGTCGATTGCTCCGATCATCCCCCCGTGGATAGCTCCGCAACCTCTGACATTCGTCTATCCTTATATGGGGATGTATCAGGTTTTTCTTCTTCCTAAGCTCAGCCAATGCATTCTCAATACGTCAAACTGACAAATAAAGGCCGACTTTGGCTTCGATGGATTTTCCTCCAGTCCCCGAAAAGCCATCTGAATTGGTCGAGATAAGTCCGTTCATACCGCCACAACCTGATGGACCCTCTATACCAGACTTTCTGCCGCAATTACGGGGTCGCCGTCGAGAGAAGCAGCTGTCATCAAGACCTGTCTTGGACGAGGGATAGGTTCAACATGCTTTTACCGGTCCGGGGCGCCTCGCAATAATGGCAAAGTAAGCGTCGGTCGATATGTAAATCTTCCTCTATTTTTTCATCGTCGATCTATAGATTGTCTGTTTAGCATGGGAGGTATTTGATCTGTGATCGTGTACTGAAAATCATATATTGTTCATTATGTCCATGGATTGATCTATATTTGCACTGTCCAGCGGGAACCTTGGATTGTCAACTGAATACCTAACGGGACTAGATCAAGCTACTACCGTGTTTCCGGCTCTAGCAGATTCGTAAACGTCACCGGTGTCTGTCTCGACCGGTCGACCTTCACCTGAAACACATCAAAGCGCTGATATCCTCCAACCACATCCTGGAACTGTTTCCCTTCAATAGTCGCCGCCATATCAAGATCTGCATACAGTATCCCCTCCTCATGCTGCAAGTTCTCTTTCTCCTCTCTTTCGCCCGTCTCAGCATTGATCACAAAACCCATCAACGGACTTCCAGAGGGATCAAGAAATCTGGTCTCCGCCTGCATAGATCCTTCCATGGTGGTTCTGATGACCTCCTTGGTCTGATCGGGGGCAATTTCTAGCATGGTCGCTAAAGTATGTTCATCTGCAATGGCAGCATTGATGATGCCAAAACATTTCCCTTCGAAACAGTGGCCAGCGGCTCGTATACGGTTCGCAGCCACATTGCCGTATTTCGCCTTGGGTTTTTCCCCTGAGGTAGTGCTGCTGGCGCTGGTTGCCTCTTCCCGGATGCTATGCATCGGTGCTTTTGCAGGCCAGGTGGAAATATGCACCTGTTCACCCTGTGCCATCATGCTGTAGCGTGCCAGAGGATTGGTGTTCTCTCCACAAAGCAGCATGCCCACTTTTGCGATCCCCGAGCCATTTTCAACGGGCAGACCAATCACTTTCAGGCCGTGTCCATCACCAGGTGCCCAAATGAGTTTTTCGTAAAAGGTCGGAACAAGCTTGCGGTGGTGGACCAGGATTTCACCTGCGGAACTAATCATAAGATTGCTGTTGTATAGATTCGCACTGCTGTGCCGAGTTTTTTCCGAAATCCCGACGCAGACAGTAATCTGAAATTCCTTCGCGGCTTTGCGGATCATGTTGACCTCTTCGCCGTCCGCGTAGATGGATTCTGACACCATGCGCTTGAAGAACTCGTGGGCCTCGCCGGGCGCGACCATGCAGCTCCAGAAGGGATAGCCGGGAATGAAAACTTCGGGGAAGATGACAATATCAGCCTGGTTTTTGGCTGCTTCTTCAATCAACATGACGCATTTTTGCGTGGTTTCTTTTGCTGAGAGAAAGATTGGTGCGGCATGGCATGCGGCAGCACGGAGAATGGGAGCCATGTCGATGGCGGAGGTGACGGGATCCGAGCAAAAGGCTCAAGATGGATGAGAAAAAAGTGTCTGAGTTAATTAGAAATAATTCAAGAAGCACAACAATTGATCTTCGTCTTTGTCTATATAAGCTGTGAGGTTGTAGGATCACAGAGTGGGCGCATATCCCGAGATATTGGGGATCGGGATCTGAGCTTTTCGGGCTTTGGGATTCACTAATGCTCCACCTGTCGGCCATAACATACGGCTGTTCATTTAACCTATAGCTGTGTGCTCACTGGCAGGAATAAAGTTTGATGAATCTTGGGTTTGGGGTGGAATCAACTGTGTCCGTCCAGTCTACCACTACGATATGTTCAAAGCCTACAAGATGTTAGATCTCTAAAGTCATCATTCTCCTACTAGTAGGAGATAAATCTATATCTATATACAAATCTCAAGCAAGCATGCTATCCCTCCAACTGATAGCCACTAAAGAAATCAAAAATAATCTCCGTAGCATTAAAAACATACTTCCCCAAGGAGCACTGCTTCCAAAACGCCTCGGTATCACCATTCAGAACAGTACTAGCCCAACAATGCCCCCAATTCCCCTCTCGATAATGCTGCACAATCCCCTTCTTCCCACCACAGTCCCAACTAGCATGTTTAACAAGCGGATGTTCAAATACAGTCACATTGCTGCTCCACTTCGCTTCCTTCGGACACTCATTCCGCTCCGCCCACTCCTCCAGAACATCGATTACAGGCCGCTTGTCATCACGGCCCCCTCCATCATAAGGAGAGGTCGTATCCTTTGTACCATGAAACTCCAAAAACGGATATCCCTCATCTCTGGGTGCGGGTGAACAGGGTCCTAGACCGGGAATATCGGATATGTTATAATATCCACCGCTGACAGAGGCGAAAGCGGCGATTTTTGAGCCGACGGTAGCATTGCAGGCCATGACACCTGCAAATCCAGCTCCGTTGGATTTTCCGGCTGCGTAGATTCTGTTCGTGTCTATGCAGAGGTTATCCTCTAGATGCGTGATGAGGTCGTACATGTAGTCTAGATCGTTTGGTCGGGATGTATGTGCTTTGGGATTTGAGAGCCAGTAGCCGTTTCTGCTGTTGGGGTACACGGCTATACCATCTGGGTTGAATTGTGGATTGGAGAATTGGGAAAGGCTTTCTTGTTCGTCCATGTTTCTGTTTGCTCCATGGAGGGATATGTATAGTGGTGTTGGATTCTCGGGGTTGTAGTTGCTGGGGATGTACAGACGGTAGTCGCGGTCTGTGTTTGGGAGGTCGAGGGGCGTGCTTTTTCCTGGATTGGGGAAGGCGGGTGGGAGTTCTTTTCTGCATCCTGGAGAGGATTTGGCAAATGTTGTGCTCGCTAGAGCGAGGGAGAGGAATGATGTGAAATGCATGGGAATTGATTCTGGTGGTTATGGTTCGACTGGAAGGGATTTGATGGCTTCGAGGTGGTATGAATTGGTTAATCTAGTGACAAAGAACCCGCGAAGGCTTTACACTGCACTGGGTCACCCGAGATGCTCGGACTTTTGAGATATTTATGGATGTAGGTATGACCTCGGGAGCTGGCTATGGCGAATCCAAGGTTCTCAATCGAGATAAGTTGATCAATGATCTGCGTCTTATTCCATTGTCACTATTATTACGCGCCTTTGTATTAAGTCCATATAACACCGCTTTCCCCTTCATACTATATAAGATATAGCAAAATATCAGACCCGGTACAAAGATTATTTGCATCTAACGATATAAACTTTTGGCATACAGTTTGGACATATCGGCGTGAACGGGCATAGTTGACCGTGACTTGAAGAGTGGATCCGACTCGAAGTTGAGTCGTTCCACACTTCAGGGGAGTCGAACCCTCGGGTCCCCATACTCAATCAATTGATGTGAATTGGCGTCATCCTGAGGGTACGCGTCTTCTGCTTTTCTCCACACAGACTAGCGAATGGATCATATTCATCATTGAGGATCTTCCCCTGATAGACATGCTCATCGTGGATGTTTGCTGCATTCAACTCGTTGCGATTTGGTGCGTTTGTTGAAATGTGGCTACGATAAAAGTGAAATTCAAGATTCGATTGTTATACGAACATAATAAGCAGTAAAAAATGCTCAAATCTTGGATAATGCCAGTATCATGTTAGATGTGCAGAGTGGTGGAGTGTCACATGTAGATCATAGACACTAAAGCGAACTAAGGGTATGTCCGACGTCATGATCTACATATCTTGTGAAGTGGAACACGAATCTGTTTAATGTAAACTTTGTTGATTGTTGATATTTCGTTGCACTTGAATTGTTACAGATATCTCGAGAAGGCAAAACAAAAAAGATCCATCACGTATGTAGCGAGGACAATATGGCAGTATCAAACTCCACCAGCACCAGGAATTTTCCAAATCCTAGAAAGAAAAGCCTCTAGCAAGTACCTCCAATCAGCACATGCACATCCATGCTCCAACCAATTCAAAAATCAAATGAGGCCCGTATCGTGTATGTAGGTTTCGGGGATAATAATCATGATAACTTCATTCCATTTCACATCAATCCTACCTAAGACAATGCCAAACCTAACCGCCTCTTTCGCCAAACTCTCTGGCCCAGTCTTCGTACTTGCGTAGTCCATCTGGAGAGACACTGGGTCGAATCGAGTACAAACTTGATTCAAAATCTTGGAATTTGATAGGCCGGATCTGATCCATAGGTGTGTGGAGGAGAGCTTCACCAAGGTTGCGGAGGGGGCCCATGGCGGCATCTTTAGCTAGGGCTGTTATATCTGAGCCAGAGAAGCCTATTCAACATCGTTAGTTATGACAATACATTTTATACGATCAAGAGAATTCTTACCATCTGTTACATGAACTAATACCTCGATATCCGCATCATTCAGCTCGTGATGCTGATGACTGAGAAGCGTGCGCAACTGTTGCTCACGAACATGTTGCTCCGGTAAAGGAATATATTGTCGACGAACAAAACGGCGGCGTGCTGCCTCGTCAATATCCCACGGCATATTGGTTGCAGCCAACACGAGGACACGGCTGGCGTCACCCTCTTTCTTGTCCCGGGCAGACTGTTCGCGACCAGCAGCGGCACGCTGGAGGTCTGACCACTGAATCAAAAATTCGGTTTTGGATCGACGAGATGCTTCATTCTCGGAGCCGGAGGACCGCGCAGATAGCAAAGAGTCGATCTCATCGACGAAAATGATCGAGGGGGCAAGGACCTTGGCTAAGCCAAATAGGGCGCGCACAAGCTTTTCGCTCTCTCCGTGCCATTTCGACGTTAGGCTGGATGACGATACAGAAAAGAAGGTTGACTTTGACTCGGTGGCGACTGATCGTGCAAGCATTGTTTTACCCGTACCTGGTGGTCCGAATAGTAACATGCCACGCGCTGGCTCACGTAAACCAGAGAATAGATCAGGCCGAAGGAATGGATACACCACTGCTTCTTTAAGCGCTTTCTTCGCTGGTTCTAGTCCAGCAATGTCTTCCCAGTGAACTTCATCGCCACGTACAACAATATCATTGAGGATCTGTCGTGCTGATTGCAGGTCCACACCCTTGGGCAGCTTATTCAGGATTTTGACAAGATCATCGTTGTCATCTTCATCCTCATCCCCTGCTTCGTCTTCCGTAGAGCGATGCCCCAAAGAATCCAGGTCACTCGAAGGTGGAGTCTCTCGTCGCCTGACTGGAGGCGGTTTACGTCGTGTTGCGCTGCTACCGTTTGCTGAATTCGACATCGATCCGGCCTCACGTCGAACATTCTCGCTACTTGACGATGGTTGTATAGGGGGACGTTGCTCAGTTTTCGGAATGCGTGGCGCAGACTTCGTGCGCGGGCTGCTTCTCGAGGTATTTATATCTTGATCCTGCCGAGGTGTCGACGGCCGAGAACTACCTTCCGATCTAGAAGAAGCCATGGTCGCGCGAGGCGGCGGCTGAAGTGAAGATCGCAACCCCGCTGGTTTAGGTTTGACGGATGGTTTTGGAACAGGAGAAGGCGGAGATGTAAAATCTCTGGGCTCTGGCATAGTCGCTGTTACCGACGGGAGTGTCCTACGAGTCTCTGAAGCCACAGGCTGTCGGACAGGCAGGTGTGCAACGGGTCTTGGGGATGACCGACTCGGCGACGGCTGCTGAGGCTCACGCCAGTGTGCAGCAGGAATTCGATCTGTACCAGAATCTCTCCGTAAGACTTGATGTCTAGCTACCAATGGCTCATCTCCAGAACTAGTTCTTGGCTCTGCATTGGCGGCGCTCCGTGAAGACGCTATGGCGGCCGCATCGCTGACAGCCTTCTCGCCCGACCCAGACCGTAAGGTACTGCCCCATGCCAGACCAGCTGCCGTGGAGGCGGCTGGCCGCGACTCCTTCTTCTTAGGATTCACTTTGGACTTCTTGCCAGATTTCTTGCCGTCGGTATTGCGCAGAGTCGTCAGCATCGGCTTTCGTCGCTCAGGACTAGAGGCACGCGACCTGTCTTTCTCCGATGCATTCGAGTTCATCCGCACGGCAGGCGAGCCGCCCGGCGACAGGCCCATTGGCGCAGAGTCTTCGAAGTAGGAAACCGACTCGAAGTGGTGCTTCGGCGTTGGTTGAGGTCGGCCAGGTATGGCGGCCGGTTTGGACAGGTCGGTGTAGCCCACAGCCGGGATTGTACCGTCTCCGATGTACCCGGGTGTGCTGTTGCTAGGGGAGGGGAGGGGAATACTAGGAGCGTGCCTGCCTTTCGTTAAAGTTGTGGCCTTGTCACCGCCGTTTGCCTCGGCCGACTCTTTCCGGCTTTCGCGCAGTGCGGACAGTAGGTCGACTCGCTCGCGGCATTGAGCCTCTAAGGCTCGGATAGAATCTTGCAATGCCTTTTCAGTTTCGGATTTGGGGGTGTAGGTCGCTGATACTCGGCGGGCATTGTGATGATAGATGGTCTCGAGGGCGGATCTCCAGGATCTCAATGCTTCCTCTTCGTTGTTCTGATGTCATGAGCGAATGAGCACCCGACCGGGGACTAGAAAGCTTACCTGGCCCTCGAAATAGACGGCAGTCGAGCATAGGAGATAGCACTCATCATATGTCTTCTGCATGGAAGACGCGGGCCGTGGGCGCATCATTTGTAAAACACAGGCCCGCACCCATTTCACGCTGGTTGTGGTGGGGAGAAGTAGAAGCGATGATCTCCCGTTTGTGAGGGGAGGATTTTTCGCGTGACGTCGTCGGTTCGGCAGTGTCTGCATGCGGACCCTTATACTACAAGATAATCTACAAGATAATCTAGTATTCAAGAACATATAAATCAGATATCACATCTAGATTCCTGGTGGCACGTCTATCGGTACATGCAAAATAAAATAGAATAAAACAGTTATAGATGCAAGATTCCCCAAGTCAAAATCACCAACGCCAGATTTGAGGTCAAGAAGAGAAAAAGATCCAATCTCCAGACCGGATGAGTACTTCAAATAAACCCCCTCCTACCTTATCTGTACATTGCCTTCGCTTTTGGTATGTGAATAGAAGCTTGCATGTCCCAGGCTCTTTTTTGTTTTTTTGTGTGCCTAAGATACACCATTATAAGGTCGGGCTCTGCCCGTAACCATCAAAGACCCAGATTGGAGAAATAAATCGTAGAAGCATTGTGTCGGCGTCACACAATACAGAATATGGAACAAAGGGAAGGAGGGCTATCGAGTCAAGTCATGGACTTGTTTACTCAAGGTTCTTGAAATAGGCCTTGGCCATCTCATAAGAAGTCCAGCAAATAGCCGTGCTGGGCATGGTGGAAATAATCCGGGGTCGCATACCACGGAGGAAACCAGCCCAACCGAATTGCCGCTTGATAATGGAGGCGGCATTGAAGAGACCCTTGGCAGAGCGGATCTCCTCGTTCTCAGCGAGACCACGGGTCTGGAGAAGTGTCTTCACGACATCGAGAGGAGTAGTGATACCCGCAGCAAAGGCACCAGCAAGACCACCGGCCATGCAGTGGGTGAGCGGGTCATATTCCTGCTTGGGGTTCATGAACTTGGAGAGGGACTCGTAGGCGACAAATTGTGTGGCAGTGAAGGGAACAGTCATGCAGAGGGTGGTAGGGTAGGAGAGGTAGAAGGCCTGGAGACCCTCAGTGCGGTAGAGGGTTTTGGCGCATTGCAGCAGGCTCTTGTGAACGGATCCGTGGACTTGCATTCGTTGCTTGATCACTACTTTGGTCTTAGCGCTTATGTCCGAAATAGTGCAAAAAAAGGTTCTTTTCGAGCACTTACCATCGAATGGGTTCATCAGCGCATCGCTGGCAATAGTGGCGGACGCACCACTCAGAGCTAAATTCAAAATCAGTCAGTTATGCGAAACCCCCATTTTACTTTCGTCCGAAAAAAAGACGACATACCAGCAGCGAGAGGGTGATGTCCATCGTCCACATTACCACCAGCCATCTCCTTCACAATCTCATATGTTCCAAAGTACACCGCGTGTGCCGGACCTGAATATCTTGAAATCAGCCACCGATATCCCATTTCGCGTCCAGTGGGTGAAAAACCTACCCGCGCCCACAATCACACTGGAAACACCCTTCCATAGTGTCCGCCAGCCCTCAATCCGATAAATGGTTGAAACCGCGTTCGTCAATCCCGTGTACAGACCACCAGTCGAAGGGTGCAGGATTTGCATGCGGGTCTAGCAATGGAGACTGTCAGCAACCCCAACATCAAACATAATCAACTTTTCAGAATTGTACGCACCTTGAGCAAGTCTACCGGATACATCACAGAGTGCTCCTGAATAATCTGATCAGCCAAAACGCTCTTTTTCACCACCATCGCGGTCCGCGTCCCTCCCGCCTTGTTGAACCTACTGCAATTCCTGCAAAAGCACCCGCGAGCATATTGCGGCCGAGGCCATAGTTTGAAGGGAGCGCTTCATAACTAAAGTTGCAAGTCTAGTCAGCTTACATCGTTATCACCAGATATGGAACTGGGTAGAACTGGGATGATGTGATTCCGAGTCTCCGGTACATAGAATGACGCCGGAGCCAGGCGGGAAACGGCAGGAAATGACACGCAAAGCACAAATGCAGATGCATCAATCGTCTCTAGGCAGAAACGCCAATGCTATCTCCGTGTATCGCATGCCATCCCGTGCCAGTGCGCCCGGCTGGAGAATCAAATCCGAGCCCCGAGCCCGAGCCCGCGGAGGAGTCACGGAGTTACCTACTCGAATTCTAACTCCTCAACCTTCTCTGTAGCCGCCATGGAGCTCCGCTAGCCCAAGGCGCAGCTGGCGCAAGTAAAAAAGAGTGGAAAGAAAAGGACCGCGGTGGTGGCTGGAGGTGAAGGTCGTGACCGAGATGTTGGAGAAAAAAGGTTGTGAGGATCGAGATAAAATGGGGTTCTCCGGGGAGCCAAAACAGGAACCAGGGGGGGCCGCTCTTTTGGTTTGTCCGATTGAAGAGACAAGTAGTCTATGTTATCGCCCTGTATATGGGGAAACAGATGTAGAGAGTAGAAGAAAAGTTCGGACAAATAATTTCTTTGAATAATGAACGGCGCTAAGGAAATTATTGTTCATGATCGGGACCGACCTTCGCCGGATTCCACACCGACCCATTCCTTGTGAAGAGTCCGATATGCCCATATACACACTTGACATAATTTGATCTTTTGTTTGCTTCCTAATATATAAGGTCTAGCTCATCACCTAGCTATTTGGCCTAGTCTTTTTCGCGTTATATGACTCTTTTCTTTTCCTATCTCTACAGCGGATTACTCAGAAACCACGCCTAGACTAAGATCCATCCATCCGATGACGGAGCTTTGCTCACGAACAGGTATTGTATGTACCAAACATCTCAAATACACGAGGTACTTCAATAGCACAGCAAAACTAGCTGCTAAACTCATGTATCCCCCCCTGTCTCACCTCGCGTAATATTTATCAATCTGATAAGCCCTTTAAATTACTTTCGCCCCCTTCGATCGGGAACTAGTGTCCTGGGCAAAGTAGCAGACAAGTGGACCGGGGAACACGGGAACTGTCGCTATTGACATTCGAGAAGGGACTCCGTCTTCCATGGGGTATCGATGATCACCGTTAATTCATGCCGATAGGAGGTCTGAACATGACAACGATTTCCTCAACCTAGCACAATGTTACACGATGTAGATGCTAAATTTTAGTCAAATCTCACTTGATATATCAATCTACCGCATACAAGAACCTTAGAATGCCTTCTTCGACCAAGCCCTGGGGTTTAGGATACGAGGCTCTAGGGGGTGAACCACGCGACTTGTCCGGCCGCCCTGCCGAGGTCCGGGTGGGCTTCAGCCCGTCCAGACTAAACTCTTCATGTCCCGTACGCAAGTTATGCCAATTATTCGTTGCTAAGGCCCACCATATCCCCTGCAGCGTGCAGTCCAAAAAAGGAATAGTCGGGCGTAGGGCTAGAAAGGAAGAATGTTACAGGTAATGAACACTGTACCGTACATACTGTAGTTTAATCAGATCGGGTGGAACTACTGGAAAGGGGAACCTTGCACCCAGGCGAAAAAAGAAAAGTTCGGCTTTGTATAGTACGCCGAACGTCGGCTATTTTCTCCAACAAGTTTGAAGTGCACGGTTCTAGCGGACTTTTGAAGTGTTGAGGCGAATTCTTTGCACTTACGTATGCCTGTCCAAGTCTTATCCGGGGCCTCCGTAAAAGAGCCGCGGATTGTGATTTAGATCTACGTTTAAGCCTGTCCGCCCTCGTACAACATGCGGCGTACAGCTTGGGTATTTGGGGGGTTATAGGAAAACCTTACATATTCAATGTCTTTGTCCGTCTGGCAATAGTCCGAGTTAGGATGTTATGACCTTTAGAGTCTACAGATTGTTCTAGAGAAAGCTTCATGACAAAATCTTGATGGTCACGTGCAAGCTAATATACCAGAATACTAGGCCCGCCTTTTTTGGTCAGCAACTGTGGAGGTTAAAGTCGTAGTCAAATTAAAGCATGGTCAAACAATCATGAAAGGGGTGATGGATTGAAAAGAAGGGTTCCAGTAGGGTTGCAGTTAATATTCATTACCATATATTAATGTTTCTGAAGCTTTATACATGTAGAGATCCTGCTTCACAATATGGGCACAGCATAAAGAAGGAAGAATGAGAATAGCAAAAGAATATTCACAAAAAAAATGCAAGAATTACCACCGACAGAAGGATTTAAACCTCTGGCTGTCAAGTTACCCGAGAGGAAACCCTCAGGGCGAGTAGCAATAGCAAGAATCTACAAGGATATTAAATAGGCATTCGGTCCTTCCAAGTTCGAATCAGCGGCTTGGGTTGACCGTGTTACCACTGGCTCGCTGGTTAAATCTTTTCCCAATGATGGCGTTATCGCCGAATTTTTGCAAATAATCTTGGAAGTTATTTTTCGGCAGACGCCGTCTTGCCCCATATACGCCGTCTTGTCCCATATCTTCATTATTCTGCACTCATTTGGTCTATCTCGAACTAAGTACTGCTATACATACGCCTTTCGATGGCTTTGTGTAAAGAATGACAGGATGGAGACTCTTGTATAGAGAGTGGAGGAGGTTCATACTACGCGTACTAACTGGGGGTTTTGGGTAGACAAGGAGCCATGTTCTCTGGCACGTACTCTGTTATGACACTTGGTGAATTGATTGAGAATGTGATACCTGAATCCTCGGAAATGGAGACCAAATTACTTGTGTTTATAACACGATAGGACTCGGACTGGATATCATGATCCGTAAATTCTGTCGCCATGGAGCTCGTAATTCGAGGATAGAGGCGAGATTTCCTACCACGATATTTTATGTCAAGTATTAGGATATTAAGTATAAGCAAAATTTGTACTGAAGAAGAAAAACTCAATGCAAAAAATAGATTCGCTATCTGGCTATGAAAGTAAAAAGGCTGATATCTGGCCAAGGTAAACCCAACATAAGATCTCAACAACACCACATGCGCCGCAGCCTTAGGGGAATGGGGAGAATGGAAAAGGAGTAGATAATCTAACCAAGGGGCGTGAGAGAAACCCATGCCTGGCAGACCGAAAAAGGCAGGAAGTTCATTCACGTCGTCAAAAACTCGCAGGTTTTATGGGAGCGGGTTACCACTCGATATTGAACGACCATTCGCCTATGCCATGTTAGTATTTGTTATTTTAATGTCCCGATGGAAGGAAACGAGGTTTGGAATGGGACTCACCATTCTTCAGATTCTCGGCAGTGTCACTTAGCAAGATGACCCGACGCTTGTTACAGTAGGCGGTTTTGTCCAAAATATCAACCTTCAGCTCGGCCAGCTCTGAGACGGGCTTCTCGAACATCTCACTAAGACTCTCAACTGCCATTTCCAAGTCCTTTTGATTGTCCTCGAAGATCTCGGTGAGATTGTTCCGGGCAAGGTAGAAGGCAAATGCGTAAGTCCACTTCAAGGTCTGGCGACACTGTTGTAATGCTTGTGAGGCGGTGTCGAGGAACTGAACTTCGATCCAGGAGAGGCCAGACTGTGACTGGAGGCTGGTCATCTTCTTTTCGGTCTTGAGATACAAGTCCTTGTCCAACTTTGCAGACTGCTCGTGGTTGGCGTATCGGTTATAATAATGCAAGTACCGTTCTAGTGACTGTCGTGATTTGGCTTGGGCACCCCGGGCATCCGACCCGGACTTTTCCTCGTACCGACTGCAGTTGTACCAGCTGGTGCCATGTTCGGACCAGAGACCCATACACATCCAGCAGAACTCGTGCTTGCATTTGCGGCATGTCATGTGGTTGCAGCCGCCGTTCTTCTCGATCGTTGACTGGCACTTTGGACACTCCTTGGTGTTGGCAGAGATCCAGTTGGCTGTTTCAGAGTCATCCTCGCACTTCTGTAGCCACATCTTGACTAGTGCGCAGGGTGTGGGTTGATGATCGGTGATAGC
This sequence comes from Penicillium sp. S1602, assembly GCA_023626355.1. Lineage (NCBI taxonomy): Eukaryota > Fungi > Ascomycota > Eurotiomycetes > Eurotiales > Aspergillaceae > Penicillium > Penicillium sp. S1602. Next base: position 1,762,762 of record JAMAGW010000002.1, read on the forward strand.
GCAACCGAAACAGAACTCATGTTTGCAGAAACAGCGAACCGTCGGCACGATGCGGCGGAGCTCTCGGGGTTTGACAGAGCAGTCGACCGCATACTCGCAGTTGGGAGCAGGGCACCATCGTAGGTTATCCTTATTATCCACGTAAGTCCTTGTAAGAAGTGTTCGATACCTAGCAGGCTATATGTCAGCGAGGCCGTTATCCATCAATATTAAGAATCATGACTCACCGGTCCTTGAGGTCGTCCGTCACAAGCAAATCCAGAGATTTTGAGTCCACAATACGATGACAGTTATCGCCTGGACACTCGATACGAGCGGCCTCGCCTTCGTCCTTAATCTTGCCAGCCAGGTAGTACCGGTAGCAGTCAACGCAAAATCTGTGTCCGCATCGCATCGCATACGTCTGAAGGTCAGACCCATCCTCACAGCAAATCTCACACATGAAATCAGGCACCACCTCCGTCTTCGCAGTGCCCTCGAAATTAGTCCCCAATCCAGCTTCCTCTAGTGTCTCTTCCGGGTGTTCCATGTACCCCTCGATTAACTTCTCCTGCTTCCATCGTCCAAACCGCAACAGAATAGCAGCCGACTCCGGTGGCAAGCCGAGAATAGCGGAAACCTCGTTAATCTGCACCAACTGTTCGCGCTCAATATCCGATGTATCCAAAACTTTGAACTCGACTTCATATGGTTTTCGTTTCTGCTTGATGAGATCTTTATCGTCCGAGAAGCCGGTGTCGAGATCGCCGAAGTCGACTACACGCGAGAACAAAGGGTCAGTTATCAAACAAGGGAGAGAACATTCAAACGTAGGACTCGAAAATCAGTTACATACCCTCTCCTAGACTTTCATCGTCACTGCCTTGTGTGTCGGCAAAATCATCACCGGATGAGACATCGCTCATGAAATCATCATCGGAATCCATGCTGCCCGTTGTCGTCGCGGGCGTCGCGATATCCCTCTTCAGATCAACCGGGCTCTTTCCCGAATTACCAGACTCGGGAGACTGTGTCAGAATAGAAAGGGTGGAGCGGTTCTTGTCGGTGTTAGATTTGGCCCTGGTGCTGGGCCGATCGGAAGCAGTGGCGTTCCGAGCGTGGGCAGCCTTGGTGGCGGATTTGGGGAGAGGCTGGTTGTCGTCCGCAATCGCCGCCTCGGCCGCCTTTCTCTTCCGCGTGGAGGGAGGCGTGATGAAAAAGGGGGCGGCAGAATGCCGGCGGGGGTTTGGAGGGGAAGGGTGGGTTTTAATAAAGACTCTTTTGGAGCCACAACGTCACTGGAAAATGACTCGAGTGTTCGGAGGGGGACGGAGTGGGGAAAGGGTGCGATCGAGCGGAACCGTCGATTACATGTTTTGCTCCGGGACTGCTTGCAGCGTTTAGGTTTGGTTGTTGTGTTTGTTCTACTTGACTGATCAGAACCAAATTAGGTGACAGCACTAAAGTGGTATATGGCTCATCAGAGGGACATATAACTTGGAAATATGGCTTGGGCTGAATTACTGCCTAGTGACCCGCCTAACTTGCGATAATCAACAATGACATGCAGATCGGACCTAAGGTTATGATTGGCTCAAAAAGCCACTATTGCTTAGGCTGACGGAACTAGATGCGATAAATTGTTTCAGAACCTTGGAAATCGAGTCATCAGCTTATTTTGAATTGACATTTGAATGTAGACTGACTAGGCACCACACTAGGTGCCTACGATGCTAACATGGTCAAACTACGTATACCATTCCTAAGGTTCAAGGTTGTACATGAGTTCGCAAATCTATAGCAACCTCCAATTTTAAATTCTCATCAATCCATAATTCAGTCATTGCATGGAATACGTGGTATATAACCTCTACTCATCATCACCCTCCTCTTCCTCAGAGTCCTCCTCTTCACTACTTTCCGACTCCGCTTCCGCCAACCAGTTCACAAACTGCTGTGCCTGACTGCGGACATTTCGCATCTCCTCAGTCTCACTGGACCGCTCATCATTCCACCACTGGTCATATGCCTCCTCATCCACAAGCTCAAGATCATAAAGAGCCTTGGCGGCGAAAAGCAAGATATTAGCACCCTTATTCCGGTGCACCAGATCCTGCTGTAATTGGAGCAGCAGGTCAACCTGGTCCTTCTTATCGTTCTTGTTCCGGTCAAACAGTGTCCGGTCCACAACTTCGCGGTATGTGGAAAAGAGATTGTGGACCACCTCGCTGGCATTCTTGCCGTTCTCCATGAGCTGTTGGACGTGCTTCATGAATGAGGAGACGATGGCGCGTCGGACTTGGTTGTCTGAGGCGTTGGCCGTCATACGGAGACTGACAAGTTCGAGCTGAACGACGTCGGCGGTAACGCCTTCGCGAATACTCTCGAAGATACTGGCCGAGGCGTCATGGTGGAAGTTGTCTTGTTCTTCACCGTCGGAGAAACTGCTTCGCCCGGAACGGGGCCAGGAGCCGTCGGAGATTTCAGAGGACAGGGTGGAGATAGAGGCGGAGGAGAGGGAGAGACTGGGCATGCGGTATACGAGACCCGAAGAGGCGACACTGACGACACTGCTATCATCGTCTTCCTCATCGTCTTCGCCTTGGATGAACTCGCGGCCTTCACCATCAGCTCCAACCACCTTGGCGTCGGTGATCGCTACGCTGCCGTCGCGTCGGGCTGTGGTAATCCGCTTTCCGCTCTCGATCGTTACGCCGTCGGCAATCTTCACACCAAAGGACAAAAGAGCACCGGCCTCAACCTTGCAGTTCTTGCCAATGACTACGCCATCGGCGATGATAGCTCCCCGAACATCTGTGTTATCGCCAATAGAAACGTTGTCCCAGATGTAAGCGCCTTCCAACTTGACGTTGCGGCCGATCTTGCAGTTCCGGCCAAGCACAGTGTTGCGAACTGTTGTCTTGTCGCCAATACTAGTGCTCTTTCCGATGACTGTGCGGCGGCCTATCACGCATGACCGTGCCAATGTGACACCCTTCTCTTGGTACAAGCTGCCCTTGCGAAGATCGTAGGTGTGGCCCGGGAGCAGGTTGGTGTCAGGACACAACGGGTATGTCCAACGGGAGATGATATCTTTGCTGACGGCCTCGTACGCCTTCAGGTTCCTTACCCGTGCGGCGTAGTGATCTTTGATGATATATGTGTGGATAGTCTTGCCGTTCAGCTCGTAGTCCTTAAGAACACCGAAAAGGTATTGCTTGCGAGGAGACTGGTAGTCGAAACTATCAGACCACAAGCTCAGCACGTCGGGAGTGCAAATATCAATGCTACAGTCGATCAAGTCTTGACGGATGTCCAGCTCTGGGTGGGTCATGAGAAGTTCGGTGTCAATGGTGAGTCGAGCAGGGTTCTCGTCCGAGTTGTGATCGATCTCCTCGTAGTGGAGACAGCGGTCTTTAGTAGGATCGACAACAAAGACTGGGGAGACGGATGACGCTTTGGTGCGGTGGTCCCGTCCAGCTTCCCGGAGGACCATAGTCATGATCGCGTTCTTGTCGATAGCACGGCGAGCTCGGTGTTTGTTCAGGGCACCCTCGATAGGCATGTTGCTGATCACGTCGCCGCTGACGACAATAAAGTCACCAGTGATAAGGTGCTTTCCATCAAGATCACGCATGACATCACCAACGGATGCGGAGGTTGATTTGAGGAATGTGAATTGCTTGAATGGAGAGGAAGCTGCTCTCCATTTTGAGGCACTAGACATAGCTCCGTTAGCCACCTAGATATAAGTTCAACTTGCGGGACTTGCGTACTCGATGTATTTCTCTAGGATGTCCGAGTGTGCACCACCGTAGAGGAAGACCTCCTCCACGCCTGCATTTGCCAAAAATTCGAGGGTATATTCAATGATAGGAGTGTTGGCCAGCGGTAGGAGACACTATGCGATCCAGTCAGCTTTGCTATCCCGACTTGTTTTATAGAGTATCCTCGTCAATCAGCGGGTCAGATGAAAGGACGTACGCGAGGCTTCTCGAGAGTGAATGGCTCAAATCGTGGCTCAAAGGTATCCGCAAAAACCTACTCGTAAATAAAAGTTAGCCGCAAAGAAACAAGCATAATGCGGAGCATGTTCTAGACCATGTGTTTCACGTACCACAGCCTGTAGCGTCTCCTCTACTTCATCCGCAGTATTTCCCTTAGGCTTTGAGCCTCCACCCTTTTGCTTAGCACCCATTGCAAGCAGATCCTGAGAAGTGTCAATCGGTTGTATCAAGAAAGCCGGGTTCCGCGGAGATCGTGTATGGTGGACCTGGTAGGATAGAGAAATGTCGTACCTGGTATCGGAATAAGCCACAGAGACGAGTAGATACCGAGAAAAATGCGCAATGTCTGTTCTATGCTGCCGTGGGTCCTATGCAGGGTCGTCGCGGTGCCTTTGATCAAAGGCACAAAAAACCCCGCCAAGCCTCGGTGACTCCCACTTTGTGTTTGGGCTGTTTGCATTGCTTCGTGGGCTGAATAACGTGACTGAGCTGTGGCTGTGGCTAGTATGTGGCACAGTAAGGACCTCACCAGCCACATTAAGATTCTAGCCACAGATCTCCATCTTTGAAAAAGGCTGGTGGATTTATGTGAATACGTGCTATGTCATTGGGCTTGTCATTCCAAAAGTTGTATGATGCTCATCGAATCCAATTACAAAAAAATTACCACTGACCCCTTGTCACAGACCATACAGATGTTTAAACCTCCAAATTGACCTAAAAAAAGAACAATGAAGCAATACCAGCATCAGCCAAGACAATGTTAAATCTTAATCACACCTCCTGTGCACCCCTGCATCCAAACCAGCCAAAACAAGGGAAAAAGCAAACAAGGAAATGTCACTGGGCAGCCCTGTATAGGACGAATGCTCTTTCCGAGGGTGGACCCACTTACGAGCCAAGGCGTTGAATCCTGGGAGATCCCCGCGGGCCCAGGCCCTCCTAGACCTGCAATAAACGTGTCGACTACTATAGATGCCGGTCTAGACTCTCAGCCCTTACGATCGCGGGTTCGTCCGTCGAGCGGGAGGCGCGTATGTGGGTACCTCATCCTCCTTTCCAAGTTAATGGTGAATTAGAGGGATTGTTTCATGGATTGCATGATTCGTTGGGGATGGATTGGATGCACGACCTCCCTCATTGGGCAACGAAGGCTTCAAGCCATGGATCAATTGTTAAACCTCGGATGGTTGATGATGTGTACACATGAGAAGTCCCCCTACATGCTCATTCTATCCAGGGAACAATGGTGGATCCCCCATTCTCTTCCCCTATCCTAGCAATTTAGGAGTTCATAACATAGGTAATTTCGGAGCAAATTGAAGAACGGAAATAAGGCCGTGAAAAATAGAAGATATGTCATGTAAATATGTACTTGTCGAAACAAGGGTGGGTAAAGAAAACCTTGTCATTTTCCTTCCCAATAACAGTCACCGGGTTGGTGTGTATCAAAAGCACAGTGTCAAAGTAGAAAACGTAGATAAGCACAGATTCGCCTCCCAGATAAATTGAGCCTGCAAAGAAAACGCCATGACCTGTAGAAAAAGGCAGAAGACCGCGATCGACGCATACCTCCGGGGAAGCGCAAGCAATGTACGATTTGAAGACCTCATTATAAACAGTGGGAATCGTAAAGTAAATAGACAGGCGGAGCGGATGTTGAGGATGGATGGTAGAGCGAAGGAGAGAAGGATGTTAGGATGTTTTAGACAGGCCGCCCGGCTTGTACTGCCATCATCGGTTGGGGCTGGGCGTACATGCGCTGTCGCTTGGCCATGTTTTGCTGGTTCTCTGCCGCGTTGGACATATCGGACATCTGTCGACGGTGCGGTGGGCGAACCGGAGCCCCGGTAGAAGGTACGGCCACTGGTGGAGCAGGGAACTGAACACCATTCGGATCAACAGCATATGCTGCCGGGGGTCCAGGCGCTGTGGCAACATACTGTCCTTGAATAGCAGGCATGTTTGGTGGAACCGCTTGCATGCCTTGGAACTGACCGGGTGATTGCCAGTTGTTCATGGATCCTGCGGGTGATTGGCCGGGTGAGCTATCTTCTTTGATGGACTGTGTAGCTGATGTCTGAGAAGGCATTGTGACGGCCACCGGGGCCGGGGGACCCTCGATGCCTTGGGGCATTGTCTTGAGATGGGTCAAATGAGTCTCAAGCATGTCGAGAAGACTCTTGCGAGTAAACGGCTTGGGTAAAACATCGTTCATTCCTATCGCACATTAGCCAAGTTCACCTGAAAAAACGAGTCAACCTAATCTCACCATGTTGGTAGTATAATTGAATGTCATCACTGCGAATGTTCGAGGTCATAGCAATGATAGGAGTTTGATCGAACTGGCGAATCAAATGACAGGCCGAAACACCGTCCAGATTAGGCATGATAATATCCATCAAAATCAGATCGTACTTCGAACCACCCTGCATTTTGTTCACTGCTTCCAAACCATCGAACTGTGGGAATAATTAGCCGCTGTGTAGTATGAGTGACATCGTAACGCAACATACTGCAGTGTCAATCACACAAGAGAAAGAATATAAAAATTTGCCGCCAATCTGCCGGCAAGTCGCATCATCCTCAACCAACAGGATCCGTGGGCTACGCATCCAGCCAGGGTCCACGTTGGTACTCTTCTTCCGATTTTCCGGCTGTTGTCGGCGAGCCTCGGCAGTGTCGACCTCAGTCTTGGTGGGCATCGGGTACGGAACATTATTGATGTGCTCGCTATACATGGGATCGATGCCGTTGGTGGCACCCACGGGGTAAACAACTTGTTCCAAGTCATTACCCATTTTCGGGTAAACCATCGCTGGGTTGGGTGGTACAGTAGTTGCCGGTCGGACCATCCCATTCCGGGATGCATCCATTGTGGGCGTGGCAATAGGTGCCGCACCAGCCGCCTTCTGCGGATCGTTTGCGGCATCCATGTTCGGCAAGTTGAACTGGATCTCGGCGTTCATATCATTCAGCAGCTTCGAGGCTTGTTGTAGTGGTGAGGATGGCTCGTCATCCACCGCTCCCACCTGGCCCATGGGGCTCATGGTTGAGCCCTGTCCTTGGAACCCAACGGCCTTGCTGTCTCTACGTTGGCGCGCATCCACCGAGAGCAAGTAGGTCATGACCTGGTGAATGACATTCTCATGATTTAACACGGTCTTTTGTACTCGCATGACTTCCTGCAACATGAGTTGATGGTCCACAGTGAGCTGGGCATATCGGTCGGAAAGATGCTGGATCTGCTGTTGCTGCGCGAGGATCTGCTGGTTAAGCAGATCAATCTGTTGAGTGGGAGCTGAGTCGTCATTACTCTGGGTCTGCTTGCGAGGGGCGGGAGCTTTGCGGCGAATATTGTCGAGGGAATCCTTGCTGTTGGCACGGAACTCGGGGTGTTTGAATTCCCAGGCCTAGAGAGGACATCAGTATCGAGGACTTGGGATGTCAACTGGATCGGTGAAGACCTACATTCTGGCCATACGGTGACTGGCCGTTCTCCTCGTTATTCTGTCGGACTTTGTGGAAATCGTATTTGTTGAGTTGGCGCACAAAACTGGCGAAGTTGCTGTGCTTGAAGTGCTTCGGGAGGATAGTCTTGGTAAATTTCTCGCACTGGGGGGAGTACCGGTTAGCTACACGGTGCGACCACACTACACCACGGGCGCATTTACCTCTAGGACCACGAAGCTATCCCCTTCATCACCCCAGCGTACAATGGACGCGTAAGAGGGGTCCTCCAGCATTCTAGTCGCATAGTTGGTCAGATACGTCGATCGCGAAATTGTATTCTTCGTGGCGTCGGGATGAAAAGCGGAAAAGGGTGGGTGGAAGGAGGATAGAGGGGTTCCAAGGAGGACTCACTTATACAGCTTGCGCACCTGAGCATTTTGATTAGCATTAGAACCTCTCGATATGACCTGTGTATCGCGAGACTCACAAAATCGCTGGAGTTGCCCGCGGGGGCGGCATTCGAGGTCTGGCCTGGGCCATCCATGGCTAACCGGGTCGCGACCGGTCGAACGAACGGGCTTGACCTGACAGATGGTATCTAACCGATATACTAAGGAAAAGAGGGTTCAGGGTGGCTGTTGACGAAATGCACCCTTCTCGAAGAATGAAGAAAAGAAAAACCACAGTCTCGGCCTAACAAGATCAGAGGGAAAAAAAAGAACTGGGGATTTGAAGAACGCAGAATGGGTACCGCCCAGTTACCAGTTTTGGCGGTAGAGCCATGTACCAAAGTTACTGCGCAGGTACGGACATGGTACATGGCCCGTATTTGCGTAATTAAGTTATTTCTTGTATACTTGCTAGACTACTAAGACTTCTTTGATTCTCCTGAATGATCATGTAAGGAGTTCGATTAACCCTAAAACACCCTCGTTCTGCCCTGAACGAGGGGGCGAGCTCGTACATTCCGCGGTTTCTGCTTTCCCCCCCAAGAAGTCCATAACTTATCAAGGTCCCAAAATCCCTGCACCTCCATATATTATACGGATAGTGGCATGAACGTCAGTGCGCGATGGAGGGGCATGCGTCGGGGGGTTAATCATAGGTAAAGTACTGCATTGTTTCGGTCCAAAGAGACCCATGAAAGCCGTAGTAATAAACACGAAAAGGGAAAAGGTAAAAAAAGAGGGACGATATGCCAAGAAACTCCCCGTTGAGAGACACTTGAGAGGGGAAAAGCAACTTTGCTCCACCAGCAGACTTTGGGACCCTAGGGAACGGTGGTCCACTTGTCCATGGTGGTTCCCACACGCGTACAACACACCATTGTTCCCACTATGCGTTGGCTTGGAGAAAAATCAGACAAAGAGGGGGGAAATAGGCTACAGAAACCCAAAAAAAAGCCGATCGTCCGAGATCGATCATTGATTCGTGAATCGAGTCGTAACAAATCTACGCCAACTCAACCACGAATTAGGGGACAAGAAGATGAACTTCCGGTCATTCTCACCGAACCGGTTCGTTCCTAGTCTCGGGAAGGATTCGGAGTTATTGATATCTGTATCTGGGATCCATATCGATATTATATCGAAGGGATTTAATTAATTAGAGTTATCCCAATACGATGCACAGGAATTCTCTTATGCGAAATAGTGGAAAAGTGGCTCCAACGCTCATGCAGCTTGACGCCGACGCCGTAGACGCCCCAAGCAAGCTTTGTCATCGTGCAGTACCACGCGAGGATTGGCCCTTCCTTTTGGGGTTAATCTTTGTATAACACAGACCTATCAAATCCCGGAAGGTATCTTAACGGAGTAAGTACCCCGGAGTATAAGTACGATCCCCGGATTCGATCGAGGTGAGCATTCCACAAACCATAACATTGTTATTACTTCGAGGTATCAACCAGAGGGACAAATTTACGGAGTATTTGGAGGGCCCCGGTGATAACATTCGCAATATCATCTCATAGCAGCGGGCATGTCATAGATCTAAACCTGGAATAAGGAACTATAGCTCTCTCTGATCTCGGTTTATCTACAGGGTCAGGGTCCGTGGACCCGTGTGGCATCAAGTGGCTGAATCTGGCCCAGAGGAAAGGGCCTATACCCGACCCTACTATGCTGCAGGTAACATGGATATCTATTATTGACCTCACTTCCTAAAGTACCCTTCATGAAGCTATTGAGTGGCTTATCTTCCATTAGTTCCTTGATTTTCTAAATCGAGTAATATCATGCGAAACCCATTAGTACGATACATACCAATCTACCCTCAGGCTGTTGTAGTTAGATATTGCAGAGCCTAATTTGTATGGGGAGTTTGTCAATACCAAGCAGTAACTTCTGTTTATGCAGAATATGAGATCTAACTCAAGCCCTGGGAAGAATCTAAATTACATCTAGGCGCTAAAGTCGGGGGACGTGTGAATAGAGATGTACTGTATTAAACAACTGCATTTAAGCACCACTTGCAACACATGCAGATACAGGGAGCTGGAAGCTTGGTGCAGTAACATAAATTAAAAGATAAAGGACATCACAGAAGACCATAGTAAATTGAACAGGAAAAATCAACAAGCACGATGGATTAAAAGCCTCGGTTTCCCAGGATTTTGCTCCATACCAGTTCGTGTGTCATAGCGCGAATGAAGATCGGCGTAACGGTTGCCGCAGCCGGCCATGACGAAATCCCCGAAGCTCCCATAACATCGCGCTTCTTCTTCTAACCACCTCACGAACCTTGCAACTACGTCCTGTCTCTACCAGAACCTCAATTCCACCCACGATGTTCGCCGCCCGCCGCTTCGCTACCAACGTCCCCCGCGTCCGGGCCCAGGCCGCCTTCTTCCACAAGACCGCGCCCGCTTTCGTCCAGAAGGGCGATGCTATCCCCGACCTGAACGTCCTCGTTGAGAACTCCCCCGGCAACCAGGTCAACCTCGCCAAGGAGCTCAAGGGCAAGGGTGTTATCGTCGGCGTTCCCGCTGCTTTCAGTACGTGGCCGGAATGAAAACAAACAACAAAAACACACCGAACAGAGCTAGGACTGACGATTATCTAGGCCCCGCCTGCTCCAGCACCCACGTCCCCGGCTTCATCAACCACCCTAAGCTCAAGGAGGCAGGCCAGGTCTTTGTCGTCGCCGTCAACGACCCCTTTGTGTAAGCAACAGCAATCGCATACCATCTGCGCACGGGCTAACACGTCAAATACCACAGCACCAAGGCTTGGGCCGAGTCCCTTGACCCCAACGGCAAGAGCGGCGTACGTGATAATTGATATATCTGTGACGGAACGGTTGACTGACATACCTATTAGATCCGCTTCCTGGGTGACCCGACCGCCAAGTTCAACGAGGCTCTTGACCTGACCTTCGACAGCACCGCCATCTTTGGCAACATCCGCAGCAAGCGCTATGCTCTTCTCGTGGAGGACGGCAAGGTGAAGGAGGCTTTTGTGGAGCCCGACAACGCCGGTCTCAATGGTAAGTTGGCAACTTTAGATCGTCGTGGGCTATTTACTGACCTGGGTTATCAATTAGTCTCCGTTGCCGAGAAGGTTCTCGGCTAAATCATTTAGACTCGATTACAGCATATAACGTATTCATGGATGTGTTTATCGTCCCTTTGCATATATATCAAGATACCAAAGGACTTCAATTTACATAACATGACTGAATACGTCAACGCGCTAGTATTCGCGGCTAGCAGTAGTTGCAGAGCCTAGGCCCTCAATTTGGCCCTCAACTTGGCCCTCGCTTAGATTTTATTTTGATTGTCATGTTTTAAACCGTATGATGTGATTGGACCATTCCAAGGTTCACGTTTTGAAGACGACATTCCTGTTCCGTATGTGGAAATCGTATGACTTCGTTTCCACAGGGCTTTATATAATGAATTGACCCATCTTCAGCCCGGGAGTACATATAAATACACAGCCTAATGGGGCAATGTGTGCTTGTCATTAGTACCACGTGAGATAAACGGCTGCCTAAGTTGGACTGACGCGGCCCCTTGCCACAGATGTGGCGGTGATCTAACAGAGGAATGAATCGACAAGATGAAACAGGTGCAAGAAAGCGAACCCTGCAGATCTGGGATTGGACCAATGTACCGGTGAGAGGAGACTAGTTAGTTTTTCTTTTTCTAACGGCGGTTTTGTGGCTGTGAGTGGATCTTGGCATTTGACTGTAAACTAACAGTATGTCCACAAGGTTGAACTCAGATAGAAAGATAAAAAGCAATCCAATATAGTGAATTAAATGTCCATGAGAAAGAAGTGGAATTGAGATTGATATGCAAGTCAGTATGTCAAGAGGGTCCAGGTTGATCCACCAAGACTAACAATAACTAACGCTTCGTCATTGCCAAGACTGTCTCTTCCCCCCGATCCAGCCACGGTCCCCTCTCCCGCGAACATCTCTCCTCCTTCACTGCTATCTGCCTAAAATTTTGCTCTCCTTCAATTCTTTGCACTTTCTCCGTGGCTGGTCCGCTCCCACATCATCCCTCTAGAACCGCCAGCGAATCCTCGACCCTTTGAGCATCGCCTAACTCCCGCCTTGGGCCGCTATCCGGAGCCCTGACACTGAGTGGGCTGTGAGAGCTTGGCAAGACACTTTGCTCCAAAATCCCACCCATCTGATCGGGTTTCATACCGCGACTTCCTTTACCCCTAAATTTCGCTTATCTGCAACCCTCGCGGCTATACCGGCACCATGTCCAAGGTCGTGCGCAGTGTCAAGAACGTCACAAAGGGATACTCTTCTGTGCAAGTGAAGGTTCGAAATGGTACGTCTGGCTTCCTTGGGGGTTCCTAAAGGTCTCAGAGGGTCTCCGATAGGGATTGCGATCATGGTGCAGCCACGCTGCATCGATTTGCCACTATCTCCTTTTCTCCATGCCTGCGCCGATAACCGGATGGACATCACCATATCGCGCGCTCTCGACTTGATGGACAGTATGCTAACCGTGGTCTTTTCTCTTCTTAGCCACAAGTAATGACCCATGGGGCCCGACGGGTACCGACATGTCCGAGATTGCGGCCATGACTTTCGGGAGGTAGGTTGGCCGATGGCCCGATGGATACACATGGAGGCTGACATCAGCGCATAGCCCGAACGAGTTCTACGAGATCATGGATATGCTCGACAAGCGTCTCAACGACAAGGGAAAGAATTGGCGCCACGTGCTGAAGTCGTTGAAGGTCCTGGACTACTGTCTACACGAGGGCTCGGAGTTAGTAGTTACGTGGGCTCGGAAGAACGTCTATATCATCAAGACCTTGCGCGAGTTCCAATACGTCGATGAAGAAAGTCGGGACGTGGGCCAGAATGGTGAGTTATCTTCCTCTTCTTTTTTGACGGTGGTGTTGACAATGGCGCAGTTCGTGTGGCCGCAAAGGAACTCACCGCGCTCATTCTGGACGAGGATCGCCTGCGCAGTGAACGATCTGACCGCAAGCTTTGGAAGACTCGAGTCAGCGGACTTGACGAGGGACAGGGCTTTGGCAATGAGCCTCCGCGCCGGGAGCGACGAAGACGCCAGGGTTCCGACGAAGATGATACCGAATACCGCCTAGCCATCGAAGCTAGCAAGGCTGAAGCCGAAGAGGAGCGCCGACGACGAGCTAAGGAATTGTCGAATCAGGGAGAAGACGCAGACTTAGCAAAGGCCATCAAGCTTAGCCAGGAAGAGGAAGAGCTGCGGAGGCGGGAATTGGAGCAAAGCAATGCGCACGCGCTCTTTGACGACACCACCCCGGCCCAGGTTCAGCCCACTGGCTACAACCAGGGTTATCAGCAACAGAGTGCGGTGGACTGGTTCGGTAACCCGATCAATGCTCAGCAGCAGCAGCCCTTGACAACCGGTTACTTGAACAACCAATATGCGCAACCCACTGGATTCCAGAACCAGCCTACTGGCATGAACCCTTATAACACCAATGGCTACCAGCAACCCTCGGCCTTCGATCAGAACCCCTACGGACAGCCCCAGGCTCTCCAACCTCAGCAAACTGCATTCCACACCAACAACCCGTACGGAGCCAACCAGGACCCGATGGCGCAGATGCAACAGATGAACTTCCAGCAGCAGCAGCAACAGCCACAGCAACAGCCACAAGAGAACTACCTGTCCGCTGGAAGCAACAACCCATGGGGTGGAAACCAACCTGCTGAAGCACTGAAGCCTACCCCAACCGGCTCGAACAACCCATTCGCCGCACGTACTCAACCTCAGTACAACAGCCAACCGCAATCCACCGGACCGCCATCTCTCAACACTCTTGCTGAGGATCGCGCCACGAACCAGTTCAATAACCCCATCACCCAATTTTCTCGGACCAACCAGCCTAGCCAGCCTAACCCGATCGCCAACTTCCAAGTTCCCCAGCCACCCAAGAGCACTCCGCCGTCCTCAGACCCTCACCACGCTCGCCTAAACGCACTCCTTGCAAGCGGCGAGGGCCAGGATACCTTCGGCAATGTTGGAGATCTCCGTATTCCCGCGCAGCACACTGCGCCTGGCACGTTTGTGAACTCCGCTGGCCAGGGCTTGGACCGTCTGCACGCTGCCCAGACGGGCAACAACCCTTTCTTTGGCCAGCAGTACACCGGTGTGCCCCAACAGACAGGCTTTGTGCAGCAACAGCAACAGCAGCCTGCCAGCAACCCCTGGGGAGCCCCACAGCAGCCCCAGCATGGCGGCGGCAGCCTGATCGACCTGTAACTGCATTTTCCTATTCTCAGTGGACTCATTGAATCTACTCGTCTACTTCGCTGACCCTTATGAACTGAGATTGCCGATACCTCTTTGTTTTTCTTGCCTTCTCTTGAAATTGGCCGTCCCTTGCTCTTTCTTTTGACTTCGTATCACATGTCCTCTCTTCACTTACACGAGCAATTGCATTGTGAAGCCAAATACTCAGAACCTGGGATGTTTCATCACTATACTCACCCCCTCTTTTCCTCGGTCCTTTTTTTTTGTCTTCTCCTCATACACTCCGTTTCTCATATGTCTCCGTTTGTCGTTTAGGATATCCTTCTCACTTCCACAGTTTTGAATTTCTTTTTCTTTGATACACCTGTAAATCTCAAAATTGCAGCCCAGCCGATTTGTTGGATTTCATCCGACAGTACTTATACAATATCGTAGCTAAGCTGGGTAATTAGTGAACGTAGATGTGGTGCTTTATTTGTTTATACTTGGTTGATGCCCGGCGATCTATTTCACTGCCAGATCCTGGGGCCACAGTGTTCATATCTCGTGCCTATAGAGAGTACATATGACCACCTGGGCATTTCAGATGAACCCTCCGCATCTCATGCACATATCAGTCCCCAGCCGGACCATCTATCCAGCCAACATCTAATGAAACAACAACACCACTATTAATAAGCCCCTTATTACCCCGCATAAGATCGGCCTCTATGACCCCGCAAGAACGATGTGTCTATCAGGATTCTCACGCAACCGGGATTTGACCACCAGCACTGTGGATACACATGCGGGGTTTGGACTTTGGTCAGCGCATTCAGGTCACTTAAGTAGGACCCCTGATTCCTGTATATGTCTCTCGAATCATCAAGCCTGATTAGTACCTAATATCTTCGAGGTTCTTTGGCTCACGAAATGACCTCTGCTAGTCCCGCTGCCCTGCTCGCTTCGGCAGCTATCCCGGCTTTCAAATGTCCGCCAGGTACGAAGATGTATATCTTGAATCTGGGGATGCTGGAAGCGGATGAATCCTGGTTTGTTCTGTCTTTGCTTCAGTTATGTTATTGATTCTGGGCGTGACGTGTCTAATACTTACCCCAGGATCCTTCGGGGCGCCAATACAAGCTCGTTGAGTAATCTGAATCCAGTGAATAAACGACGCCAACTTGTGCTTCTTTCGGCTTTGATTGAGTATCCGGGTGTGGGGCTTATTCTTTATGAAACCGGTTGTGCGGAGGATATCGAGGTGGTATGTCCACGTTCACGTTCATGGTCAAGTTTATTATTGGATGCATGTTATTAACCAACGGGATTGATAGGAATGGCCCGCCCCGGTCACCGACGTCTTCCCTCGAGTCGAATACTCCGATGCTCATAAATTGCCGGCGGCGATTAAAGCCACCGGACACGATATCAAAGATGTCAAAGCCGTTGTAATTGGCCATCTCCATTTAGATCATGCAGGTGGACTGGAACATTTCATGGGCACTGACGTCCCGATCTGGGTTCACGAAGAAGAATTCAAACATGCCTGTTGGGCTATTGGCACTAAAGCAGATCTGGGCGTTTATCTTGGACATTACATGTCACTGGAAAAACTAAACTGGCAGACGTTTACGGAGTCTTCGCTGGATTTGTACCAGGGGATTATTTTGCATCATTCGCCGGGTCATACGCCGGGGTTGTGCATTATGCAGGTTAATTTGGAGAAGGATGGGACTTTTATTTGGACGACGGATCAGTTCCATGTTGCGGAGAACTATGAGCTTGGACATCCGCATGGGGGGTTGGCTAGGGATCATAATGCTTGGTATCGTAGCCTTAACATGATTCGGAGGCTTCAGCGCTTGTTTAATGCGAGGTTGGTTTTTGGGCATGACAAGGTTGTTGCTCAGCAGTTGATGAGTGAGAAAAGCTTCTTTGAGTAAGGCTTCAAGTCTTTTTTAAAGTGAGCATTCAATGTTCAAGGGTTTTGGTTGAATAGGCTACTTTGTGGAAGGTGTTCAATGTTGAGTATGTAGCACGTCGACTAGATTCAATTCAGTTTTCTCCGAACGGCTTGTTCATATATTTTATTTCCTGTCACACATAGTCGGTACAGAGCGACTAAGAGCGCCAGACCATGATTCCGTAGGGATCACGATCAGCCTCGCTAACAGAAACCTCAACACTGGCATCTTGGTACACCTCCTGAGAACCAGTAGCGGCTCCACCCTGCTTGGAAATTTCTTGGACAGCCTGGAGAGCTGCCTTTCTGTCGCTCTGCCAAGTCTGGGATACCTCACGAAGAAGCTGGTTTCGCATGACGGCACACAGATATCCACGCTCGGAGTTGGAGT
Organism: Penicillium sp. S1602; assembly: GCA_023626355.1. Lineage (NCBI taxonomy): Eukaryota > Fungi > Ascomycota > Eurotiomycetes > Eurotiales > Aspergillaceae > Penicillium > Penicillium sp. S1602. The sequence goes on from JAMAGW010000002.1 coordinate 1,779,258, forward strand.
GAGCTAATGAAATAACCACTGAACCCTTCTCTGTAGCCGCGAGAGCCTCGTGGTGGCTCATTTCTCCAGTGAAAAGGAGATCAGGAATATCGTTTCCACGAAGAAGAACTCCAGAACCGGACCCAGGGCACATACCAACGGTGCGGATACGAATGTCGTTGATCGACCGGCCCTGGGGAGTCGCGATGGGAATTCCACCCGGAAGACCGACACCACGGCCAATGTGGTCAATCAATGTGGTGAGAGGCTGGGCTTCGTTGAAGGTCACCAAGCGGCCCGCGCCAGCATCCTCGAAGCCCTCGGGGATAGAAGCCGGAGGTGAGGGATGAATCGTAGATCGGGTGTGGGGTATTTGCTGGGAGGGGCTTGCTGATGCGGCATTCGGGACGAGCTCAGGTTGGGGGTAGGTAGGTGCTGAGTACAAGGTGGATGCGCACTCTGTGACTGGGGACTGCGGCTTGGAGTCGGACTTGAATGCGCCAGTCACTACGTCACAAAGCCAGTCGGCCATCCCACCGGGGACGGTGTCGACGGCAGTGTGAGGGGAGTAGACACTGATGCCATGCTGGGCAAGTCGCAATAGAGATCTTTGTTGGGTATCTTCGAGAGTAAGGGACTTCAGGCCACGGAAAATGATTGGGTCTAAGACAATATTAGCAAACTTTGTTATTCGTAATTGACAGGTCACACCCCTCGAGAGATTAGTTCAGCTAAGGGATGTCAAAGAAGGGATGGATGTGAAAACATACGGTAGGCGACAATGGCTGAGTCCTGACGCCGAATTGCCTCGTCTGCAACCGCTGTTGTCAGATCAATTGCCAGCAGCACAGAGTTCTTCTGGCGCCGTGATGGCTCAAACGGAGCTTCCAGAAGCACTAAAGAACACTGTTAGTTCACTTCAATCAATGCACAACCAAAGCTAGGTCGTTCAACCTACATCCAGTGTTGTCGAAGCTCTTATCGGCCAATGCCTCGGGATACCTGTGTATAGCGGGTCAACAAAGCTCAAATTGCGGGGAGCTATGATCGAACGAACAGCTTCCTCATAGAGCTGACCACGGCCCGAGTAAAGGGCGAACAAGAAGGAGTGGTGGACATAGTGGAATAGCTTCGCAGAGCAAAACGTAAAGAATTCATGGAACCAAAAACAATTCTGCAAAGGAAGGACAATCACAGATCTAAAAAGAAAGTGGAAACTGTGACGCTATCGAAACCTATCAGCACGTGAACTGCAAGTATATCGGATAATCTATCCACCCGCCTATCGACACCAGCCACAGCGGCTGAATTTGTAATACTGATGAACCTCATCAATTCAATTTCCATCCGGAGGCTCGACTAACTCCTCATTACTCGCTCTGATCGTACTTGATGTTCTCCCGCACTTCCTATTCAACTGTCTTGAGAGGCTGCAGCTATCTCCTCCGTCCGGTTCCCCAGCGCGCCGCTTTCTCCCTCTCCGCGCGTTCCTTCTCCGCCGTCAACGCTGCCATGGCCGACACCTCGGGTATCACTGCGGAATCGCTGAGACTTAAGCTGCTTGATCAGCTGCAGGCACAACATGTTGAGATTGAAGATCTATCGGGTAGGAATTGGATACCGAAGTACTTGTCCGTTGAGCTCGAATGCTGATCATATTTGCTTTTGGTATAGGCGGCTGTGGTCAGGCTTTCCAGGCAGTGATCGTCTCCCCGCAGTTCGAGAGCAAGAACATGCTTGCGCGCCACCGCCTCGTTAACTCTGTTCTGAAGGCTGAGATTGCGGCCATTCACGCTTGGACTCCTAAGTGCTACACTCCTGAGCAGTGGCAGGCACTCCAGCAGTAAAATTAAAACCTTTTAGACCACAGTCATAATTGATATGGGGAGGGGAGATGGTACGACCTAGGAATTTGGTATGTGATGGGATTCGCATTGTCGCCTGTTCAACCTTGAAAGCCCCGTTTTTGCGCAACTTTGATGATACCTTGGGATAGCAGGCATGGTCACGGTGCCGACTGTCGGGATTTGTGTATGATAGAGCTTAATGTCCATTAATGTTTTTACAAAAGTACAAAGAACATTTCTTGGATTGTGGTGCGATATAGGACTATACTTGAAAGTAGTGCTGAAGAGAACGAAGATCTCCCGATATGTCTACTATATAGGAGATGGATGTAGCCGCCTTCCATACTTCTGAGGCCAATCGTTTTTCGGAAAAGCTTACGGAACAGCTCACACTGACTGCGGATTGTAATTCATTTTGTTTCAATGCATTTTGTTTTAGTGACGCTCATGGATGCTCTTCCCAGGAGACATTTGTGATGTCCTTACAGCTTTCTCGTAAGTTTTCTTCGAATTTATGCTGTTCTTCCAAAGTAGAACCAATTATGCCCTCAATTTCCCCTGCAATGGTACCAGCAAGGACACCCACGCCTATAATACCACCATCGCTAGCCTCTCGGAGGAAAATGCTCTTGCCCTCGCTTTGTGGCCCAGCACTGATAATAAGTCGATCAATGTAGCGTTGAATGGTCTGCTTATAGTGCGGATAGTGCTGCATAACACCACCAGACACCGCTACAACCAGCTCCTCGGGCCCGTTCTGCCAACCAGATGTTGAAGACCCAAATTCAGGAACCAGATTTTCTTGATTGGCAACCTGCAGTCGATCCGTGCTGGCTGTTGAAGAATCTGGAGACTCCGTATCTTGCAACCGAATCTCGCGTGTGCAAGCAAGAAGTCCAATTGTTGCGGCCGCAATTAGTGCCGCCGATCGGTCTTGTACTGCGGCTGCAATGGAGCGAATATGTCCTGCATACTCAGAAGTCCATTCCCAATGGCTGGATTCTGGGGCTGGAAGTTGCTGTGATAGTTCCTTTGCGAGTTGTTCGTCGGAATAGCTCGATGCAACCACCAGTGATAGGAAATCCGTAGTCAGGGTATACTCCTCAACTAGCTTCGCAGGTAATGAAGATTGAGGAACTGCGTTCATTTTGTGGAACCAGTCATAGCATATGATGCGCACTAATTCGCCGATATACCGACCGCCCACCATATATTCCAGGGGTTGGAATCCCGGGCGGTTGGACTGCGCCTCGAGCTCGGCATCCCATTTATTCACGATCTTCAACTCTTCTAGTGGTCCGCTTGCACCTCGAAGCGTCCATTCAGTAGAAACGATCGTCTCTTCAGCATCAGGGTCTTTTTCGCGAATATATTGGATTTTTGCTTCTTGAAGATCGGTAAATTTCATAGGCACGGCTGAATTACAGCCTGCGCCTACAATGAGGCCCATGACAACCCGGGTATTGGGAAGAGCGCGGACCGAATATGCTAGCGAAGCAAAAGTGGCAATCGTATCATTAGTCATGACGGTGATTTTGAGTTTCGGGAGACAGTATTTCTTTTGTCGTTTTGCGGGCATCTCGGCGGGATCCTCATCAGACCGCCTGGTATGGCACTCGTAACCATCAAGAAGTGCTTGTCGGAGATTCAGAGAGGATTTCAACGTAAAGCCTTTCCCTGTAGGCATGAGGATGGCCTCATTGAGAAGCTTTTGCCTGTGACTGGCGTTAGTCCCCTCGTATGGAAAATGGTAGCAAGGGACATTACTTGATTGGGAAACAGAACGAAATACCCATCGTGATTTCGGAGGGCGTATCTTCTTTGGAATTGGCCAAGTCATCATGGATAACCTCTGCAATACAATCCCCAATCCAGGAAAATAAAGAGTCAGCATGGTCTTGGCGCAGGCGATTCTCAATTGGCCATGCTTTCTCTAGCGTACGCCGAACATGCGAGTGTTTCTCTACTTGCTCCTCGCCAAGCAGGTCGATGAATGCCACTCGAAGATAGAATAAGCCGAGGTAAACCGCCAAATAGCGTCCCTTCTCGTGCCCAGTAGGCAAACGTGTAGTTGCAGTGGGGAAGAACTGCTCAGAGGAGCCCGCCGCCAATGCACGATATGTGACAGACAGACGGTATGACAAGCGATAGAGCCTATCAAGCTCGATATTTAATGGCTGCAGAAAGTTTTGTAACGCAGGGTCTGATCTGGCCATGGTGCTGTGCAATTGGTGGCCTATTGCCTGAAGGCATATTGATGTTGCATGTTGGTCTCACTCCAGTTTATCCGTGCATTTCCCCGGATGGCGGGAGCGGGAGTTGGACCAATCATGTTGGAGATTTCATTTGAGCAGCCATAGTTATTACGAAATTTGAAGCAATTCATTTCTAAATTTGTTTGAAAGTTGACAAATTATAAAATCTCGACCTTGTAGAAACAAGGTCGGAGCAGAGAATTATAAACCTGGCGCCTTTATTTTCTATCGCCTACTCACTTTCCCCCTTTACTCTTCTACAATTTCTCAATACACCTTTCTCAACGTGTATCAAACACAAGGCGCCATCATGGCGTTCAACTCGGTTGTCATTTGCAAGGATCATCACGGTTCCGGTCAGTAGAGACACTTTCATGACATATATTGTCCCAATGTCTCACTCGAGGGTGATAGAGCACCTCATGCGGAAGGCCGCAAGGCGGGCTTGCCTGTACAGCACAGACCACTGGTGTTTGAGTAGATATATGATTATTGATGAGGCAGATGAGGCAGATGAGGCAGATGAGGCAGATGAGGCAGATGAGGCAGATGAGGCAGACGAGGCAGATGAGCTGCTTCAATTGACTGGGATGAGGATTCCAAGAACAAAATGTTCAGTGAAAGTATGCTATCTTGCGAGAAACAGATTTTCTTTTATACCTCTAACCTGGTTGTGACCATGAGACTGGCATGATTGGCTTGGCTGTCGGACAATATCGACTTCTCTACCCTCGTCACTGCGCAAGCTTTCTCTCCTGCTCGAGTTCATGGATTTACAAGGCCTCGTTCAGGGATAATTCTTCCATGGGAGGCTGGAGTGGTCAGAGTTAATAGTTTTTATATTCCAGATGTCCGTAATGAATGATTGGGCTGGTAGCTCTACGGCACAAGAAATTACTGACTGTCTTTCTAGAAACACCTCAAGTCAAGATGGGGCGGCAATTTCGAGGCTACCAGTGCCTCGGTGGATGAAGATAGAATTCACCTCTAAAGCTTCTTAACTGGATTAGTGCAAATGGAGCTGAAAAACGTCCATTTCGCAGAACTTGATCAGGGTTGGCGTCTGTCATAGGAAATTTTATGTAGAACCGAGAGGATAATATCGACTTTTCATGATACTCACTGGAAGTACTCAGAGCTTCATCTAGTTCGAATGTACTGTGGAACGATGGTGGTGGATTTGAATATCTCATGATTAGTATAGTATTTTCCACTTTCTATTTCAAGTTTGAACCTGGCCTTTCATGTTCATGTTGATACTGTTAGCCAAGACTGCCTTCCCAAAATACTTCACAGATGCATGTCAGATTTTCTAACTCGCTCAGCTCCTACAAAAGCTAGTGCTATGTACTCTTGTTCTATCTTTCGAGGTGGGAAGTAGATCTAGTGGATGTTGGTATGGTGTCAGGTGCTCGTAGGTCTCCCTTTCAATTCATGTTAACCTGAATGACCTCAGCTCCAGCAGTAACTCTAGCAGCCACTCCAATAGGATGAGAAGTCATGATTGATAAAGGACTTCAACCACAGATATATCACGCCAGCACCATTGCCAAGAGACAACGTCATTGCCAAATGCTGCAAACACCATCCTATAACGCTCATTGGCTGAAACATAGTGTTTGTTCAAGATGCAAATTGACCAAACAGAAGATTAGCCAATCACATATCAAGACACGGAATTAGTGCCGCTGTTTGCACTATTCTACTAGGGCTTATATACATCAAGTCTTAATAAAAATACGCCCGTGAACTCAATTTTTTATTTTAGCATACTAGAAACCCCATTCACAATGGGAAGCGAGACCTTATTATCTTCAAAATTGGAAGAAGCACTCCGCTATCTTCTAAAATTCCAACCAACAAAACAATCGGTCTGTGAATGCGGCGCCCATCATCACGGTCGAGAATGGATCTTCGAAACAGACACATGGTCGCAACTACAAGCTCTCCGACAAGCTCTCTGCCAACGACCCGCAATTTCCAAGCTTCCGACAGACATACTTGCATACATCGAAGCAGTAATCCAATACAACAACCAGCACAAGTTACTCACCTCAACAACATCCATTCGTCCCGATGTGACAATCAAATCCCAGTCTCCAAATAGCAACTCTCTCCGTATCTCCTGCTGGAAAGGAGATATTACTTCTCTGACGAATGTCACGGCGATTGTCAACGCCGCAAATGCCCAGCTGGAGGGCTGCTTCCGACCCGAACACCAATGCATCGATAATGTCATCCATTCGGCCGCTGGACCACGTCTACGGGATGCGTGCCATACCCTCATAAAAGCGCAAGAACATCTAGAGCCAGTCGGCTCGGCAAAGGTTACACCGGGATTTCTCCTTCTTGCGGATTGGGTTCTACACACAGTTGGACCGCAGCTGGGTCATTCAGAGAACCCGACAGCAAAGCACAAAGCTCAACTCGCTTCTTGCTACCGAGCCTGCCTAGATGCTGCAGACTCATTACCTCCCCTCGCAGACGGACGTAAAGTCGTCGCATTCTGCTGTATCTCCACCGGTCTTTTTGCGTTCCCTTCTGCTCTTGCAGCGAACATCGCCGTGAAAACAGTCGTGTCTTGGTACCAGGAACACAGCACTACTTCCATAACAGACATTATTTTCGATACGTTCCTCGAAAAAGACGAGATTTTTTACAGGGATATACTTTCGGGATTGAAGCAGAGCGGGTCTAATCTCATCTACTCGCCGTCCAATTCACTCCCTCCCTCTCCACCTCAGTCCCAGAATGTTGTTCTAAATCCGTCAATTCAGAAAGCCCGCGCCTGGCTCGAAGACGCCTCATCACTCATTATAACCGCCGGCGCTGGTCTCTCAGCTGCAACAGGCCTGGACTATACCTCAAGAACCCTCTTCGACACCCATTTCCCCGCCTTCAAAGCAAAAGGTCTACGCAGGTTATATGACGTATTCGGGTACAGTGGCTGGGACAGTCCAGCCCAGAAATGGGGGTATTTCTTCACGCATATGGATATCGTCCGCCGGTGGCCTTTTTCACCCGTCTACGAAATCCTCCGCGATCTAGTGGCCCGGTTTGAGGATGGGAGGTATCATATTCGTACGACGAATGCGGATGGGTTCTTTATTAAGAACGGGTTTCCCGCTGAACGGATCTCGACGCCGCAGGGTCAATATAAATACTTGCAGTGTTATGGGAAGTGTAGGGCAGATGCGGTTTTTCTTTCTGGGCCTTTTATTGATGCGGCTTTGCCGTTTATAGATCCTGTTTCGCAGGTTCTTACTGATGAGGCGTTGCTGCCGAGGTGTCGGTTTTGTGGTGGGGAGCTGACGCTTTGTGTACGTGGGGGTGATTATTTTAATTCTGGGCCTTTCAGGGGGCAGGAGAGGGTTTGGCGGGGGTTTGTGGAGGAGCTGGATAATGGAGATGGTGGGCAGGATGGAGGGACAGTTATTTTGGAGTTGGGGGTTGGTTTGAATACGCCTGGTGTATTGCGGTGGCCGAATGAGGATTTGGTGTCTGAGTCATCGAATCGACAGTTTCGGTTGATTCGTGTTGGAATGGAGGCTTCTGGATGTGTGCCCTGGGACTTGGAAGAAGAAGATTTGGCTGTTGGTATAACAGGAGACATTGGGGCGGCTTTAGAGTTATTGTCGTAAATTTGCTCAGGTGGAGGACAATTTGAAAGAGTAGGTGGAATTTTATTTTAGTAAAGATGAATCCGAGATATACATTTGGTCTAAACTCAAAGGAAATCCGAAAAAGAAAGTAGAACATGCGTAAATCATTGAAATTTGTCTTTGTCCCCGAAAATGCTGGAATTGCAGAACCTCCTGGCATGCTCTAGTTCTTCTCCATGCTGAGATACTTTTCCTCCGCACCACGGATACAAGCGATGTTCGCACCGAGCTTGTTAATTGTCTCGATGTACTCGTCGTAAGGGTCAGAGTCGAAGACGATACCACCACCAGCCTGCAGGTACGCAACACCATCCTTGACCATCATAGTGCGAAGCGCAATACAAGTATCCATAGCACCGGGGTCCTCACTGGATCCGTCGCTGTTGGCAATGTTATATCCAAAGTATCCAACGGCACCGGCATAGACGCCACGCTTCTCTTGCTCGAGCTCGGCGATCAGTTGCATGGCGCGCACCTTGGGTGCACCGGAGACAGTACCAGCGGGGAAGATGGAGCGGAAAGCGTCAAAGCGGGTCTTACCGGGACGCAGGACACCGGATACTTGTGAGACGAGATGCTGGACGTGCGAGAACTTCTCGACGACCATCATGCGGTCTACTTGAGTAGTCATTGGGTCACATACACGGTTCACGTCGTTACGGGCCAGATCCACCAGCATGACGTGCTCGGCTCGATCCTTCAAACTGCTGCGCAGCTCGTCGGCCAGCGCGGTGTCCTCTTCTATAGTCTTGCCGCGCTTCACGGTACCCGCGATGGGGTGGGTGATAATTCGGCCGCGCTCTTCCTTCACGAGAAGCTCAGGGCTGGCTCCCACAAGCTGGAAGTCTTGGCAGTCGATGTAGAACAGGTAGGGAGAGGGGTTGACAGTGCGGAGGTGGCGGAAAAGGTTGTAGGGGTGGAGAGAGGTTGGCCGAGACAGCCGTTGTGAGGGGACGGTCTGGAAGATATCGCCCTTGCCAATGTGCTCCTTCAGAACCTTAACATGGTTCTCGTATCCCTCCTGGCCGATATTGGAGGTGTACTCCTGGTTCTGGATGATAGGGCCCTGCGGAGGCATTGGTGTGCGGTCCTGCAGCAAAGTCTCAATGGTTTTCTGGATGATCTGCTCGCCCTTGCGGTATTCGGCCTCGATATCGGCATCCGATTCGGGGATCGGGACATAGGTGATGACCTTGACGACCTGGAAGAAATGATCAAAAGCAATAATAGTGTCGTACAGCATAAAGAATGATTCCGGAACACCCAGCACATCCTTCATGGGCCGGGCAGTCTTCGGCTCGAAGTATCGGACACAGTCGTAGCCCACATATCCAATCGCTCCGGCGGTCAGAGGGGGAAGAACCAAGCCTGGGACAGTGGCAACGCGGAACTGGGACAGCTCCTTCTCCAGGTAGGGCAGAGGATCAGCCTCGGGGCCATGGCCTGGACCGGTCTTGATAACTTTTCGGGGGTCTAGCAATACCGAGTCAGGAAAACGCGAACACATAGAATTATCCAACAGATCACCCACCTGCTCCAACAAAACTGTATCGTCCGATAGTCTCTGTAGTCGCCGCACTCTCGTACAAAAATGACAACCGAGAACTATATAAATCGCAGAATTAGCCTGGCTGTCTTTAAATTCCCCCGCCCTGCGGGGCACCGCCGCCACACTGCAAGGTTCGCACTTACTTCTCTGCAAGCTTAAGGTAGGCCAATGTAGGAGTCAAGAGATCGGCGGGAATCGAGGCAGTAACCGGCAACAAGTTCGGGGCAAATTTGGAGTTTCTCGACTGCGAGATCACCTCTCGCGCCGTCTCGAACGACGGGACTGCAGTAATCTGAGTCAGATCGCAAACCTCGTTAGCAGTCTGTCGCTGACCAAGATAGTACCTCAAAAGTCGCACGGGAATTTCGCACTTACCGAAGGTGCCATTGTCTGCGGGAATGTTGTTCTATGACTGGACAAAGACCGAACTTCCGATGACACAGAGAGATTTGGCGGTGGGTGGGAAAATGAGTCGATGTGGGGCTTCGACTCGGGCCCTGTTAAGGTAGGTACTATCCGCTCCAACCACTATACTCTATACAGTCTAAATGGATTGAGTACCAAAAGACTTGTCAATAAAGAAACAAATGGCAATTAATGACAAGCTGCATTTCCAGCTCTTCAGCTCTACCACAACATTGCCCTGTGTAACATTCCCCAAAAAGGTTAAGCGTGGGGTGCTGGCGGTTATCGATAAGCGACAAGGATTCCGATGTGATGTGTAGAAGCTGCAGATCCCCAGCCACATCACATCCAACTGGTGCGATAGACTATGGTTTCTTTCGTGCATCCACCATGAAGAACCCAAACACAATTAGCCACATGGAATCACCTGAACATATTGGTCTCACGGTTACCAAAGCTATACTTGAACCAATTGAAACCTCAATCAATCACACCCCAGATGCGCGTCCGGCCACACGACAACCATGGCAAGACCGTCTCGCAGAACTAGCGCATCTCGCATCAGCATCCCTCGGCGCAGATAGCAGGGACAGCAACGCAGGCCCATTGATCCATCAACACCTCGATGCGATTGAAGCTATCCTACGCGATCCGCAGCTGGAGCTCGCGCAAGAGGAAGCGCATAGCGTTCGGCGCCGGAGCTTTCGCACAAAGTCTTTGCTAGGAGATCCCGATGCCGCTGATTTGAAGGAGCCTGCCTGGCTAGCGAAGAGTCGCATTGATGAGCGCAAGCGGGAGGAAATCTCGTGCCAGCTTACAACGCTTTTGGGAGAGGTTACTTCTTTGAATCAGGAGCTACAACAGCGACATACAGAGTCTGTTGAGATTCGGGAGGTCTATGAGGATCGATGTCGGGGGTTGACAAGGACAGTAGCTGAACTTGAGGATGAAGTATCAGAGCTGTAGGTGCACACGTGCTTCATTGCTTAGTCGGGCTTTGCTGATATGGTTTGACTTTAGTCGCTCGGACCTGGTGGAAGATGCAGTTGAGCTGGAAGGAATTCAAGGAACAGTTCATGGATTACAACGTTGGATTGAAGGAATGCAAGAAGAACAGAAACGAGCCCGGGCTGCGAGAGATCTCATACGCCGAAAAAACAAACGAGGATGGGGTGGTCGCAAGCACATTGATGAAATTGGTGAAACAGAGGGAGAGATTGTACTTGATGGTCTGAGCGCCTGGATGCGCGGATGGAAAGATGTTGAAGATGGATTCCAAGTCCGAGCGCGAGGGCGAAGAACAAGGCGAGAACAGAGACAGCGTCAGCTGTCAAAGATATGAGCATGGTATAAACTTAGTGTAAAAATAGTTCTACGATGACGATACTATGAAAATTATGAGATTACGAGAATACGCAAATTGAAGGCAAACGTCAATGTAGAGAGATTAGGGTACATTTTCAAGGTCAATGCATTTTTGCTTCGAAGTACAAGTCAGCGAGATTCAAACCACCCCCCAAGTAATAAGAACAGAAAAATCAAAACCATCTCTCGCCATCCGTTTCGTTCGCCGTGCCCAAGTCCTATTCCAAGCAATGCATGCCGTAATGCATCTTCTAAATCAACAATGTATGTCCGGAAAAATAATAATATGTAGAACAAAATGGGTGAGGACTGGAAGACTTGCACCATCTTCCACGAGATAGGGTTAGTCAATTGGATTGACATTGGATCGTGCTTGGGAAAATTAGGCGTTAATTGGTCTCCGCAGGTTGAGCACCCTTTTTTAGGCCATGGGCCTAAGAAGTAGAGCGGGTGAAGCAGAGGCAGTGTCGAAACCCGCCCTTAATCAAGGTATCAATTAGACCAGTTTTATGGTCCCGTACTCCGAATGTAAAAAGCGACTCAACACCGACCGTGAACCATGAGAAAAAGAAAAGAAACAATGTGCTATTATCAACACATCAAGCTGGATGCCTTGTCATTTGTCTTTTATTAGACTTAAGTAGAATGTTCACCGCTGGAGATTAACGATAGCCATCTAAGAACAATTGTTAGTCGGCTATCTTGGCCGTAGCATTTGGTGAGAAATGACATACCTTATTTCCAAACCCATATGCAAGCTTTTTCCCATCGGTATCCCATGATAGAGTGCAGTCGGTTCGCGTAGTATGACCATTCTGTCCGTTTGTTGGGGCATCGGCTTCTTCCTTGACCTCTTTTGAACCTGGAGCAGTCCAGGTAGCCATGGGATCCCCGCCGCGCTCGGCATTCCAGATAAAGAGTCGATCTTTGCTGACTGCCGCAAGAGCGTATCCATCGGGTGAGAAACCACCCGCAAAAGTGGGGATGTTGGAATCCAGGTGGAATCGGTCAAGTGGTTGAAACTCCTTCTGTTCCAGATCTACATCCCATCCATTGGTGGTACCATCCTCAGAATATGTAACAATGGTGATTGAGGATTTACCTGTGATCGAAGAGTTTCGTCGCTGTGCGGATGACTGAGGCCGGATGTCAATAGCCGTGATCGCCTGCTTGTGTGCATTTTCAATGACAATATCGTGGGTTGGGATCCAGATGACGGCAGCTTCAGAGTCTGCCGCGCTTTCGTAGCCTGCCACAACTACGACAGAACCGAGGCTGGTTTCAATAGAACGAATGAAGGTCCACGCGGTCTCCCTGTCCGAGGTGTACTCCTTGATTAAGTGAATGTTCCGGTCCACACTACATTGGTAGACCGTCCCATCACCACACGCAAAGATCTCATTTCGTCCAGTCCATACCATGTCATATATTCGGTTTTTGATGACCATGGTTTGGTACTGATCGGGTCGTTGGGTGTCGTCCCAGAGTGCCAGTTCGCAGTCTTTTTCGTTCGATGCAACAATCACCAGCTGGGGGCTATTCTGTGCCCAGTACAATCCGCTGATAATGCGTGGAAGATCCGGAAGCATATCTACCACGTTCCCCTCGGCGTTATACATGGTAATCGCTCCCTTCATGTCCCGAATCGAGGCCACGGCCAATTTGGTGCCGATGCCATCCCATGCAACAGCGGATACATATGACTCGCTGGTCTTGAGGTCAACGAACTTATTCTGCACAGGCGCCGATGATGATGACAGTTTCCACAAGCTGCAAAAGGCCTCTCCTCTGGTCACAAACATTGTCGGGTCTCCAGGTCGCCAAACGGTATCGATCACGTGATCATCTAGGTCCAGGCAGGCGGTGTCGGGTGTCAGATCGGCAGCCTTGGCGGGGGAGATCTGGACGCTGGCGTTGTCGCCCGTGCTGAGTGTGGGTTCCTGAGGCAGCTCATCGGCCCCCATACTCACGTCCCCGTCCCCATCCACATCCGGCATAGGCGAACCCGACTTGCTTTCGATCTCGGCGTCCACTTCCATGGAGTCGCCATTGGTTTCGCCTTTGCGCTTCATTCCGGGAGCCTCCGGTGCATGACCATTAGTTACCCGGTCGCGCGATTCTGGCGCGGGGTGGTCTGTGCCAGCTTCATCCCGGCTTTTCAAAGCGGCCAGCTCAAAGGGCTCCGGGCCGAAAAAAAAGTCGGTAGGTGTAAATTTGACACGATTTCCCTCCTGTAAATGGTGATTAGGATATGCATGAGCCGGCATTAAAGGATCTCCGAGTTGTCGCGCAGGCCTACCTTGTCAATTGATGACTCCAATTCATGATATTGCAGACCCTTCTGGACCAACGACACCAGCGCGTGAGTCTGGATGTGGCGCGCAAATGGTAGATTTTGTGGTTCCGGATACCACGCACGCTGCAGTGATACAGCAGCTTCGCCATGGCCTGTAGCACAAGGTTAGGATAGAGTCCAGTAGCTAAAGCATGCCCACGCAACCACGCATGGGTCTCGAGATGATTGGGGAAACATCGAATGAATAGAGCAAAAAGGCGCAAGATACGAACCTGACTCCTGGAGGTACCTGTGGAAAAGAGATTAGTGGTCTGCAGATGCAAGCAGATCGCGGGGCCAGGGGGTATCGTACCTCCATATTAGGTAGTTGACGTGATGCGATGTAAGGTCAGGTTGTGCCATGATTACATGTGCGACCACCTAGGGGCGGAACATGCCAGATGGGGGAGTGGATGGCGCTTCCGCAAGGGAAGTTGGAAAATCAAAAGTGGAGGTTTCTCGATGTGGAGTTAGGAAGGGCCGGAAAAAAAGACCAGAACAAAAAGGGGGCCGATCCGGAATCAGTCGAGAGTGGGTGCGGTACGTATTCGGGGCTGAATATTCGGGTGATGGAGTCAAGGGTGTACGTTGATTTAGTGCGGACTGCGAGGTTGGGGAAGGGAAAAGAGAGTTTGGGGGAGAAGAAAGGTGGGAAAAGGGAAGAGATAGAGCCGCGGGGATAAGACGCAGATCAGACTTGGACCAGAGAAACACTTCAAGGGGGAACAGTGGCGGCTCTTTTGGCAGCCAAGTGACTGAAAGGGAGAAGAGGAACAATTGAAGATTGGAGACCTTCAAAGTGACGGTTGAGCTTAAGCGCACTAGCCACTGGGAAGTGGGTGCTCCATCTTGAATGCAAGAGCCAATCCTGTGTGGCGTTCCTCCACTCGGTCGCGGCCCTGTTCTCGTGCGACTCGCTTACTTCCAAGGGACTTTCTCCACTTTATTCTCCATTTCTTACTCTTATATTTCACTATGGATGTTAGATCCAGAATATTTTCCATTTGTCATTTTCCCCCCATTGTGCCCGGATCTTACGGGATCTTTGTTGTTCCCTAGCGTACAACACCTGCACGCACCCGAACCCGGCAACACTGCAGGGCGGCAAAAGGTGGATCGTAGCGTGGATCCAGATCCCATGTACTCTGTGCACAGAAATCAGATGAGCTAGGGTCCCTAATATAAATTCCACTATATATAGCTCCTGCTAGAATAGAGGATCAAGTCAACCTTGGACACCCAGGCCTATGGAACGCAAACATCAGAGACCTACTTGTCTACCTAGGGGCAGATATTTACGGTCGGACATGTTTCCGACCATCGCATTCTGACACCGATCAGTGATCTACCTACTCTATATGTATAGTGACAAGTAGTATGCATATCATCTTGTCTTGTATAATTTTATATTTCAAGTCATATGATGACTCACCTTGACAACTTACATAAGTTCCTGATATTGAAACCCGATGTTTAAGGCCAGCGTCTATTTCAGGTTACCCAAATATTTGCGTAGTTAAGGTTGTGCCCTGAATATATACCAGGATACCGTCGAACGGGACACTTGAAAGATGGATAGAAGAATCCAGCCTTGTATACCTTTCACCTTAGCAACATCCTGGATATATCCCACAACATGAAAGCAAAGTCTATCTTGATCGAAGAATATCCAAGTCTCCGACCGCTCTTGATACAATTGCTCAAATAAACAGCTGGAGCCCTGGGTACAATTTCGCTAGACCTCGGGAGAAAACTAACTAGATACATAAAACAAAAAGAGCTAAGCTTCATAAATTCAGCTTCAGTTATACTGGGGTTCAAAATCGAGACTTTTTGCAAGTATGTGACAGATCCTCTCCGTTGTTCGGGCTAGTGGACCCGTGCATGTCAACCTCCGTGGATTTGTGTGGCTTCCTCCGTCTACAAACTCCGGGTTCAGCTCAACAACACGCCTGCGGTCTCGCACGCCGCGAGTGCCCTTTAAAAATGCCCGTCCGAGTCAACATCCCCCCTGCTACTCGCTTCTTCCTCGTCAGCCTCCTCGCCCTTTCCTTACTCTACAACATTGCCAGATGGCGTGAACTGGACTACACCCCCAACGGCCACCAAATCAACCCGATCATTCCCTACCTGACTCTTGTTCCTTCGCAATTTTTCTACTATCCCTGGACACTCGTCACAGCCACCTTAGTCGAGCAGAATATCTTTACCGTTCTTCTGAACGCTGCCACCATATTCTATGGAGGCAAGTACCTCGAGCGCGCGTGGGGCTCCCGCGAGTTCAGCAAGTTTATTGTGGCCGTCACGGTGATCCCCAACGTCGCAATCATTCCCATCTACCTCCTCTGGGGCGCAGTACCGGGCGATCATAACCGGAGGTGAGCATAATTCCCCTAGATCCTTTGTTGCTGTCCGATCTGACCCTCTTATCTCCATGTACAGCTTAACCCAGATTTGCGGCGGTGTTGCCATCCAGGCGTCTTTCCTCGTCGCATTCAAACAACTGGTCCCCGAACACACTGTTGCGATTTTTAAGGGGCTAATCAAGATGCGCGTCAAGCATTTCCCTGCCCTATTCCTGCTTCTCAACACACTCAGTGGCATCCTGATCGGAACGGACACTGCTGCAGTCTTGTCGTGGCTGGGTCTCCTGACTAGCTGGACGTACCTAAGATTCTATAAGCAACAGCCCGACCTGACTGGTACATCGACCAACGGTCTAGGCATCAAGGGTGATGCTAGTGAGACCTTCGCTTTTGCTTGCCTGTTCCCCGATGTGATGCAGCCTCCGATCGCCTTTGTCGCGGACCAGATCTATACATTGCTGGTAACAGTCAAGATCTTGAAACCATTCTCGGAGGATGATATTGCATCTGGTAATCAGCAAGTACTGGCTAGAGGGGAGGCGGGCTTGCCAACTCTCCTCAGCAGCCGCGGTGGAGGAGGAGGATCCCGGGGTAAGCGCGAGGAGGCGGAGCGCCGTCGTGCTCTGGCACTCAAAGCGCTAGACCAAAGACTGCAGACTGCTGCCGCGGGTCGCGTACATGCTGGCCCATCGACACTGGTGGAACCAAGCGCAAATGCGACATCACCGACCCCGTCCGGCCCCACTGGGCAGGCCATGCTCGGGGGAACCACTTACAATCCAGATCACGCATAAAACTGGGGGCAGGAGTTTGTTGATCTTTCGGGATTTCTTGGGTTGACTGGTTGGACATATACCATTCAGCGCAGGACTCCTTTTTTTTTTATATAGAGTACTATACCTGCGACTGTTACGCCTTCATCTTCCTTCTCACGATGTACATTGCCTTTTCATACCTTGGCCTGGATCTCGTTCCACAATTGGCGTCATTTCTCCGACGTGTGACATGAGGACCTTTTCTTTTTTCTGTTCGTTTGCTTCCCTGTGTTCTTTACTAGGCGAGCGTGTATTCTTTACTTTTGAGTTTAACCAGCTCTATACCAGTCGCGAGTGACCTGATCCTGCAATGAGAGTTATAAACGATTCAGTGCACCTTTCTGATGCTTTAGAATAAATATTCTTCAAAAATACATAGTTATGGGGAAAGAGACGAACAAAAAGATGCTATGCTACAAGTGGGTTGCTCCTCCCAATCTCAAAAGAAGAGAATCCAGACCAGACCCGAAAATCAACCCGGGATATCTTAGCCCTGCTTCAGCTTCTCAACTTCACCCCTCGCCTCAGCAAGCATACGCTCCTGGTCCTTCTTCGCCTGCCGCATCGCGGATATACGCTTCCGATCCCCAACAGCCTTCTCAGTAATAGCCGCCAACCTCTTCGCCTCAGCCAAATCCTCCTCAGAAGGAGGAACATCCGCCGCACCCGTCGAAGCCTGGACCCGAGTCCAAATCTCTTTGGGATCCAGATTCTTCAAATCCACAACAACAGACTTCTCACTAGCCTCCGGCTTCGGCGCATGCTTGTCGACCAACTGCTTGCTCGCAAGTCCAGCCGCGGTGCTGCTCAATTGCTCGTTGAAGTAAATTGTCAATGCGGCCGGTCCTTCTTGGTCTTCGGTTTGTTGAACCGTCATGGAGACGCCCGGGTTGTGGTATTTCAGTCGCGGAAGACATTGGCGCCAGAAGAGTCGTGCGCCGTGGTGGCCGCCGTAGATCTTCTTAGCGTATGTGAGGTGGAGGCGGGTGACCGCTGGGAATTGTTTTGTGGCAGTTGCTTGGCTGGGAAAGAGGGCGGCGCCGAGTCCGACTCGGACATCAAGCATCTGTAGAGTATTGTGGTTAGCGTTGCTGTTTTTGCTGGGCCTGCGTGACTTCGTCTTGGTGTGTCCGAGTGTGTTTTCAAGGTCGATTGAGTAATCTTCGGGAAGTCGAGGGTTGGGATTGATGGCGCGGAGAATCGATGGGGGATGTAGGGGGGTCTTACTCTCTGTGGAAAGAGGAAAGAGCCGAGTTAGCCAATTTTCTTCTTGATTTGTTTGATGGTCCATAACTTTGGGCTAGCCTTGAGCTCCAGGACAACTTACTGTCTTCAGCTTCCGCATCCGCTTGAGGAAGTTAACCATGATGGCAGGTTGAGCCGCGCAGCGGCTGGCCTTAATGTCACGAAGGTGTTTTTGAGACCGATTGTAAGGATCTAGTAGTCCAATTGGCGAAAATCCTGCCCAGTGGTCTCACAAACAGTTCGGGCGTGTTGTCGTTGATCCGGGGAATTTTGCGGAAACTGTTGCGCATCAAAAGTTGCTCCGACATAAAGGTCACGTGACTAATTTGTTACAGCGATATGCAATTTATTTCATACTGACGAATTGGTATGAAGTAGAGTGCTTGAGTAAGAGAACAATCTTAAGATTAACATGACTCAACCTCTTATCTATCTATTATGACTGGTTGCTTCATTTATAGTAAGTCATGACTGGCTGCCGTTCTATGCAATTGCATTAGCCGTAAATTACCACAATACACACTGCAGATAAAGGCATTGATACAGCGGTATTACCAAACTGAGTCACCCACTCATTATCGATTATCGATTGTCGATTTTATATATTCCCCCGCGATCTTCATTCTCTGCCCCTCGGAATCTTGCACAGGACAATATCCTGCTGAGAGAAACCATGGCACCCCCCGCCGTCTCCGCCGAGCTCGACCCGAGCAATGGCTCCAAGAACACCCTCAAGCTCGAAAATGTTAACTTGCCCCTCCCCCTCTATTGACTCCGATTTTTAGCCGTTACTGACCGAACTCAAACCTCCACAGACCGAGAAGCGTGACACCCTGATCGCAATTGAGAAGAAATACCAAGCGCAATGGAAGGAGAACAAGGTTTTCGAGGTCGATGCCCCGTCCTTCGAGGAGATCCCCGAGGGCTCCATGACCGCCGACCAGATGCGTGAGAAGCACCCCAAGTTCTACGGTACCATGGCCTTCCCTTACATGAACGGTACCCTGCACGCCGGACACAGTTTCACTGCCTCCAAGGTTGAGTTCATGGCTGGCTACGCCCGCATGGAGGGCAAGCGTGCTCTGTTCCCGCTTGGTTTCCACTGCACTGGTATGCCTATCAAGGCTTGTGCCGATAAGCTTCGCGATGAGGTGAAGATGTTCGGCCAGAACTTTGAGGGCTACCAGGAGGACGAGGAGGCTTCCGCCCCTGCTGCTCCTACCCAGGAGTCCAAGCCCGAGGTCAAGGAGCAGGCCGAGAAGTTCTCTGGAAAGAAGAGCAAGGCCGCGGCCAAGACCGTTAAGATGAAGTACCAGTTCCAGATCATGCTGGCCATTGGTGTCCCAATTGAGGATATTCACAAGTTCGCTGATGCCAACTACTGGCTCGACCACTTCCCCCCGCTCGCTGTCCGCGACCTGAACAGCATGGGTGCCCGCATCGACTGGCGCCGTGAGTTCGTCACCACCGACGCCAACCCTTACTTCGATGCTTTCGTCCGCTGGCAGATGAACCGCCTCCACGAGCTGGGTAAGATTCAGTACGGTAGCCGTTACACTGTTTACTCGCCCAAGGATGGCCAGCCCTGCATGGACCACGACCGCACTGAGGGTGAGGGAGTTGGTCCCCAGGAGTACACTGCTATCAAGCTCCAGGTTAAGGAGTGGTCCCCTAAGCTCGCTGAGCTTGTCAAGGGTAAGGTTGAGGAGGATGCCAAGGTTTACTTTGTCCCCGCCACCCTGCGCCCCGAGACTATGTACGGCCAGACCAACTGCTTCGTTGGCCCCAAGATCAACTACGGTCTTTTCAAGCTGAAGGAGAAGGAGTACATTGTTGTCACCAAGCGTGCTGCTTGGAACATGGCTTTCCAGGGCCACTTCTTCGATAACGACAACTTCCCCAAGACTCAGGACCAGCTACCGCTTGTCGTTGAGGCTCCTGGTTCTGACTTCGTCGGTACTCTGGTCAACGCTCCCCTGTCCTTCCACTCTGAGGGTGTCTACATTCTGCCCATGGATGGCGTCTCAGCCGCCAAGGGTACCGGTGTTGTCACTTCCGTTCCCTCAGACAGCCCTGATGATTACGCCACCCTGATGGACCTGATCAAGAAGGCTGAGTTCTACGGTATCAAGAAGGAGTGGGCCGAGAAGGAGATCTACCCCGTTATTGAGACCCCTACCTACGGTAACCTGACTGCTCCCGCCCTGGTTAAGCAGCTGAAGATCAACTCCCCCAAGGATGTTACCCAACTTGCCCAGGCCAAGGAGCTGGCCTACATGGAGGGATTCTACAAGGGTACCATGCTCGTTGGCGAGTACAAGGGCGAGCCTGTCAGCTCTGTCAAGGACAAGATCCGCAAGGCGCTCATTGACAGCGGTGACGCCTTCCCCTTCGCCGACCCCATGGGCAAGGTTGTCAGCCGTAGTGGCGATGACTGTGTCGTTGCCTACCTGGGTCAGTGGTTCCTGAACTACGGTGAGAACGATGGCCCATGGCAGAAGACCACCCTTGACCACGTTGTCAACACCCTCAACACCTACGCTCCCGAGACCAAGAACGGCTTCGAGAAGAACCTGTCCTGGCTCAACCGCTGGGCTTGCGCCAGAACCTACGGTCTTGGATCTAAGCTTCCCTGGGACAAGCAGTTCCTGGTTGAGTCTCTGAGTGACAGCACTATCTACATGGCCTACTACACTATTTCTCACCTTCTGCACGGTGATCGTTACGGTAAGACCGTTGGTCTGCTGAACCTGCAGCCCGAGCAGATGATCGATGAGGTCTGGGACTACATCTTCACCCGCCGGGAAATCGGTGACGACCTGATCACCAACAGCGGAATCAGCAAGGAGGCTCTCCAGAAGATGCGCCGCGAGTTTGAGTACTGGTACCCTCTCGATGTCCGTGTCTCTGGTAAGGATCTTATCCAGAACCACCTGACATTCTTCCTGTACATTCACGTTGCTCTCTTCCCCGAGCACCTCTGGCCCCGTGGTGTTCGTGCCAACGGTCACCTGATGCTGAACGGTGAGAAGATGAGTAAGAGTACCGGTAACTTCCTCACCCTGAAGGATGCGGTTGACAAGTTCGGTGCCGATGCTACTCGTATTGCTTTCGCCGACGCTGGTGACAGCATCGAGGATGCCAACTTCGAGGAGGCTGTTGCCAACAGCAACATTCTGCGTCTCCACACTCTGAAGGACTGGATCGAGGAGGTTGTCAAGGACGAGACCCTGCGCACTGGCCCTGCCGATTCCTTCGCTGACAAGCTGTTTGACAACGAGATCAACACTCTTGTTCGTGAGGCCCAGAAGCACTACCAAGAGTAAGTTCGAATCTAAGTCTTTCTATGTAACAACTTACTAACTTCATACCAGCACCAACTTCAAGCTTGCCCTGAAGGCCGGTCTCTTCGACTTCACCAGCGCTCGTGATGCCTACCGTGAGGCCGCAGCTGCCTCCGGCGTTGGCATGCACCGCGATGTTCTGATGCGCTACATCGAGCTGCAGGCTCTCATGCTTGCTCCCATTGCTCCTCACTGGGCCGAGCATGTTTGGCTCGAGGTCCTGAAGAAGGTTAGTTTTCATTCAATACAAATATACAGTCCGTTTTATATCTAACCTGAAAGCAGTCCGAATCCATCCACTTCGCCAAGTTCCCCACCGTCCCCGAGCCCTCCCCCGCTCTCTCTGCCGCCCAGGCTTACGTCCGTGGCACCTCTTCAGCCATTCTCTCCGCCGAGGCCAACTTCGCCAAGCGTCTGTCTAAGGGCAAGAACATTGCCTTCGACCCCCGCAAGCCCAAGAAGGTTACCATTTACGCCGCCAAGAAGTACCCCGTCTGGCAAGAGAAGTACATCGACCTTGTCCGCGATGCCTTCGATTCACTCAACATCTCCATCAACGACAAGGAGCTTAACGGCAAGATCGGCAAGCTTGGTGAGATGAAGAAGGCTATGCCCTTCGTCCAGGGTCTTAAGCGTCGTCTGATTCAGGGCCGCGAGTCCCCTGACACCGTCTTCGACCGCAAGCTTCCCTTCGACGAGTTCTATGTTCTGTCTCAGCTTGTTGGTGGCCTGAAGCGCTCTGCTGGCTACAAGGAGATTGAGATCATTGCCGTTGAGGAGGGTGGCAAGACTGGTGAGGTTGTTGGTACTGGTGAGAAGAAGGAGGGTCTTTCTGCCGAGAACTCCATTCCTGGACAGCCTAGCTTCTCTTTCTCCAACATTGAATAGAGGGGTAGTCCCATGGATATATAAAGTTGTTATTCCCGGTGTCAACTAAAGAGTCATGCTTTATGAGCTTATGCTTAGAGAAAAAGAAGTGCATTTCATTTTGTTTTTGATATTGCTTATTTATTTCACTCTGGATAGTAGGTAGATGAATACGTTCGTAAGTAGGTGATATTGGTGTCAAGAGTGTTAGCTTCGAACAGAAACTGCTGGTAAAGTCTCGCGGACGCGGGCGTGGCTGTCGGGCCGACCCGGATGGGGCCAGACCCCTTAGAACGCGGTTATACGAGGCTGCACGCGATTAAGATTGGGGGCGACGGAAGTTCGCCTCTTGAATAATCTATTTGTTTCATAATATATCAACTTTTGTAAAATCAGTAAGACTAGAATGGAATGTGAGATGTGAAACAGCAAAAAGCAATGCATCAAAGTGTAAAGGAGAAATGACGCCCCTTATACTACTACGCCTTGTAGATCTATTTTTTTACACAGCCATTATGGCAACACAAAGCTTGGAGCAGGAATGAAAATACTCCATATATGGACCAGGGACCTTGTTGTGACCTTGGCATTACCTTGGCATAGCCTAGTGTGGGACTATAGCTCCATCGCTTACTGAGACATGACCTTCATCTGGAAAAGACAAGGAATTCATGAAATTAAAAAGATCCTTCAATGGTAATGATGACAATCTATTCATTGATATACCATGGCCAAGACATGATTGACCTAAAGAGGCATTGTTCGATGCTGAGGAGTTACTCCGGGGTATAGAGATTATGCGTACGAGATATAGGCACTGGAAACAGCCATCTACAATGGCTTGGCTTATGGTTAAATAGCGAGGGAATTCCTTGACGAATTGAACATTATCAACTAAATCAATCAATCAATCAATCCAATCCACTCAATCCAATCCGCTTTCCTCAATCAACGGATCTCCCGATCAACCAATTCACCATCAAAATGCAGTTCATCGCCGTTATCATTGCTACCCTGGCCGCCGTCGCCACTGCTACTCCTTCCCCCGACGCATTTGAGAAGCGCACCTGTGTCGGCCGTGAGTTATCTCTATAAGAAAAATTGGGATCATGGTTATCTGACTGTTCCTATAGACTACAAGGTTGCCTGCGAGACCAATGGTCCCTCCTGCTGCGATGGCTGGCAGTGCGTTGGTGCTACTGAGTGGAACGCTGGTGTTTGCATTCCCCGCTACTAAGGGTGTTGAAGAACTTGAATGTGTTTGATATTTGTGCGGGCATAGATAGAAATACATGAGATTTACCCTTTTCTTGGACCTCACCTTTGATACTTTATACACCATAGAGAACTATTCTGACTCTGTAGCCCTGGGAGTTCTGTATATCAATTTTATACCCTGTTGTTCGGTAGATGTTCTAAAGTTACAGCTTAGTGTCCGACTGCGTCTTGCACCTGCAGATTGGCATGTTACCTTGGTAGTTTTGAGGTTGGATATACTAAAATCATCCGAGTATTGCGTCTCTAAGTCTGAACAACATGATAGTCTAGAGTCATATTTCTGTGGTTCGTGCTATGTCTTTTTCAAACAGAATTCTGATTCTTTGAAACACACGCCGGGCGCTAGACCAGTCTCCAGTAACCGATCATTTGGATGAACAAAATTGGAGCAAGAAAGTAACAACTTACGCCTGTGAGCAATCGTTGGCGCAGATACAGGACACTGTGAGATAGTATGGAGAAGAATGAGCGCCTAACACAGATCTGCTTTCTATCACGGCAATTCTAGGAAAATCTAAGCTCTTTTGTCGGTGAGAAGCCTCTCTATCGCCTCGTGGCCATTCATTGCGGCCCATTGAAGTAATGTGTATCCAGCTTTGTTTTTGATGTTAACGTCGGCATCTTTATCGACGAGGAACCTCACTATCTTCTCGTTGCCGTTCAACAATGCCCCAAGCAACGGTGACCACCCATAGATATCTCTGGCGTTAATGTCGGCTCCATTTTCAATGAAAATTCTTGCTATATTCTCGCGGCCTTTCATGATAGCCCGGAGCAGCGGTGTTCGTCCATTTTCATCTCTGTCGTTTAAGTTGACTCCCTTGTCGACAAGAAGCCTTGCTATCCCCTCGTTGTTCTTTAGCAATACCCAAAACATCGGCGACCATCCATGGTTATCGATAGTGTTAATGTCGGCTCCCTTGTCAATGAGGAGCCTCGACATCTCTACTTTGCCGTCCATCACTGCTTGAAGCAGCGGTGACCACCCATCGTTATCGCTAGCATTAACGTCGGCTCCCTCGTTGATGAGGAGCCTCGATATATCGCTATTGTAATCCATCAATGCCTGAAGCAGCGGTGTCCATCCATCTTTATCAGTGACGTTGGTGTTAGCTCCCTTTTCGATGAGCAGGCTCGCTATCGCTTCGGGGCCATGAATCACGACCCATTGAAATGGTGTGTACCCGTTTTGGTTGGTGATGTGATCGGCTCCCTTGTAAATGCATGAAGAATTCAAAAGAGCAACAACAGTCTCCTTGTACAAGTACCCACTGTTTTTCAGAGCAGCAAACAGTGGGTATCTGCGTCTTTCCCCAAGTATATGGATCTGTGGATCAACTTTGAGCCTTGTACGAATGAGCTCAGGGCACCCTTTATCTGCTAGGATATAAAATAGACTTGCGCTCATGCTGTAGCTCTCTGGCCCGACAACATTGCTTGCCATGATCCAGTTAGAAATAGGAAAGGAGGACAGAAACTCGTCTTGGGGAATCACTTTCGCCGCCGCGTCAGCATGGTGGAGGATATGCTCAGTAGCATACTGTAAAAATGGAAATCTTTTGGAGATTGCCTCCAAGGTATTCAAGCCAAATTCTGACTGCTGTTTGGCAGATGAAATAGATGCATATACTGAAGCGTGGTTTATATAGAGACCGCAACATTGGTTGAGCATTTCATGACTCGGACTTTCGCAGTCAAAGCCAAATTCGGGCCACAATTGTTGCAAACCCTTATCTTTGATGAGGAAATCCCGGATTGATTCATGGATAAATTGCACAGCCGGCTGTTTGGATCTGGTTGTCTCAGCAAGCCCCTTCGAAGCGCTAATAACATATCTGTCAAATATGCTAGCGCCGCCACTAGAATCATGGACGGTGATATCTGGAATTTCGTCGTCGACCAGGCTTTTAGGTAACAAACCGGACCAGACAGCATGGTAAAACTCCTGTGGTCCCAATGGCTTATTTGCGTAGAGTATCCAGAGGATGCAGAGAAGTAGAGCTTCCATATCTTCCTTGTCACGCGTTAAGATATTTTTAAAGAGCTCGCTCAATTCACTCGGTATTTGCTCGAGTCTCTTTCCAAGACCCATCCCTCCTCGCCGAGATTCTTTATTGAGCATATCAACAACTAAAATGACCCACATAAAAACACCAGCAGCTTTATGGAGAAGCTGGGATTGTAGATGTTCGAAAGAAGCGTGGTCTTCAACCCGCAGGCGATTTGAGATATAGGTTGCCAAGTCTTCCGCATGGCCGGGTTGATCCTCTAGTGTCAGTCGGATCCCCCACTGAATGAAGATATAAGGGTAATGTCGACTAGAGAAACATATTCGGAAAGGAATATTCTTGGTTGTGGAATCTTCAGCTACGTCTTCAAAGAACTGGACCATGTCCACAACTTGTTGTTCATCACACTCATCAAGAGCATCGATGAAGCAGGTAAACGAGCGTTGGCCTAGGGCAAAGAGTGCGTCGCGAAAGAGGTGTTTGAGAACATTCAATGGTGGGCAGTCTTTTTGACGCGGTGGCATAAGCTCTGGGTTATCCAAGACTGTCTGAAGCTCAGGATACCCTTCAAGTAGCTGAAGCAGCAATGATCGATACATCCCTATGATTGACCTTTCTAAAAATTGACCTCGAGCGTTGAAGAAAAAGGAGGCCGTGACAGCAGATTCACTGTGGAATTTTCGTTCCATATATGCAAATTTCATAATTGTCGATTTTCCAGCACCTGGCTTACCACTAATCCATAAAAACCCATGATGTTCTGCCAAATTTGCGGGATCAAGCCATGATTTGTAGCTGGGATGGTCGAGAAGCCAGCTGCATGTCTCGGTGTGCTCTGATTTGATGTTCAATTTACGAGAGTCAATCTCGTCAAATCGAAGGGACTCGAGTACGAGATTCCGACGCGTTTCCAGCTGTGTTTCAGGCGGTGACTGATCTAGATAATAATGTAAGTAGCAGCAAGCTGAAGTTGACCAGGGAAATGAGCTGACTCACTAGGATCGGATATTCCAGTCACCTTTGCATGTCTTTCTGTTATACCAGGTATCTCCTCCAGTAATTCTCTCGCATACGCCGCTGCTGTAGCGGCAGCATACCTTTGCCACTCTTTGCTCTTATGTGAATCAGAGTAGTCACAGATACCCCGAATTGGGAGACAAGGAATTATATCCATTATGCCAGCAGCCTCCATCTCAAAGCAAATAACGTCTAGCTCTCGAGCAATTTTATCCCGAGTCACGCCGTGTTTCATGACTTGATTCCCTGAAGCGATCGCGCCGTAATGAATCGCCACATCGTCCCATTTGGTTCGTGGTACCAACTTCGAATAATCGCAGCTATCGCAACTAGCCGCCGAGGAAAAACAATGATCATATGTTGCTTGAAATAGGCGATCTGGTGAGGTCGGGCGAGTGTAGTCGGGGTATGCCTTCATTTTTTCCTCTATGATGAGCGATATTTGACTAGGTCCCAGTTCGTGTTTGGATCGAAGAGCCGACACAGCTGTTCCAAGCAAATGGCCAGGATTCCTGTAAAACGCCGTTCGCTGAAAATTGCCGTCTTCCACGATTTTCCCAAGGTCATACTGCATCACCCTTGTTCCTACCACGACATCACCCAAACGAATATCGTGCTTAATTGGTACACCACCACCAATCCCGACCATCAGACTCAGACGGAGTGATGGAAAGGTTCGTTTCATGTTGGTCATGACATGAGCTGCATTGTTTGTGCCATACCCCTCTACTGGTAAGCAGGCAATGACGACGTTGTGTTGCTTGATGCTCCCCAGTAAGTAGGCATTGTCATCGTCATAGACAGGCAGAAGTTTGTGGATGCTGTCAAGCATAGCCCTAGCTGTCGCCATCTCTATGTGTAGAGCGCAGACCCAGGCGATGGTGTATTGGTCGTGTCGTAGCGTAGGGAACCTGTCAGGATGGGCCATCATGGTTATGCCGTGGCCATTGTCCTTCGGCAGTGTATTTCTCACGTAATGATAAGAGGTTGATGCCATGAGAAGCGTAGCATATGTTGTCTATGGTCTGTGCAGAAAGACATTTTCTGACTCTCATTTGGGCAGCTGAACGAGGGGCAGCTTGCTCATCAGGTGACTTCATGGCGCTTAAGCAGTCAATTAGAGCATGCGAACATTTTCTTTCCCTTTTCGAGGTTATAGACTTTCATTTCAGCAGCTGATTTCCAATCAAAGTACTTTCCTCAAGTGTCACTACAAATGTGAGTATGGTCTTGCAGAATGCGACTGGCCGGTAAACGATGAGAGTTGTGTGACCAGAGGGCCCAGACCCAGGCGCAGTGGATTGTCATTATATGAGTGGAGACTAGCAAGAAATGATAAATTATACTTTCCGGAGATTCGTACAAACACCATTCACTAAAAAACTGCAATTTTACCTCCAGGCTATACCATCATGATATACATAGCTCACCTGATATTGCCTACGGACTGTAAGGTCAAGCCTTCCGAGATCTATACTAGGTTTAAGGTGCACCGCACACGATCACATATGCTTCTATTATAATCAATAAGGAAAATTATTTACCACATAGCCAACGATTTCATTTGTCAATACCTAGGTAACGTTGCACCTGTTCTAAGATACCAATGGAAGCTCCCCGAAATATAATCCATCAATCGGCCTGCGTCTGCACAACACTCAGCAACCTATTCTCGCAAACTTCTGATTAGCCTTTTTCGCAGACGAAAAAGTCAATGTATGTATCGAGATGCATATGCCTACCTTCTAAGCCCTTCTCTCAAAGTGCTTTCATCATGTGAGAATACCAAACGAAACCATCCAGGATTCTTCCCATGTTCCTCTCCAGGATGAAGGAAAACACCCGCATCGACCAACTTTTGCGCCAAAGCACATTCTTGTTCCTGGGTGGGGGAACCATCATTTGAGAGGAAAGGAGAAAGATTAATGTATACAAAAAAGCCCGCATTTCTAGAGAAAATTAATAAGAAAATCCAATCTCAAAGTATCCTTATCAAGAAAACATTAGAGCTTACCCTCCCTTCGCATAATCAATGCATTCCTGGTCCAGAATGGAGGTAACCAATCGATAGCCTGCTGCTAGACTTTCCCGTGATTTAGCTGTAAAGCTTGAGACAAAGTCTTGATCTTCGAGGATGGTAATCCCAATGGTGATAGCAGCTTGGGAAGAACTGTGGAGTCGCAGAATCATTTTGCATGCTTGACGAAGTTGCTCGTTTTGTGTTATCAAGAAACCAAGATGTAAACCACCAGATGCAAAATCCTAGCATTAATTAGTTCTGCTATTTTTCTGATAATGGAAATGCAATTACCTTGCTGAATCCATATAGAACATGGACAAGGTTGGGGTCAATTATGTTCTCGAGGTCTAATGCCAGAATCGAAGTGAATGGTACGGCATCAGGATTACCAGAGTCAAATACACATGAAGCGTAGACTTCGTCGCTGATGAGATGGATGCTGTGTTTATCACAAAATTGGGCGATTGCCTTTAATGTATGAGCTGGATAGCATCGTCCTATTCATGCCTATTAGGGAACACATCTTCCACTTCAATCGACCAAGAGCCTTACCAACGGGGTTGTTTGGGTTAACAAGAAGCACCGCGCGGATATTCACCCCTCGCTCATTAGCCTCCTGCAAAGCTTGCTCATATTTCTCTACCACCGTTGGACTGAAGGCCTCGTCGATTGTCGTATTAGCATAGACAACCTCAACACCTGCTTCGACTCCATAGTCCAGTTCGAATCGACCATATACTGGTCTATTGACAAGAATAGCTTCTCCGCGCTCGGCCAGATTGTAACCAAGCATGTTACCCAAAGAAGTAGGGCAATCAGCAACAAAGATATGACCGGGTTCGATAGGTGTATGAGCTCCCAGGACTTTGTTCAGATGGGCAGCGGCGACGGTAGGTAGTCTCGCATTTATAGTTGCGCTGGAGCGGTAACTGATTGAGTCTGTGGTGAAAACAACTCTTTCGTTGATGTATTTGACGATGTCTTCTCTCATCGGGCTCTGTTTCAGCGTTAGACAAGTGCTTACTTTCAAGAAAGCTTGAACTCACGTTCTCTGCCAAGCCAAATGAGATTAATCCAGTAGGATTCGTATCCGCATCATAAGTCGGCGTAGGGGTGAATCGCCATGGACGTCCCAGCTCAGCGACATTTTTGAGAGCTCGAGAAGAAAGCATTTTGTGATGAAAGCCTTTCGAAACTGTGAAAATGCTTGAATATACCTCCCTATGTAAATGAAGGCGAAGATGCAAAGAAGCGGTGTCTATCGTGACGTTTAAACTGCTCGATTTTTCTCATTCGGGCACCTGGGCAATTTATATGACCGAAAGTCGAAGCCAATCCGCCTCAATATGCGCTAAAGGTATACATCCAATTTTAATGGGGCCAACTAACCTCTCGGAACTTTAAGTATTGGTGGTGCAAGCCGCTAGCGACAGGTCCTGGGCGTTGAGGAGAGTTCCCCGCATTAGTGGGGGCCGCGGGGGTGGTTCAATAAGAGCGGATGAGGTATCTAATGTTGACATCAGAGAAAAATAGTTTGGAGATGGGTATGTATTCGAACAAGAGGTTTCTCTAAATAACAACGCCAACCGCTATGCTTGATGTTTTATAGTACATGTAAGGGTAGTATTTGGGTGAGCCCTAGCGCCAGCTCAACTATACCGATGCCTTGTGCGAGGCCTCTTGCGCTTGTCAACTTTCAGCTTCTCTGCCATGAAGTTCCAACACTCAATCGGTCTTCGGCCTCCAATGTATTGGCCTTTGGGTGAGAATACCTCGACCTGGGGATATGTTGGGGGCTCATCTTCGGAGCCGCGCCTGTTGCGGACTTGGATGCTCACTTCAATCCAACCACAGCCCTCGATGAGGATGTCAGCGGCCATTACGCGGTACGGCAGGTAGGGTACCGGAATGCCCTTGTCTTTGACAGCCTTCGCAACCGAGGTAGGAAGATTTGAAGCGGTGATGTCCCACTGCAAATCGAACTTGCCGGCAGAGACGATCGTGTTGCCTGTTCCTTCAACCATAAGAACCTTGCCTCGATATGGCTGTTGCTCGGCTTGTATATCGATCGCCTTTGCTGTGTTTGTAATGTGAGATTCGATCGGCACGAAAGTGGCGGCCATCACGGTATCCTCGGGATTCACAGCAGAGATACGTACCAAGCCACCGCCGAGAAGAAGTGATTGGCCGGGCTTGAGAGTGCATCGCTCAGGCTTTACGCGCTTTGTCATGATCAAATCGCGTTTGTGCTCGTCAACAACGTGGTCTTCCAGCTCGCTGCGTTCCATACCCGGCAGGTCGATCATTTCACCGCGTCCACGTCCGAATGGAATGCGAATAGGCGACACTGTAGTTCCCGGCAAAGAAGACACAACTGGAAGCACCGGGTATAGATCCTCACGAGGAGCAGGGGGAAGGAGACTGTCAGGGTTGATAGGAGTTGGCTGTCGGTGGGCTGACATTTCCTTTTCTCGTTTTTCCATCCACTCGGCCATATTCTCTAGCCTGCGCGAGTCCTTGGGGAAACACGCCTCAATGAAGCTGCTCTTGCCCACATTGGCCTTACCGACAACCCAGATACCTCCACCGTGCTCCCGAATCTCTTCCTTGACTTGCTTGGTCCACCAACCTCGGTGTGCGCTAATCATGTGCACGTTGCCTAGTCGGACATCCTTTCCTGCTCTTCCCAAGGCATTACGCAGGATCGAGCGGACATATTCCATTTTAGAATCCACCTGCTCTTTTGTCGCTGCCAACAAATCCGATCGTGTAATGATGAAGCTGATCGTAGGCATTTTCTGACCATGATGATACTTCTCAGTGGATGACCGTCGGTTTCGCGAGCGCTGCTCCTGAGCAAAAAGCGCCCAGTGGATGCGGGGAACAAGAGACATAGGAAAATCAGCTGCATCCAGGATATGGTATACTCGGTTGTGCTTATGAGGCGACTCGTTGATATATTCTCGGATGGAAAGGATGGTTGGCTTAGGTGACGAGACAGCCTTATTGTGGTGTATCAAATCATGACAGCGATCGCAGACCTGGGTGTTTCGATCCGGTGACTCATGAGCCTGAATTGAAGGGGAAACAGAAACATTATCAGAGACAGAGATATCGTCAGAGCCAGGTATATCGTCAGACATAGGGATATTCTCAGAGGCGGAGATATTGCTCTCTAGCAAAGCACCTTATTGATTTCCAGTTAGTCAAAATGCAGACATGTGAGTTAAGCTAACATACCTTGAGTTGGTAAAGGCGCTGTTGGCTCTTCAGTAGCACCAGTCTGTTCCGGCAATGGGTCACTGGCAGCCTTCTCTTCTATAACAGCACTTTCTGCCACTTCTGTCGATTCCATAGCTTCTGGCGCCACTATTTCTTTATCGGTCGTCCCTTTGTGAGAGGCGATCAACTTCCGGGTCTGCTTGCGATTTCCCCCGTAGTACCCTGGCTCTTCCGGCTCGACCGTCTGTGTAAAAGCACCACATCCAGGGCAGCATACAGGAAGGGCCTCAGCCAATTCCTCAGCGGTCACTTCTTTGCGTTGGAAAGGTGTAGTTGAGAAGGATCGGGGAGAAATCCGTAATTGCGTCGCGATGCTGCCGCAGCTGATTTGCGACGGCACAGTTCGTAGGAGGGGAGTGACTGTCGTTTTGAGGAGGGAAGTGCATGGCTTTGGATGCCATCGCAATGACCCAAGTCGCAGGGCTCGCGATATCGCCCCTCTGGAGCAAGGTGACATGGTGGATGTACAGGTTTGCGGAGTTCGCGCGGAGCTTTTTTTTATCGGGGCCACTTATCAGTGGCGCGCCGTGCTCCCGCTTGCCGTACAACGAATTAGATGCAAGCTTAGCAAATCCAGAACGTTCTACTCTCCAGTGATATAAATTTTCAATTAAGTTGCTTAATTGTGTTCAATTAAAGCCTTCAAGTGGCATTTGTAAAAGTGCCGTATTGACGAATAGAGAGCTGCGCTGAAAACCGCTGGAAACCAGAAAAACGCCATCATAATCCATAAACCAATTTTTGATATTTAAGCCCGTGCTTTGCCTTTGCCCTTAGACTCCGGTTCCTCCTCTTCCTCGGAATCGCTCATGAATTCATCATCGTCGTCGAATCCGATAAACCGACGGGGGGCAGACTTCTGGGCGGACGCAGAGGGTCCAGCAGCGCCCGAGGAAACGGCGTTTTCGTCTTCTTCCTCATCCTCATCAGAGGTAGACGAATCCATGTGATCGCTTCCCTCACTGGCACTGGTGCTCGAGCCACCCAGAATTGCATCGCGAAGGCTGTCGGTCCATGAACCATCCTTCATAGCCAATAGAACAGCCTCGCGCGCCTTCTCATTCATTTCCTCCTTGTCGTCCATCCACTGACCATCGATCTTCTCCTTTCCGCCGCCACTCTTGAGCTCATCCTGGCGCTTCTCGGCAAGCTCCACCACGGCTTGCCATCGTTGGCGACGTTCTTCCTTCTCTTTCTTATCCATCTCGGGCTTAACAGCAAGGTATTCGGCGAGTGACTTGGCCTCGGCCACGGTACGGAGACGGCGTCCATCCAGGTTACGACTGGAGCTGTTGTTATCGCCTTGGTTGCGCTTGCGTTTGCTGGACATGCGACCACCGGCGGCACGAAGCTGAGATCCGAAACCACCCTTACCACCGCACATGGGGACCGAGAGGCGGACAGGGAGGAGGTTTGAGGCCACGGATGCGTCATCGCGAACAATCAAAGACTGCAAAGAGTCTGCAGATGAAGTAATTTGCTTGTTGTTGGTTGTTGTAAGGATGAGGGACTGCAGAGAAAGCGTCGACGGGAGGTATGAGGCGACTTTCTCCGTTAGGTCCGAGATGCTGGAGGTTGATGGCAGCGAGAATGAGACGGTGGACGGCAGCGACAGGCCGGGGAAGGACGAAAGCAAGATGTTCACGTTTGATGACGCCATTTTGAATGAAGTGTTGCGAGTGTAACTTCAAAAAGTGAGGTATATGACAGTTGACGGCAGGATCGTAATGGCGCAGCGATAAGATGGATGAGGCTGGACTTTGACATAAACAGCCATGTGACCTTGAATAGATGACTCATCATGAACAGTGCACGCATAATTACTGCTGTCATGTGACTAGGGCGGTAGCCCTAGCGAGGACCCCGAAAGAGCAATATCGCACTTTTCTTCGTAGCGGAGCTCCACTCTCTAACCTTTTAAATCACCCATCTGTTCTTTGTCAAAGCGATTCCACGAATTGCGCCAGGAACTCGCGACAATGTAAGATTGCGCCCCAATGCTCTGGTTTGTTGACAGCGACTAACAATTTTGCAGGCTTATCCCTAAGGACGACCGCAAGAAGATCCACGAGTACCTCTTCCGCGGTATGTGACAACACCCTCGCCGGCGCTCTGACCTTGAACCGACGGCTTTGCGAAAGAGCGACAACGATCTTGGAACAATTGACTGACTTTTAATTTACAGAGGGTGTGCTCGTGGCCAAGAAGGACTACAACCTTCCCAAGCACGGTGACATTGACACCAAGAACCTTTACGTACGAATTCCCATGCAAGTACCCTATCGTCAAGATCTTTACTAATACCCCTCGCTCTACAGGTCATCAAGGCTCTTCAGTCTCTGGACTCCCGCGGTTTCGTCAAGACCCGCTTCTCGTGGCAGTACTACTACTACACCCTCACCCCCGAGGGTCTCGACTACCTGCGCGAGTGGCTCCACCTCCCCGCTGAGGTTGTCCCTGCTACCCACATCAAGCAGCAGCGTTCCCACGCTCCTCCCCGCGGTATGATGGGCGGTGAGGACCGTGAGCGCCGTCCCCGTGCTCCCCGTGAGGGTGGCCGCGAGGGTGGTTACCGCCGCCGCGAGGAGGGTGGTAAGGAGGGTGGTGCCCCCGGCGAGTTCGCTCCTTCCTTCCGTGGCGGTTTCGGCCGTGGCCGTGGTGCTCCCCAGTAAGGGATAGGCCCTGGTGTCCTGTCATCCACTGCTCGGTCATCCTAGGGACAGATGTGGCCGGTTCCCGGTTTGGAGTAGGACCTCCAGAGATGGAGTGTTCCTGAAACGAACTGATGCTAGGCGCATCTTTTTACGACCTCTCGTTTCTGAGGCTTATGGATACAGGAAAATTAAAAAAAGCGGAAACGATGTCACTGGCTTTATGATTTAGCTAGATTATTCAATGGCAAATCATGATTCGGTGCCAAGTCTGTCTCAGTAAAATCGTAGTATGTATTGTAGATATTCGATATAAGCTAGTATGTCGCTCCATGCGATACTAGTTTTTGGTGAATCTTTTTCGATCATATCGTACTACAGCTTGCAGGATAACAGACGCTCCAGTAGCACAATCATCTGCAGAGCAAAACTCCTCCGGGTGATGGCTTAGACCATCCTTGCAAGGAACGAAAATCATACTAGTCGGCACGCGCTTGGAGGTGAAGACACTGTCATGACCAGCACCACTCATGATGGTCCTCACCAAGGACTTGGTGTCTGCCACAGGCTCATCCGCCACGACAGCATGAGCAGACTCCTGAACGCATTCAATGCAGTCCTCGTGGAACTTCACAGCAGGGGAGTCAAAGTCAAGCGTCCACTCGACACGGCAAGGCTTGCCAATGCCAGCGCCTTCTGTAGCAGCAATAGCATCAAAATCGCTACGAAGCTGGTTCTCAACCTCAACGACTAATTCACTTTCAGGCCCACGAATATCCAAGCTGAAGCTGACCGTTCCAGGTACAGTGTTTACACTTCCGGGCTTCGCCTCGATAATACCGACGCTAGCGAGACAGCCTTTGGATGCAGCGACCTCTCGTGCGCGAACCATCATTTGAGCAAATGCATACAATGCATCGGCACGATGCTCAAATGCCGTCGTTCCTGTGTGCGTGTCTCGCCCGATCACATTTAACCGGAACCAGCGGTAGGCCTGCACCGCAGTAACGACTCCAACTCGTTGGCCAGCGGAAACCAGATGAGGTCCTTGTTCAATGTGCACTTCAAAGTGAGCTGCCATTGGTGTGGTTTTATATGAGCAGGGCACGCTGCCCAGGTAGCCGATCTTCTCCAGTGCACTCTTCATAGTTTCGGGGGCGGAGCTAGCTGTGGGCAGCGAAGCTACTGTGGGTACTTCCTTGAGCTCGTGGGCTTTTGATAGTGGAATGAACTCAGCCCATACGCAAGATGAGATCATGCTGATAGGGAACCGGGCTCCTTCTTCGCTGTTGAGAGTTAGCGAATCTCTACCATACACGATTCGAAACCACCATCATACTTAGTCCAGTTAACGACGCCTACACCCCCTTCGGTTTCCAGACCCATTTCGTCCATCCTCTTGATCGCTTCCACGCCTGACAAAACTCCCAGAATTCCATCATAACGCCCTCCTGTTGGCTGTGTATCCAGGTGACTGCCGATGAAAGTCGCTGGCACGTCTGTCCTTCGACCAGGACGGACTGCGAATATGTTGCCCATCTCGTCGATGGTAATCTGACACTTGAGGCCCTTCATAGTTTGAATGAACCAGTCCCGGACACTCTTGTCCTCTTCAGATAGAGCGAGACGCTGCATTCCAGTGTCGGTTGAACCCCTGTAGAGCCACAAAATTCATAGTCAGCAAGGTATGTACTTAGTCGCGTTGCTGAGTATTGGGGTGTTACAAGCTCGCGCCAGTGGAGCTACAAGAACACTTACTCTCCCCAACGAATACCAAATCCCCATTGACATGACTCATGTAGATCATTTGCAAGTCTCTCCTTGTTGGCTCTCAAGGCTGAAACCTCAGACTCAGACAATTCTGTTGTCAACATGGCGCGGTATACAGTTGTCGAGAAGGGTTTGTACAGATGTGGAGAAAACGGTTTCTTGGTTGGTGACGCGAGTCGAATCGTTCTCAGGGTCGTACGTAACCTGTGCACAGCAGCCATGGCGAAAGGTCAATGATATTTATAACTCCAAAACGCAATGGTATGGTCATTGATAAGGAAGCGGGGAACATGGCGGACAATGTCCGCCCTTGATAGCATCTGCCGACATGCCGATATATATGCCCCACATTGGGGTAGGTACTTGAGGAGTCGTCTCCAATTGTTTGTATGGCACATATCACAAGAGTCTGGAGAATTCCATATTCAAGCCTTAGACACATTATAGCTGGAAACTGCCATCATTAAATCTATAAGTTCTTGACTTTTTGTTTCCCTCTCCATCTCTCCGACATATTTCTGCTCTGTCTAGTATCTTTATAAAAATATCTTTATAAAAATCAACCCTAATGCCAGGGTCCACGGGTACTCATGCCTATTATCTCTGATGTCCATGAGTCATTATCAAAATGGCGCGAACTTGCCTGCTGGGATTTCATGGACGAGGTATATACAGTCAACTTCCACATTCTCCACGCCCGGCACGGTCACACATCCGCATTCTTCACCATAATTTGGTGGATGGACC